>JBBMFX010000101.1:25678461-25692973 GCA_037832545.1 Rhabdalestes septentrionalis | reverse complement strand
GACCAATCAGGAGATCCAAACCGACCCGTCAGGAGATCCAAACCGCCCTGGCCATCCCGCAAAACTACGCGTGGACCCAAGACCCGACCTGACCGGAAGAAAAAAACTACAAGTTTACAACACGTTTTGATCGATAATGAAATGTCTTTGTTACTTTTTATTTATTTGCCTGGGACTACTTTTATTTAAGAAAAATTGTTTAGTTGTGCACTCATTTCTGCATTGGAAATGAACAGTAAATTTTGTGGAAACCATGTGAAAATGTATATATAGGAGAAGGCTATAAAACACAAAATGGACTTTAGTTTGGACTGCCTACTTGGCCGAAATTTAATAACTAGACCTCGGTGACTTTTAATTGAATGACCCTGAGATAGGCCACTGATTGTGAATATGAGCGGTAGGGGCGAGTACCTTAAGCAAAAATATTGATTGATAAATGATCAAATATCGCTTGCTTGCCCCTCCTGGTTCGCCCCCCTGCTCGCCGGTTACCTGAAGATGTTGGTATCGCACCTAAATGCTGTTTGCCAGCCACCATTAACCAACAAAAGTAGACAAATGACCAATAGGGGCACTGTCTACTTTTTGCATGTGTTCTTGTGACAGGTCTGGGAAGTGGAGGGCATGGGGGTTTAGGGAGTAAGCAATTGTGCTAGCAAGCGCATCAGATCGGGTTTAGAATTTTTTTTTTCTCCATTTTATATCTGGATTTGACCTTGACTCACTTTGACTTGATCATGAACTGCTGAGGTGCAGAATGTTTGTGCTGCTGGCTCGATCATGAATCATTCCTGTACCATTACTGATTAATAAGTGATTCCGAACGCCCGTGTGAGCAGATATGGTTCATTTCCTCATACGGATCTGAGCCAAAAAGAAAAAAAAAAGAGTAATGTTAACACAGTCCAAGCAGGCGCAGTGTAGATTCTCTACCGCTGCCGGCAATGGGCCGGACTGAAACGTAGGTCCATTCGGGTAGACTGAAATATCATATTGCCATGGCCTCCTTTAAGGGTGGAGGACTGTCCCACGTGATCCCGTCTCCACGGGGCAAATGGCTGGAGGGTAAGAGCACCCGGGTTAACCAGTGACTGTTGGAAAGAGTGAACAAAATGTAATTAGGCCTTTAGTCATATAGCCTCCCCCCCAACCTCCACCCCAACATGCTTCGAGAAGAACGCAAAATTCCCTCTTTTAGTATTCTGAATTACATTCACGTCTAGTTAATTAAATGAGTAAACAAGGAGGAGCATTACGTTCTACAGAGCTGTGGACCAGATGGAATCCAGTCTAACACACCTGGTTTAAAACACTTGAATACAAATTCTTGTTTATCTTGAGAAAAAAAGTAACCTATCTGCTGCTAACTAAATGAATTTAACAAAAGATACTTCCGCTTACTTTCCTCTACACCAGCATAGTAAGACAACCTTGAGAGAGAAAAAGAGCATTAAGACAAATAAATTACCTGCTCTTCTCTACCCCAAGCAGCATTTTCCAGTTATTTATTCTCCCGCTGTGATATGGATTACGAAACACCTGTAAAGACAAATGATTAGTTTCAAGACCAAAATTTGGTTTGGTTTTTAACTGTAAAGTTGAAAGCAGTTCTACTACTACATGCAGTCCATAACAGCAAAAATAGCAATATATTTAAAGGTGACCTATTATGCAAAATTCACAAGTTATAATAGGTCTATGGGCTATAAATGTTCATGAAGTTATTAGAACAAAATCATTCTCATATAAAGAGATATCACCAGGTTTATTCTTCACAGTTTGGCTTATGTTCAAAACAAGCGGTTTAAGGGCTCTGTCCGTTACATGCAAATAAACTGTTGCTGGCCATGCCCAAACCGACTGTGAAGAATAAAGCTGGTGATATCTCTTTATGTGAGTGGAAGAAATATTGTGTGTAAAGTAACCATCACTAAAGACACATGCCGCTCACCTTGCCCCTCTCCTTTAGCCGCTTAGTCTCTTTGCGGTTGATGTGTCTCTCCACGCTGGTCTCTCCTCTGGTGATGAGCACCGCATGCCAGGTGGTCAGACCTCCCAAGGCAAGTGCCACTGAACTAAATTCATAACGTTTAAAAGCTTAAAGTGGTTTCAATAACAATATTATTTTTAAAATGTGCACATCAGATGTAAGGTGGGGTCTCACCTGGTGAGCACCCACAGGTACAGCAGGCTCTTATGAAACCATCTCTCCTGAGACGTGAAAGGAGGAGCAGGAGTCTGGTAATAGCTCTTCAGGGCAAACAAGAATTAAAGGGAAATATTCAGGCACTTTAAAAACGAAGGGGCACTTTTGTACGAGACATTCCACATACATGCAGCTGTGTGCCTTACACAAAATTACACAAATGCAAATAAGTACACACTGTCTCCAGAGAACATACAATTGAATGAATTGAATGTTTATTCATTGAGTTTGAGTCACTGGGAAATAATAATTATGTAAATGTTGCATGTGCAAAAGTTAGGGCACATTTAACATTTTATGTTTTTCCACCACATGAATGCAAACAAATCAGGAATAAATAAATAGTACTTGTGTACAAAAACCCTGAATTTCAAACCTTTGTACAAATTCTCACATTAACAGAAAAATGGAGCATTATGGAACTACTTGCTATCCAATAACGAAAATAAAATAAAACTGCATATTACAGTGTGCAAATGTGTGTCTCTGTAGAAGGTGTGTATCTTAGTTACACTTAGAAAAACGACAAATGTTATTTAACCAGTGGTGCACCAATGATTGCATATTTGAAATGTTTAGAAAGTTATTGGTACAAACATAACACCTCCACCATTTAAGTCAGGATGGAAAATTCAATTAAGAAGCACATTATTAAAAGGTATTGCTATAGAACCCAGTCAACACATGATAACTACACCATTTCAGGTGGAACTAAAACAGCAATTAAAAAATTTAAGGTCGAGAAAATGCCTATTAGTTCCTATACTGATGTAGATTCGACTCGCTGCACTTCTAGGAGTCACTCCATACTTAAGTAGCTTTTTGAGCTGCTAGAGGTTTACTGGGTACTTTTTTTCTACTGTGATTTTACATGAGTATGAGTTTAAGCTAATGTGGCCACCTCAGGTTCAGACAGAGCTAACACCACTGCTTCACTACCTGTCAAACACAGGACAGCATCACAATCTACTGGAGGGACTGAGTCTGTGGATACGGCTGCAAGCTCTCTGGTAAGTGGATAGATTGCTTCGCTTCTCCTGGAAAGGCAGGTGCATCTTGGGAAGCTTCCCTGAATATAAAATCCACTTAGTCTGTCAGTCCACCAATTAGATTACACTGTTTAAAGCAGCCCCACGGGGCAAGAGGTGAGCAAGAACTGCAGACAGGAATAACGACTAGCCAGTGAGTCCTTGCAGCCTCCCCATGCTACCTGTCCTGCAGCATGTCCGGGGGGCATGAGGCTATAGAGGATCCCCGCCCCAAACACCGGCTCTCCTTGCTGGTGCACCTCCGTGTAGCGGTACGACTGCAGGGACAACAGCGCACACACATTCACACAGCGCATGACGCCAGGACGTTTAGAGTATCCTCATGAATATTCAGATGTGGGTTGGGTTAACAGTGCACCTAAAACAATAAATAGAGAACCCCTATCCCGCATATTGCTTGTTTTCTTGTTGTTTCTCCACTGAGGATGTTTATTTGGTTTCATGATCATCAAGTCATTTTCTGACCTCTCTTCATTACTCATAGCCTGTTTGTGTTACCGTACATGTAAAACTTATTTATATAAATGAACTGTTCTGTTTGGCTGTCCTGCTTTGTGTCTGGTTTGGAGAGATGTCTGGGTTTTCCAATTTTATTGTAAATTGGCAGGCTGGATGGTGAGGATATCCAGGCCCATGAAAATGTTTGTGCAACCCTGGTGAACTTACTTGTCTTACTGATTTTCAACATGTAAATAAGTTCAAGCTCTCCAATCCTTTATTTACTGAGACATTGAAATGTTATCTTTTATGTCATTTTTGCTTAGCTTTTACAACACATTAAACTAGAAAACGTTCTGAATTCTACAGTATAATTCACAAGGGGTTCTCAAACATTTTTATAAGAACACCAAATTCAAAGCAGGACACTCTTGTATTTAAAAGCAAGGGAAATTCTGTGTCCCATGATGTGAACACGAACACACAAAAAACCATATTGTGATAAATATTCATCACTGCCTAGCCCTCGTAATACCAAAAATCGATAAGTGCAAAGCTGAACCTACAGACAGTATAATAGTTTGCAGTCCGGATCTGAAAAGGTGACGCTTTTCTTTCTGCGCTTCCCTTCCCAGCAGCTCAGCTAATGTGTGTATCAGCAGTACTACGGAACACAAGTAGTCCTTGGTTCCAGTCTTGAGGACACCATGCTCAGCAAAACTGTGTTTTTGTTGCTGTAATACCCACAGCTCTGCTCTCCACTTTATTTTCTTGCTGTAACAAAACTCAGCTCTCCAGATCATTATCCAGAGCTTCATGCGCCCAGTTAGACTCTCTGAACTGCAGAGTAAACACGGTTCAAAGAGTCTACTGGATTTCGTGCCTACCTCAATGGCTCTGTAAGCGTCCAGGAACATGTCTTTGGCGCTGATGCTGCAGTAGATGCAGCCCAAGGTCATAAAGAGGCAGAAGGAAAAGAAGTAGCGGTGGTTGAAGTGGCCCACACAGTTATTCAGCCAGGCTGCAGGACACAGGGGTTAAGGACAGGACGTCTGATTGTGAAATTCAGAAAACATTTTGCCTCCCAAATGGCACAACAGTCTAATCCAAGGCTTCTCAAGCTGGTCCTTGGGACCCCCGATCCACCTGGCAATGCATAGAGCAAAGACATGGACCATGTGGGTGTCTCTTGAGATTTGAGAGCTACTGGTCAAAGCGATGGTCCTATAGTCAGAAAGCTTGTGTAGGGGAGACACAGCTGGTTGAAGGAACTAGAAATATATAATTGAAAGAATTGTTTTACCATCAATAAAGGATACGACAGTGATGGTCCATTTTTAAAACACACCTGTGAAAAAAAACAGACAATGTGTAATAACCATTGTGTAATAAGTATTTCACTCATTAAAGGGAAAATTCATCTCTGCATCATAATATGATTAACGGAATGGGCTCAGAGTTATTCCCCAGAAATGTGTTTACAGTGGTGGTGAATGGAACCAGACGTCTGTCTCTAAAAGCTCTCACAGAAAGTTGTTTCATGAAACTGTAATGAGTGCACTACACCGATGCAGGAGGTTATTTTATCAGAGATTTGAGAAGATTTTGGTCTCAAAACTCCACCCATTCATGGTGGAGGGATACATGCAGGATGTTGCAAGGCAAAATAGTCTCCAAACAAAACTGATTAAGTTCAGATTTACCACAATTACCCTTTTGTTAATTGAAGTTCAGATCCAGTGAATATCATGAAATGGTACAAAGTACAGTGATGTAGGGCTGCCCCAAATAGTCGACTAAATGTTAGTCGATATGAAGGAGGCTTGGTCGAATAAATTTTCATTTGTTGGTTAGTCGCAAAAAAATTACGTGAAGTTACGCAATCAGGGGCTGCGCAGTCAGTATATGGCATCAAAGCAACGCGAGAACAACGCAATCTCGTGCCTCGAAGTTTACCAGAGCGCACTCACTTCCATATGACAGAAAATGCTAATGCATGATATTAGCGCGTTCAAAATGAAACTGCCGCTACCAGGCAGTGGAAAAGCACCATATGATGACCTGTAAACATTAGAGGTTACTGATTGGTGGTTGCTGTCATTGAGTCACTGTGTTAGTCGACTAGGAATAGATTTATTCGGGGGCAGCCCTACAGTGGTGAAATCCAAAAGGTTTAAAAATGATAAGGTTACACAGAAGTAATAATTCTGTAGCCCCATGCAGGACCTCTGGTATGTGTCTAGTTGGTCAGGTTCATCCTACAGCAAAACTTAAGTCCAAGCTCTGTCAGAAATACCTTAGAAAAAAGAAGAAGGTGGCAAGCTGGAAAATGGCCAGAAGTCTCCAGACTTAAACCCCATCTAGCTGCTTTAGGATGAACTGGACAGAAAAGTGAAAGCAACTGCACAATTACAGGAACTTCTGCAACATTATTAGGATGAACTTTCTGCAGAATGAACAATGAGAAATTGAACCTCTTGAATTTCAATCCACAAAAACCGAAAAAAGTTGGGTGTTCTAAAACTTTTGACCCATAGCGTTTGTGTGGCTGGGGTTGTCTGGTTCCATTCGCCATCATGCTAAAGAAATCTCAAAGTTTTCAAAGTAAAAAGAATTAAATTACCATGCCAACACTTAATAAGGAGATACCTTTTAAATGTTCCAATATGACCACTGAAACCAATTCTGCACTGTTTCTTTTGGTGGTATCCATCCCTCCCCCTGGAGTTCTACTCTTCTGCTATGTTTAGTCCCAGCCTGAGTCTAACCTGCTGTGCCACAGCATTATTTAACACTCCAGCCAATCAGAGACTTTTGAAGAAGTTAGGGTTAGGGAGCAGGTGCTGCAGACTGTGCTTGGGACTTTTTCAGGAGGGTACATCTCCAGGACCAGGGGTAGTGACGGCTGATTGTGATGCTTTAAAGCAAGACCATAAATAGAGCCATGGAAAAAAATAAGAAAACACTTTTCCCTTTTTTTTCCTGTTCACTGTTTGCACAGGTTGCTATTCTTTTCTGTATTTTTATTTATTTTTTGTATTTTGAATAAAGTGTGTTTAAAATTACACATTATCACAAACTGCAAAAGCAACGACCAGAAAAAAAGATGTGGTCTCTTATTTTTTTCCATGGCTATATGTACACACTCCTGGCCCCCCGCACCCACCCACCCAACCCCCAAAAAATTATAGCCCTCCCTTTGCCCCAAATTCACAGGCAACTTACTTGTTGCAGATACTGCAGTGATGGGTTCTAGCTGGTTTGGGAACGATACACTTCTTACAAATTGTCACAGTTGGAATTTCACTCTTTTGCTGAAAATGAAAGACAAACATTTTCTATTGTCCAAATTCTGTGAATCAGAACTTAAACATTAAAAAGTAAAATCCTTCAACAATGACAGAAATATAGAGACATTAAATCTGAGTTAACGCAGATTGACATCAGTGAGACCCACCTGTGGAGGATGTCCGGGGGACGTTGTGGCGGCCTTGTAGTAGTGAAAGACCACCATGATGAGATTCCAGTGGCCGTAAAAGAGGTGCCAGAAGATCCAGTGGGTGGGGTACGTGTCTATGATCAGCGGGAGCACACAGAGGTAGACGATCAGGACTACGGAGCTGGTGAGAACGATCACCAGACACACAAACACCTTTCAAACAAGACAGAGAGACAGGACAGATGGTCAGATTTCAAGAAATAAATATATATTGTTTTTTAATTCCACCTTGAATGGAACCTCACTGTCCAATCAAAATGACTGGAGCATTAGGTACTGACTCTGGTACCATTTACGTTTTTTTAAGAACAATTACTCAGATGCACGAGTGAGTATGCAAAGCCTAAGAAATGCTTTTTTTTTTTTTTTTTAAAGTACCGTATTCGTTTTTTAAAAAAAATCTGATTTTCAGTCAAAACTCAGGGGGAGGTTTTGGTCTACTGAGAAAAATTTTCAACGTTAAGTCACTTCTAGACGATTTAAAATCCAAGATCCACTTTATTGTGTAGTGTGTATATATGGGACAATTTGCCATCAACTGAACGAAGGAGTCACAGCTCCATTTTTAACACAAATACTCTTTATATTTCCACAAACACGAAAGAACTGTTGCTCAAAACAAATGTCCAGGCAAAGTACCGTGAGGTTGAACCACTCCTTGAAACATCCCTAATCTAAAGAGCTGCTGGGAATGACTGATCTGTAAAATAAAATTCTACATTTACAATACAGAATATTATATTATTAAAAGCTAATTACTTCTTACTCTCATTGTGTTTCATGTATACATTTTCATGTATAATATAGTGTAACAGTAGAGCCAAGCTTAACTAAAACTAAAAAATTATTTATAAATCTGCATCAGCGTCAAGAAACTTTATTAAATGTTTTCTGTATGGTGAAAAGGCAGTAAAATGAATAAAATACAGATTTTAGCATCATTTACTAATTCTACTCTTCTAAATGTAATAAAATACTATTATAGCATCACTTACAACTATGAAATATCAGCCTGAATGATAAAAATAATTATATAATGAACCCTCTCGCATGAGTAGTTTTTTTGGCAATATTGATATTACATCGATATAACTTTTTTGCATTTTGGAATTGCTATTGTGTCAGACATGTTTCTCACATTACCTGGGCCCTAGTCCTGGTATAAAATTCCCACAAATTCCACATTGGTGTACCATGGTTCCAATAATGTTCCTCTCTGTACAAAAATCTTCTGTTTGAGCAGAGCTACCAAAGTTCCTACAAGCAAACACTAACACACAGGCGCTATGGGCTGGTTTCCCATACCGAGATTCAGCTTAGTCCTAGATTTCACGGGACACCAAACAGAGATTTTCCACTGAAAGGAACATATTTTCCATGGATAGGCTTAATTTGTATCTGTCCCACAGGTGAACTCACCACTCCAAACCAGCGGGTCAGGTTGTCCACCAGCCAGTAGACGGGTTCGAACATGGAATCGAGGACCGTGTCCCAGTTGGTGAGGACGTTGTAGTAAAGGGAATTGAGGATCACTTTTCCGTACTTCCACAGATCCCGGAGCCTCCCGGGCCGCTTTGATCTCCTCCGCCGTGGGCACAGCCGGAACCAGCGCAGGGAGAGGTGCATGACCCTGGAGAAGTACCACTTCCAGCTGCGCATCCCCAGCTCCCTGAAACACACACACACACACACACATTTAACACCAAACCGACTCCCTCTGCTACATGTGAAAAATCAGACCTCCACAGACCCCAGATGTGCTCAATCAGCCGAGAAACGTTTGGAATTTAGGTTCCTCAGTACAAGGTTAATGCTGCCAACACTAGAAGTAAGCGGTCATCTAAATCTTTCATTACACATACACTACCAATCAAAAGTTTGGAGACGCCTTCTTATTCAACTTCTCCTTTCCTTTGTTTTTATTATTGGCTACATTGTCGATTAATATTGAAAACATCACCTATTGCTCTGATGACAGGTTTGCACACTCTTGGCATTTTTCCAAAAAGATTAATAAGAATGCTGGATTGCTATTTAGTTAACAGGTGTTCTTAGTCAAGCCTCCATTTGTGGAATTTATTGCCTTTTTAAGGTTGGCATCATCAGTTGTGATGGTCAGGTTGGTACACAGTTAGTGATCCTGCTCCACTACGGTTCTACGCCACATTATGGCAAGAACCACTAAACTAATAACAAAAAACAACAGTCCATCATTACCTTATAACAAAACATTTTCTGGTTTGTTTAACTTTGTTTTTATTACAGCATGATTTCCTTCATCTTTTTGGACATTTTTCAATACTAATATACATTGCAGAAAATAATAAAAACAAAGAAAAAACAATGAGAAGGTATGTGCTAACTTTTGACTGGTAGTGTACAAACTACACTGGAGCAGCTCAAACCACAGAAGTTTGTGGAGGTTTAGGATGCAGTACGTCTTACCGGCTGAAAAACATCAGTGCCCAGCCAAATGTTGCGGGCAGCCTTTTTAAACAACAGGGTCTGTTTTCACAAACTGCATCAGTTCATTTTTGCTCCAGTAAGTCATACTGTGTCCAAAACCAAATCCACAAGTCTGCTTCACTTTAATAAAGTGGTTTGAGAGACCTTTGTTATAGTATAATTACATTTCTTTTTTACTTTTCGGGTGACTACTGAAGTTTATCGGCATCATTAGCTTTTCAGCTGCTGCTGGTCTCAACTAAAGACATTTGGACCCCTGACATGATCAGCCACACCCAAGCTAATTAACTCAAGCTAATTAAACTTAAGCTAATCTCAGCCCTTTCGCTTCACATCTCCTCCGATAACTTTCCAAACACAAGAGGAATCTTTCTTACCCAGGTTCTAACTTTAAAAATGGGGCTTAAAAATCCAAACTGTGGAAAAAAAGGTCATCAGATCATCAGAAGAACATCATCAATCATATCCTGCAGCGTTGCATCACCACAATCCTGCACTCTGGTCCACTTGTATTCTTACATAAACAAAAGCATCCTATCGGGAGGTGAGCTCCTCCTCATCTGGGCGTCCTGGTTCAGAAAAGTGGGGCAGGGTCATCTAATAGCCACTCCAAAAAAAAAAAAAAAAAACCCCGTAAATATTTCAGCAATTTCTTCCCAATACACTTTCCATGGCGAAGGCCAACTTGGAACGGAAATCAAGACGTCAGGACCACTGTAACTCGGCCCTGAACGAATTTCCTTCGAGGGAAGAATAAGAAGTCATCCGATACCGGATCAGCTCATGACAGTGCGCAGGTTATTGGCTCCAAAGATAAGGACGGGCCCTGTGTGCGTCTTGCGGTTCATTAATTGTTAAGAGGGGTTGTCAAAAGTGCCCAGGGGAGCCCCTCCCCACACCTCTTTGCTAATTTCGGAACAGGAGAAGGTAAACCAGTGAGCGCCATGAAGGTGCAGGTGAACCTGAGAAAGTCCTTTAATTAAATGCAAGTAGCGCCTCATCAGGTAAAAGGAACGGCTCTCAAACAAAGAGGCACTTTGGGCTGTGAATGAGAGAAACATTCCTTCAAGCAATGACCAAAGATCACATTCTCCAACTCAACCGCAATCAGTCAACCGTGTTAACTTCTTTCATTTTGACACTAGAGCTTCAATGTTAGTGCAGCCAACATTAAGTCTTTTTTTGGGGCTGTTTATTCACATGGCTGGTGTCCAAGTGCACATTCGGCAATACCGGTAAACAAAATAATGAATATCAAAAATTACAACAAAGGGACGGAATAATGCCCCCCCCAATTGACATTGTCCTAATATGTCATCCCCTCACTGGAACCTCCATTCTGATGTTTGTAGATTCTACTCCATTCACATTGATCTAGAATGCCCCTTTACTCTTCAATGTTATATTCCACTGAAACTGGCCTAGAATGCCCCAACTGCACCTGTTCTACAATATTTTACTCCATTCATACCTTTCACAAATGGCCCCTCATTCCTATCCTCTAGAACAGGGGTGCCCAAACATTTTCCTATGAAGGGCCAAAAATCGAACTTGACTGAGGTGCCGTGGGCCAAAAGTAAATTTTGCATAATTTGCTATGGATTCCCCTTATTTATTTCATAATATTTAAAATAAATATAAAACAACTTTTGTGTGCCTCCGCCTTGATTTCTCCATTATTGCGTTTGTTAATTTCTTGACATTGATTGACGTGGAGTGTCGCAAAACAGACGGTGCTGCGCCTTGAATTGGGCATGCATGAAAAAATTATTGAATTAATTTACATTTAATTTAAACATTTAATATCAGTTAACTCTTCTGTAGTTCAAAAATAAAACCAACAAAAATGTTATGTCAAACTACAAATGATGATCTGTGTCGAAGGCATCCCCCCCCCTCTTCTCGGATGGTGTGGCGGGCCAAATCAAACATTACCACGGGCCAACTTTGGCCCACGGGCCCTAGTTTGGGCATCTCTGCTCTAGAGCAATGTTTCTCAACATTTTCGACATTAAGGCCCACCTATCTATCACAGCATGTTGCCAAGGCCCACTTAGCCACATTAGATGATATTAAATAAGCAATTGTGGACCAGTCTCGAGTCTCGATTTTAGATTTGCGGCCCAATCAAAAGCCTTCACGGCCCACTGGTGGTCCCCGGCCCAGTGGTTGAGAATCCAGGCTCTAGAATATTCTACTCCATTCATATTGATCTATAATGCACTTTGGCTTTCGAACATTCTATACCATTCATACTGTTCTAAAACGCCCCTTAACGTTAGAATGTTCTACTCCATTTATACTGTTCTAAAATGCCCTTTATTCCTACCGCTGTAGAATGTTCTACTCCATTCCTACTGTTCTATAATGCTTTCTTTTTCGTACTGCTCTAGAAAGTTCTACGTAATTCATACTGTTCTAGAACGTTGTCCCTCATTCATAGTGTTTTAGAATTCTCCCCTTTTTTCACAGCTCTAAAATATGCTACTCCACTCATACTGTTCTGCCCATCTTTCATGCTGTTATAGATCAGAATAATCCATTCAAGGTAATCTTACCTGTTCTAACACATCGACATAATTCACTGTATATTTTAAGCATTTACACGTTTCACATGTCACACCATTCTAGGATGTTCCTAGTCTATACCAGAAGGTTCTCCCCATTCCCCAGTTCCAGATCAGATTAATCTACAATGTTCTACACCATTCACACAGTTTATCTGTATATCATTCCACTGGTTCAGTGTAAAGCTTGATGACATCAGAAAACTTACTGATGAATTGTGTGTGAGTGCGATGCTGCAAATTTTCCCTAAAAAATGCTTATTCCATGTCAACCCAATAAGGAAATAAATGCTATGTGTCATCCATGTGTTCAAATCCCACAGATTTGTTGCACGTCACCTTTCCTCATATGCCCTCAATGTCCTAACACAGCCTTTAATAAATGTCTTGAGAACACTGGTTTTCTAACCACTGTAAAATTCACACAGTTACAGCTTAGATACACAAAAGGAAAAGCATCAATGTAACATTAAGAGCTTAGCAAGGTCATCAATTTAAATGCAAATACACCAAGGAGGGAAACCTCGTTCTGGATCAGAAAAATAACCACAGCAAGTCTCTAAATGAAATTTCTTTTGAACAAAGTCCTTCTAAAACATCAAAATGGATTCATCAGACAACACAACCTCAAACTGTGTGAAATGCATGCAGCCTGGCTGAGAAAACTACAGTATACAATGAACAGATTTTTCTCGTTGGTTTTTTTCAGTGGATGACGTACGCTCTGCCTGTGAGAGTCATTTTCTGAAAAACCTTTTGTTATTTTTGTAAACCTGCAGGGCTCCAGCCTTCGTACCACTCTCTCCACATGCCACCTGTCTGCCCCTAAACTGCATGGAAACCCAAACCTGCCCCGGTTCCACTGCCATGGTTATGATTGGCATACTGTAACAGAGCACTCGGCCATTGTGTCCGATATCCATCTGCACTTTCACTCCTGATAAAACACAATTCACTTTCCACTGCAGTGGCTCCAGCCTCATTAGTGACAGTTCATCAATTACACATGTTGTTTTCTACAATAGAGAGGATTAATAAGCTTGCCCCTCTTTTGCTGCAGCAACATCAATTAAGCAGTGTCTCTACATACACCATATGGACAAATGTATTGAGACACACCTGTTTTTCAAGGTTTGGGCTAGGTACCTTACTTCCTGTGAAGTGCTTAATCTTAATGCTTCAGCACATCGAGACATTTTGGACAACGCTATGCTTCCAATTGTGGACAAAGTTTGGGAAGGAACCTTATATTCCAGTAAGACTGTGTCCCCAGTGCACAAAGCAAACTCCATAAAGACATGGCTGAGTGACTTTGGTTTGGAAGAACTTGACTGGCCCATACAAAGCCCTGACCTCAACCCCATCAAACACCTTTGGGTTGACCTGGAACGGAGATTACGAGACAGACCTTCTCGTCCAACATCAGTGCCTGACCAGTGCCTAAGGAAAGAATGGGCACAAATTCCCACAGAAACACTAACAAAATCTAGTGGAAAGCCTTGCAAGAAGAGTGGAAGCTGCCATAGCTGCAAAGGGGGGACCAACTTCATATTAAAGTCACTGTATTTGAATGCAATGTCATTCAAGACGCTGTTAGTGCGATGGCCAGGTGTCCCAAAACTTTTGAGCACAACACGTTCTCTGCTGTCTAGACGAGCCTTGTTTTTTCAACACCCCCTTCCACCTTAAAAGGTACTGCAGCTGCGTTCTCTGACCGTTCCTCTCTGCACTGAAATGCAGCAGCATTTAAGGTGGAACAAGATGTTTTAGTGAGAGGCTAATCTCAGCTTTCAGCAGATATGCTATGCGATAATAAGGAAATGGAGCTGCTCACCAGGTCTGGGCCCCTAAAACTACAGGAACGTGTCCTTCATGCCGCTGTCACCTAGGTCATTTTAAACAAATTAAATATCACGAATCATATCTAGCCTCCATCAGCTAGCCCTACACGGTTATCTATATTGTCTTCAGAAAACGGCCCTGAATTTCAAAATAAGAGTACTACTTCGTGATTGTCTGCCACAATACAAATCAGCATCCAACATACAAATAATAATAATAGCTGTAATAACGACGATGATAATAATAATTATTATTGTTTTCATTGTTTGTATTATTATTATTGTGAGAATGAGGATGATGATGAAGAAGAAGAAGAAGAAGAAGAAGATGATGATGATGATGATGATAACAATAATAATAATACCAATAATAATAATAATAATAATAATAATAATAAGTATTATTAGTATTATTATTATTATTATTATTATTATTATTATTA
>JBBMFX010000101.1:25659152-25678361 GCA_037832545.1 Rhabdalestes septentrionalis | reverse complement strand
TGATTAATGTGTTTATTTTTAAGTCCAAAGCTTTCCAAACTTTAGGCAGCCCATTCCTAACCATTTCATGTCATAACTTTCTGTGAGGAGCTTTTAGAGACAGCTTTCTGGTTCCATTCCCCACCACTGTGAACAATCCTCTAGGACAGCGTGCTTCACAACAAACCCACTGAGTGATATTTCTCTAGAACGCACCAGCAAATTTGCCCAGTGGGATACGTGACGTCATGGTCCTGGCCTTCTCTGGGTCACTCCATCCTATTTTAGCCATGTCTGTCATCACCACAGTGGGGTTTACAGAGTTCACTCGAATCTGCACAAATTCAGTCACAAAAAACAAACATGTTTATCAAGACTGGAGAAATAAAGCCTTGAATTCCACTCGAATGTTTTTTTCTGGCATTTAAATTAAGTTTCAGAGGACATGTAAGTGATCTACTTTAATAAAGCGACAGTTTCTGAGTTACATAATATGTACAAAAGTATCAGCTTCCATAATAGTCTAAACTTTTGGACATGTACCTGGATGCACGGTCAGAATTTATCAGACACGGTGTGTTCATACTGAAACGCTTGCATCACTGCACTATTGTGTTATCAGTGATTCACCTGGTACGGCCCCAGCTCCAGAGCCATCACCCTGGTCAGCATGTCAAGAGCTCCTTTGGTGGCACCTTCATGGAAGTAAATCAGAAGAAAACAGAGCTGTCAAATACTTATAAAATGATAAAATATACCATGCTGACAAGAATACCATCGTAGGACAAATGATGCGTGAGCTACAACTCAGAAGATCTAAATGAACTTAAAGCACCTGTGGACCTCCCTTTATGTTTCAACACAGGTTATAGATCTGCAGATGCAAGGATCCTCCCACCCCCCTCCATTAATTATGCACACACTGACCTCTTTCTGTTGCTGTGCTCCTTTTTCCCCCAAACTGTGGTCCTCATTATTGAGCCATTCGTATTCATTGTGCAAAAACATGCTGGGCGCACATCATTTATAGATGACTATTAAAGACATTTTAAGTAATGTCTAACTCTAACACCCAACTTTTTCATTTTACACAACAATAAAGGAAAATGTAAGATGACTGATAAAGTCACCTGTAACATTGTAAGCACTTGCTAATAGTATGAAAACTTCTCCATGAATACAATTATTATCTTCATTCTATTTCTTCTTTTAATTATGATATCAGTGTGGATATCAAGCCTGGCAGCAGTAAAAATTTCATCAAAATTCCTAAACACAATGTATATGTTTATAGAGACCCAGTATAAAATACTTTCCTGCATATCTGAGTGAAAGTATAAAGATCAAATTTGATCTGACTGTGTAAGTATTAAAGCCTGAAACAGCACAGAAAGCATGGCAAAAGCATATGGACACCCAAACAATACATAAACATGTGCTTATGCCAGACCATGTAACACGGCCTGCCACCCATTTCTGGGAATCCTATTGCATGAAGAGCTAAAAATAGATCACACATTGCACTTGACTCTGTAACATTAACCTCCAAAATGGGGAAGTAAACCGCACGCCATGTGGCCTCATCGATGTGTATGTTGTACCCACAGTAAACAGCATGGTCCTTAAATGCACACTGTGCAGCCTGGCTGGACACGTTCACAATGGAGCCGCCCGTGCCCCTGGCCTTCATTCCCCTGGCCACAATCTATTTTAAAGATGAGAAACACTGTTTAATTAATATCATCTCATTTACATTCAGAAAAAATGCTTGTTCTGGGTTTTCCTTACTTGCGCGACATGCAGTGCGGCCTTCACATTAATATCAAAAGATCTGCAATAACAGATGGTTCGCATGGATTAATGGAGTCATATGAGGGGTCTGTGCACCTACTGTATGCAGTTTTCAACAGTCTTACATGTCAAACTGTTCCCGTGTGATCTCCAGAAAGGGCTGCAGTTTGGCACAGCCTGCGTTATTCACCAGCAGATCAATAGGCCCCACATCTTTTAGTGCATGTGCTGTGGCATCCCAGTCCGACAAGTCCACACAAACGGGCTTGATGGAACTACACTGGGGATCAAGAATCAAGAGATAAGAAGTTGTTTAACTTTAAACAAAATTTCAAAATTCATGAGGACTGGACTTACAGCAGGCAGGCATTATATCCCAGGTACACAAATTCAAAATGATATTTTATCAGAAACACCTCCCCCAATCTCAACCTGGCAGAGTCTCAGCTGTGTCTGATTTACTCATATGATTCATGTGAATCCATGAACCAGACATTAGATTTGTTGAAACTGACGATCTGATCAAACTTCCAGTAATCTAGTCTAAGTGTGTCAGACACTAGATGGCGCTTTCAAGAGTGCCTGAAAATAATTGGGTGTCAATTAAGGTTTTGTGAAAATTTGCAGTCTGTAAATGGCAAAAGTATAAACCTTTAAATACAGACCAATGTGCTAGTTTTCTCAACAGAGCAGAAATCCATTAAAGACACCAACACTGTTGTTATACTGTCGAGTGCTTTTTAAATCCAGATATAGGACTTAATAACTAATCAGCTCATAAACCAATCAGATGTCTGTAAAATATTTTTCTACATTGAAAAAAATCTACAAACATTTAATAAACACTTTTCTCTGTTCTTCTCTATTCAGTCTCTCTCTTGAGTTTTGCAAAGATATGGGTTATGATGAAATAAATACGGTGCAGCTGGGTTCCCCAGAATAACCTGCCCCATGGTTACCTCCTTCACGAGACTCTCCAAATCCGCCTTGGTGCGTGTGACCGCTGTGACCTCAGCACCATAGCGTGCCAGAGCGAGTGCGGTGGACCGGCCAATCCCTGCAGGGAAAGATCTTATCTTAAAATTTTCAAAGCTCATTAATCAATTACACATTTTAGCTGATATATAAATATATAAAAAAGTCAAAATAGCTTCAGCATTACCATTAGCATCAACGATAGCGTTAAGATTAACATAGCATTAGTGTGTGTGTGTGTGTGTGTGTGTGTGTACAAATACTTTTGTTCACATAGATTTGTGTGACAGCTCTATCCCAATACTTTTTGCCATCTTGTTCAGTATAAACAGGTGTGTCTTTGGGGGCGTGGCCTGAGGTTTTATATGAAGTTTCATAAGGATTGGTCACTGTATGGAGCCTGAACGTTTATTCTTCTGAAACTGCTTTCATTTCAATGGGGTTAAAAATGAAAGTAAGTAAATGCAATTGAAAAAATAGATGAGTGAAAGACAAGTAAAAGATGAATGCATCACTGATTGAGTTTATGTGTCCGGGTATCACATGAAGTTTGGTGCGTTTTCGTATGTGTCCGAGCAGGACTACCTGTAATTTGAGGATTTCAGGGTGTCAATATTTTGGGACATATTTTTGCCAGAAAATCGAGCATAAAAAATGAACAAGAAGACATAGCAAAAAGATGTGTCAAAGTTGGAATGGTGTTTCTTTTTCTAAAGTCCTGGGAGAGGTAGTGGGCCAAAAACAGGTGAACAGAAGGATAATAGTAAAAGAGAAAGTGAGGTCTATCGCCAGAGAGTTTGATATTTGCCACATCAGTATGTGTGGTGTGTAGGTCTAAGTCATTTTTAAGATGTTAAATGGATTTCCATTATCATGTGCTTTAATTTAATTAATAAGTAAGCTATCTCTGTTTGTTTTGTAAGGATGTTACTTACGCCTAGGGTAAATACCAGTTACTGCCTTCTAAAGTTCATTTTTAACTCAATGAACACCGTCAAATCACAGCTAAACCAAAAAGTGTGAATGTTTTCAAGAATGATTATTTATTACATTTTAAGAAGTGTTGCAACTGCCTATGTGGGGATGGTTGCAACATTTCTCTCTCGATGAAAATGTTATTTACTTCAACATTATAATATTTACACATGCTGTAGCAGTATGGGGTGATAGGTGACAGATGTGGGATTAATGTATTAAAATACATTTAAAATATACGTTTAAAATACACTGAAATACTGTAGTAAAATGCAAACTGTGGAGCAACTGTCCCTGCTCTCCCTTACTGACAGCACAAAAATCACTTTACATTGATTTTACTACCCAATTTTTCTAAATTAATACTTCTGTATAATATTCAATATGACAAGATTGCTGACAAACAATATCATGCATGGAATATTTATTCACAATCTGATATAAATAATTAAATAAAGCAAAATTTGGTCTGGAAAGTTTGGTTATTCACAAATCGCAAAAAAATCAATATATGAATTTCTTGTATAAAACATAGTAGCTTGAGGTGGACCACCTAAACCTATTTAAAAATGGTAAAAACTTGGCAGAAGTAAAAGTAACGTTTTAACTTGGGGACAGTACAATTTGTTTACAACAAAGTGGGATGGGATGCACCTTAATTTGTGAATATGGGTAATTCCGTGGAATCGGTACATTTTGCATCCCAGAGAAATAATCTGTCATCCACTTAATTTGCACTGTGTATATATTCTGTTTACCCATATATTTTATCCATATTTATACAGCGAGAAATTGTTTGTTTTTATATTGATCTTTATTTTGTTCTTATATTTTAACTTTTGTCCCTACGGACCCTGTTAAACTGTCTTTCTCACTACTGCTGCTGTTTCAAAGAAATTTCCCCATTGTGGGATTAATATAGTCAATCTTATCTTATCTTATTTTATAAAATCACTATAATACCAGATGCATGCCTAATTTCAAAACATAACATTAGCATGTCTTCTGTCATCAATACTACAACAAAATTAATTTAATTAAATATTATTGTCCATGGTTAAAATTGCCTTTATATTGATAAGGCAGGTACTTTGGCCTGTCCCTCACTATGTGAGTTCTTTTTCAGCAGGTCTTCTTAATAGTAAATTTCTGGAAAAATGATAAAACTTTCACATTTTTATATTGTTCTAAAAGTAATCTCATTGTTAAGCAATGTTTTCAGCATGAACACGTCATCTCTATAGATTTAAATCAATTTATCAGTGTCCCCTGATTTCAAGTCAACCCTGTTACTGACACAAAAAAAACCTGTAAAATAATGGCACATTCCAGCAGTGACATCATTTACAGAAAGCTACATCATTTACAGGAAGAGGATTTCCAACATTTAAAAGACAAGTACATTTCTCTCTTGTTGGGGGTGGGGACATCATACCGCGTCATCCCTGTTACCAATTTTTAACATATTAATTAAAATACTATTATTTGTATCTTGATTTTTACCATATCTATAAGTAATATCCTTTCAGATTGTAAGACACCTGCTCTTAAGTTAATGCTAACTAGGGGCAAATGAGCTTGAAATCCTCAACCCTGTTACTGTCAGTCCTGTTACTTTTCAAGAGTAACAGGTTTGACATCTAAGTAACAGGAGTGACATTGATTTCACTGTAGTCACACAGTTTTAAAAGTTTATTTAGATATAATGCCAATATTTTTTAAGTTATCTGGTGTGTATCATTGAGTGGATACCCATATAATGCAATGTGGGTGCTTATGAGCATTTATTACATAAATAAAATAAATAGACTGAGATGGCACCATTAAATGTATTGTCACTTTAGGATGTCTTCTTTCCAGAGATATATTTTAAAAATTGGGAAAAAATGATTTTCAAAAAAAAAATTCAAAGTTGGATTTCGTCGAATGACCCATCTATATTAGATAGATTGATGGATATACAGATATAGAAGAAGATGATTCATTATTTACACTGTGAAATTCTTTCTCTGCATATATAATTCAGCCTACTGGGAAGAGATAGCACTTAATATCGATATCGATATTAAGGGAGATATTATGAGAGGATCTATTCTAGGTTCAGAGATATCAACGAATTATCGAACTGCCCAGTCATACCAGTACTTCGCGCGTGCGCAGAGGAAGAACACTCTTGACCCTGTGCGTCTGAATCAGTGAGGCGCTGTTTTGTGTTTAAAAAACAAACATGAACGTGTGTGGATTTGAAAAAATGAGGCTACCTTTTCCAGCCCCGGTCACTAAAGCTCGTTTGCCGGTGAAAGTGACCTCCATTTCTGACCTGGGAATCAACACAGAGGATAATTTAACTAGTGTAGCCATTTTAGCTCATTGAGCTAGCTGGTTTAGCAGACAGCAAGAGTTCGTAAATAAACCTATTAATCCTATGTTACATGTTTAAAACGAGAAACCACATCGAGAAGGTTGTTTTATAACGTTGATATCAGTATTTAATATGAGAGGAACACTTTAAGGAGCAGTCTCTCACCTGTCAGGATATAGCCAAGAAATGTTCAGAAGTTCAGGAGGAACCTGAAGGAGAAGCTTTTATGCGGAATTGGTTATCTCCCTCCCAGCTAACTTTTACACTCTCTCGGTCTTTAATGAGAAAACAGTGTTAAACGGCAGGATGTGGACCCTGTACCTCGGTGGGTAATCAGAATTGCAGAGTGGGTTAAAGGGAAACGCCACCAAGTTCTCATGTGCACATGAGCCAATATTTAACATGAAAATAGAGTAATCCTCCTACTCTGGTTCCTTTACAGTGGGTGTGAACGGAACCAGGAATCAAAGAGGGCCACTTCACATTGACCTCCACTGTGAACAGTTCTCTAGGAGGTGTAAATAAAAAGACCATAGCACACAGTGTAAACATGTCTTTCTCTGCATTTAATCTATTCACCAAGTGAAGCAGTGGGCAACCAGGAACGCAGCGCTTCTACCAGTCCTGGGATTCATGCTCAGGACTTTCTGATCGCAGGGGCACAGCTGCCCTATCACCTAAGCATGGGAACCATTGTCTAGGAAGCATTTCACACCAGACCAATGCTGGATATCTTGTTTTTTCCCATCATTTTTGCATAAATTTTGAAAACCTGGTGAAAAAATCCCCAACATGTCCCTGCCCCCTCACAGGGGTTATAAAAATGGCATAGAAATACCTGAACTCGCAAAATTAGGTACGTTTTTTTCCCCCAGATCACTATATTCTCTGTAACAATAAATTGGACAAAGTGCAAAATATCTGTAGTACAATACTGTAGTACAATTCTACTGAATAATATCTGGAATAAATGTACAAAAAGTAATGTTTTTATTCGTCATCTAGGAAAATCTGAAGGCTTTATGGATGAAATTACACACTTTAATTTGATTACACAACATGTTGGTGTTTTGCATGAAATTCTATATACACATTTTATATTTTTTTTAAATAATGAAGCATAATTGCTACCATAGGGAGTGAATGCATACATTTCCACTGGTCATCAGTATTTACATTCCATGCTGTATAATCAGTATAATATTTTTAGATTCCCATGAGAGCAATCTACTCTATGATCACTATACTACCTGTTTGCCCATTTTAACTCATATTTTCAACTTCTACACCAGAATAGAAAAAAAACTCTTATTTTTCACTTTCACTCGAGCACCTGAACCTTGGCATTATAGACTGAAATGATGGCCATATCCGGTGCATGCATGTTGAAGCACGGTGGGTGGAGTATCATTTGCCGTTATGGCTCAGTTTAACCAATGCTTCATTGCCGGTGATGAAGTCCAGGTCTTGAACCTGTGAACTCTGTTCTTTGCCCCATTATTCAAAATTCTTATTCAAGCTCTGAAAGCAGGGAGAAGAGGCATTGCTTAGATAAGAGAACGCCAGCCTTTTGCCCACTTTCAGAAACAGGACTGGAGAAGCCTAATGTTTGACTGCAGCCACGAGCTTATTAGGGAATTCAGGTACTGATGCTGGAACATTGCTATGAGGATGTGATTGCATTTTGCCTAGAGAGCATCAGTAAGGTCAAGTGCTGGTGTTTGAACATTTTTGAGGATTTAATCGCAGCCTGAGCGCATTAGTGAGGTCAGGTGTTGATGCTGGAACATCGCTGTGAGAATCTGATTGCATTTAGCCTGGAAAGCATCAGTGAGATCAAAGGCATTGATGTGAGGATTTAATTGCAGCCACGAGAGCATTAGTGAGGTCAGGTACAGATGTTAGATGATCAGTTTTGGTTCACAAATGCCATTTCAGCTCATCCCAAATGTACTGGATGGAGATTCATCGCTCTAGAGAACACCCAAACCTAAAGCTGGGGGGCTTTATAACCGTCTAGCCCACAGACAGTGGTTTTGAGGTCATATAAATACTACAGAGTCTGCACCATTGGTCAGAGCTCTATCATAGAGATTATACAAGTGAGGTGTGCAACAATTTGCCATTTGGAACGACTGTAACTGTAAACTGGTGGACCCAAAAACCACTTACAATTTAAACAAACAAAAAAATAAATAAAACAAATGAAGTAGACATTAAGATTTATTCACGTGGAAAAGACAAGAGAAGTCCATCAGCAACATTATTTGGCAGCATGTTCACATTAAGCGCAAGCTCGAACATCAGAGTCATTTTCAGTGGCATATTTTTTGGCATGTTGACATGATTCACTGACCTGCAGTGAGAAACTCATGTTTGTGCATAAACAAGAAGACATGTCAAAAGTTCCAGTATTATTCAGAAATAATTGGCAGTAAACAGGACTGTTTTTTTTTTCCAGAAATGTGTCTGTGTTAAGAAATCATGTTATTGAAAAGTGCCATTTTTTGACAGGCAAATGCTGACAGGCCTCAATAAACCAAAGCAGTTCAAAGTACATCAGTATTTCCCTTCACTGCAAAAGAGCCGAAATTACTTTGGCACAGAAATTCTTTTACTCAACTATGTATCCACATTTGCGAGTCAGAGCCTTCCTTCATTCATATGTTCAACAACCTGGTCAACACTGAAACCCACCTTATTTAAAGAGGAATCTTACTCATGTATTCAAAATACCCCATAATTCAGTATTTGATATGTTCAGAGTGGGTTTGGTACGAAAGGAGTCCTTGTAGAGAGTGGTGGTGGTGAACGGAACCAGACAAAGCCCTTTTATTTTCTAATGACCATCAGTAAGGCTCTGCATGTCTTCTACATGTTTATAGGGAATGTTGATGGCATAACAGTAAATCTGACTGGGACTGTTTTATGAATGGGTTTAGTTTTAGACGACAATCTTCACAAAATTGATAATGTCACAGGCATCAGGCGGCTAATTCATAAACATTTCATGGAACAATTTTCTGTAAAGGCAGATGTCTGTTTCCAATATCCACCATTGTGAAAAATTGTGACGCCAATCCTGACAGGCATCTCACACCAAAACCACTCTGTTTACACCTTAACTACTCAATTATGGTGGAAATGTTAACCTTAGCCTTGAATTCGGGTACACTGACCTGGAGCTGACAAGTCATTTAAAATTACAGTTCCCTGAATCAGCTGCACTTGCAAAAGAGACAAAATTGTGTGTCTGGCATTACAGTCTTTTTCTTTTTAATTATGGGTCTCAAAATCAAATTTGCAAACAAAGGAAGGCCAAGTTGATATTCCTTAATACAGAAAGATTCAAAGGCCTAAAGCCTATGGTTTACTTCAGCTGGAAGCCATAAGAAACTGTAAAAAAAAAGTGATAAGTCACAAAAAGTACCCTTGAAAATAAAAAAAATAAAAAAAATAAAAAGTCCTTCAAAATTACTGAGGCACATCTGGAAGAAACACCCCCCAAAGCACTTGGAGGCCATTCAAAATGTCTCAGTCTCTTGGTATGTCTCATAATTCACAGACCAAAGAAATGCTTTGGGATCCAAAAAACTGAATAAATTACCCTGTGACCATGGTTTATATCATACGCATACATCTTAATAAAAAAATTAAAAAAACACAATGCTGTACCACAGCTTTTGCACATAGGCTACAAAATTCAACGGCAGTAGACTGTCATGACTGACATTAAAGGAACAGTCTGCCCTCATTTCACGCCAAACCTCTAAAATGCCTTTGCTGCACATACTTGGTTACTGTAGACAACGATAAAGCCTTTGACTTCAGTGGGCAGATATTAAAAAACGAGTTTGTAATGGTGGCCCAGTGAGCACTGAACGTTCGAGAGGGTGTGAGGATGTGGCAGCTTTGACGTTGTATTTAGAAGAGCAAGTGGAGGTCAGTGACGAACCTTGCTGGGACACCAGTGCGTCTCAGGATAAAGCAGGCAGTGAACCGTCTTAAACCTGTGGATGAAAAATGCTGCTTAAATGAGGGAAGATGTCTATTGATAATATTCAACTGGTAGTGGCAGTAACACTGTGGTTATTGTGTGTGCAGCTGTCAGTTTTACTAGTAACTGTGTGTATCATGTACCAAAAGGCCAAACAAATAATATGGACTTTAACAAACCTGATGTAGCCTTTTGCCATGAAAGCAATAAAATGTGTTATAGTTGAGCAAATATACCATTTGAAAATGTATTTTAAAGAGATTTGTAGCTGATCTACTTTAATGGAGTGAATGTGACATCTTTAAACACTGTGGCAGAAATAAGTCCGATTTTTATTATTACCGTGAAGGATCTTCAGCCAAAGAGAACACTCCACCAATACTGACCACATTCCTCTTGTTCTCAAAACCTCCATAGCTGAGGGTCACCTAAAGAAGGCAAAAGTCCACAAACACAAATGCGTAGGTTAGAAACAAACCAAATCATTACACAGCAGATCATGTAACAATGAGCATGATCTGCTCGTTTAATCCATACAAAAAAGTATTAATTTAAATCAATTAATAACATAATACAGTAAAAAGTGATTTTCGGTGTCCAGAGTCAATTGTAGGTCCTTCAAATGCCTAGTTTGGCTTGATCAGTAATCCATTAAATAAACAATGTAAGCTGCTGATGGACCTTAAAACATCACTAAAGGAGTAAAGTGGCTTTTGGCTGATGTCCTTATCCAGAGTGACTTACAATCATTAGTCACAAGGACTATCAGCCTGGAGACACTGAGGCTTTTAGTGTCTTGCTCAAGGACAAAGTGGGGGTTTGAAACTGCAACTTTATGATCATCAAGTTTACAGGCAAGTGTTTTAGCCACTAGGCCACTAACACCTTATGCAATGGCTGGAGGAAACAAGGAGAGTAAGAGATAAAGCCTTTGTTGCTCTGACCAGCTTCCAAACTACTACTACTTTCTGGATTATGTTTTTAACTTTTGTTTTTGATGCAGAAAGATTTTCCTTGCCCACATAAACATTTACACTGTGAAGACCATTCCAGGTGCTTCAGTTAGCATTTCGTGAAGTAGTCCATGGTGGATTTGAAGGCCTGTTTTAGATCATAGGCCTATTTTCAGCTTCAGGTTTTTGACCGAAATTCACTTATTTAGGTGATGTTTGGCAGAATCTTCCCTTTACCTCTGAAATGTGTCCTGTGCTAATGCTTGAGGCACACTGTGTCCTGTGCTAATGCTTGAGGCACACTAATGCTTGAGGCACACTGCATATTTGAATGTTATTCCTGATGTAAAACATCACTTCAGCTCAGTGAGGGTCTGTTAATGAGCTGATGTGTGGGATCAGATGTGTTGAAAATAAATGTACAGGGTAGGATGTCTCCAGAACTGTGCCACTGGCTGCTACCCAACCCAAGTTTGCTGTGTTTATAACCCCATGCCTTATAGTGGGCAAATTGGCCATTTCATCAAATGCTGCTTCTGTTCTTCCTGACTGCAGCTGAATGTTTACTTCACCAGTCCACAGTACCTATTTCCAAATGACATTCCAGAAAGTGGAAATTGGGATCTGGGGGTGTTTTTATATTTTTATAGCCTTCCCTTACTTTCTGAACATCGGTTATCTTCATTTCAGATCCTTAGCTTACAGCTTGGAGAAGGCCATGGTTAATAAGTGTTTTAGGCTCTGTTATTGCCATCAGCTGACAACAAGTCCACGTCCACATACTTAACAAGCCAGTTAAGGCCTAACAAGTTACGAAACTTTACAAATGGGTGTCGAAACCTTTGCACATGACACTATTTATATGTCTTCTATATTTTAAACAAATTCAACAAAGTAACTTTGTAAAAAATAATTACTGGTAGTTACTTTCCCCTGAAAAATCAGCAAAATATGTAGTTTGGTGCCAGTACTCAACTATACCTGTCATCAGTATCACCCACTATAAAGTGCACCCCTAACAAGCCCTTCATTATAAAACATAATTGTAGACAAAAAGCATATGTTAATATCTAATCTAATTTTCCAAACTCTATATTCTTTCAACAATCCCATTTGAATATATTGTCTCATGGCTAAGAAGCCAATCTAAATTTTCTTATTAAAGGCCTACACATCAGTCATCTCCCTGTGATGGCTTCGACCAGTGTATGTGACCTGTGAGCAGCAGTGACCTGTTTGAGGACACTGTCGGAGCGCAGTCTCTGCAGGTTCTCCAGGTGGGAGTGGAAAAGCCGTGTGTGCGTCAGAGGAACTTCCAGTAAGGCCTCGATGATGTACCCAATCGTGCAGTCATCGGGGAGTCGGATTTTCTCCGCCGTGGTGATAAAGTTCCCCAGGCTAGAACATAAAAATGAGAACAATATTACATTGACACACAGCGCTACTCAAACGTCACAAGACAAATGAGGGGAAAACAGTACTAATTTCACAATGACACTGTTTTCCATTGAACAATACATTTTCAATATAGAATTAGCTTTCTAATTTGTGTCAATACACGCTAAATTAACAGCCTAGTTCTTACAAAAATATGAAAAGTAAAAATGCATTTAAACAAAGAATAAAAAAATATTTGAGTAAGAATATCTCAGAAAGGATGACAACTAACAGCAGAGAGGATGTTTATTTTAAATAAATACTTAAATTAAGTACCTAGCCCATGGACTCATCTTGAGTGCTAAGCCTCGACTGATACAGAAGCCAGCGCCTCCAGTGGCAAACCAGAACTTGACGGACATCTGAAAAATACATGGATTTGCAAATGTATATATGTTTCAAAAGTTAGTACCCAGCTGTAAGCACTTTGAGGACCAAGCTTACAATTGCTTAAACCCTCTTATGGTTCTTCCACATTCTGGCCCAAATAAAGTAACAGTTAACATATTAACAACTCTAACTGTCCCTTAACCACACCCACTTGGGCTGATCTATGTTGCAATTTCAATGTGAAACACCTCATAGACCAAGCTAGTAACTTGTTTATATTTAGCAGGCCAAAGATTCTACACATGAGGATGCTAGTAGCACACAAGTAGCTTTTGGTGCCTCTCGAAAGTGATGCTATGCACAATTACACTCTATACTGCATTACATTTAGGAAACAAACGCCTATATATGGTCTGCACTGGAACGTCTTACCTTCCTCAAAAATAGTTTTTCCATGATATTTTTATGAACACACTTCCTGATGCCTGAGACATTGTTTTACCAGTTTAGAGAAGCTTTTGACTTAAAACCAAACCCATTCATGTTGTACACTGTGAGCCAAAATAGCTATGTTTTTTAGATTACTATTTCACCATCATCGACATTCCACATTTACAATCAGACAACACTCGAGATCATCCGTTAATGAAATGGCTATATTTGTGTTGGATATGTCTGGTTCCATAGGGTGGCACGGTGGTGCAGGGGTTAGCGCTGTTGCCTCACAGCAAGAAAGTTCTGGGCTCGACTCCCGGGTCGGGCACAGGGTCTTTCTGTGTGGAGTTTGCATGTTCTCCCCGTGACCGCAAGGGTTTCCTCCCACATGCTGGGGATAGGGGATAGGTTGATGTGTGACTGTGAGTGTGAAGGGTGTACCCCGCCTTTGCCCGTAGCAGCGGTAACCATATCCAAATACAGTGCAAATCTCTGTACTGTAAATCTCGCTGTTGTGGTTCAAAAAGAGATTTAAAGCATAAAGTATTTAGTTCCTTGCAGGTAAGTACGAACCTTGAAATCTCTTTCCCTTCATCAGCAAACTACAAATGAGCCATCTCTTCCTGTGTTTTTTGCTCTTTTTCTGCCTTTACCATGGTGACATAGCACTTAATTAGTTGGTCTTAACTTTTGTGAAACTTGCATTAGACTGGTCTATAAACAAACTTAAAATATATCTTACCCCATGAACCAGTATAAACTACTTCAGTGAAACCGGCCCCAGACCCAATCTGATGACACACACTGTAGTACCTTGTTCACGTTCAGCAGGCAAAGATTCTCCACAAGGGGGTGCTATTAGCACACAAGTAGCTCCAAGTGCAAGTGCCTCTTGAAATTCGTACTATGCATATTTCTTGTTATAGCTTTAAATAAAAAAAACTAACACTTAGCTACAAATATTGGTGGATTCATCTGAAAGAATGATAAGCTAGAGAAGTCTAGTCATTCTGCATCTTTAAATTAAGCTAAAAGTGCAGAACTAAATAGTAAACTTGGCAATTTGCAAAAAGCTAGCTTACCGATCCATCGCTCTTCACCCTTTCCGCAGCCTCTATGGGGTGGTCCAAACTGGGACGGCCCAGGTATACGTCCTGCGTATGGGAATAGGTGCCTAGCAGCTGCAGGAGTCTAGGGAGGATCACGTAATTATCATCATCCACATGACAGAACCATCTAGATTGTAGTGGGAGAGAATGGAGAAGAGATGATGACATGCCTTTTTCCTAAATAATACACTCTAGATTGTACATAACAAACATCTCCAGACAACAAGAAGCTGAGACACTTAAACACTAGACTGCATTATAAATATTAGCATATGGTCTGCACTGGAATGTCTTATTTTCCTGACAGAAATGTATTCCATGAAATGTTTATGAATACATTCCCTGATCCCTGAGACATTGTTTTACCAGTTTGAGAAGCTTTTGGCCTAAAACTAAACTCATTCATGGTGGAGTAGTATGTTGTGAGCCAAAATGGTTATTTTGTTCAGATGTACAATTTTACCTTCATCGATATTCCACATTAACACTCAGACAACATTGGAGGTCGGCAGTAAATGAAATGGTTATACATGTGTTGGATATGTCTGGTTCTGTAAAGAAATCTTAGTCTCTACCTTTATGGTTTTTACACCCAACCCACTCTGATGATAAGCACTGAATTAAAAAGGAATTTATTGAATATCTGTGGAATTCCCCTTTAACAGTAAAAATGTTATATAATGCTTTGTAACAGTGGTTTTCTAACGGGTCCTACAGAATGGAGTGAAATGTGGGCTGTCTAGGGGGCTTTTAGCAGGAGATCATATGGTGAAGTAATGTTCCACCAGCAAATCACACCTCACTAAACCACTATATTTTAGACCTGCATCTACAATGTGAAGCTGCAAAATCCCATGTTCTTCAGATGCCTCACTCATGACTTCTGTGACCATTTTAAGGACCACAGTGTTCATATGACATGTGGCCATACAGACAGATTCCAAGAGGATATGGCTTATTTTGACCCTAAAATAAAAGGGCTTGTTTGTTAAAGGACTGCATTCCTGTGGAAAGTCACAAGAAGCCATAATATTTGATTAACTAATAAAATATAGCCGATATGTTCATTTCTTCTAGATAATCATAAGCCCTACAAGGCAACAAACACATTTACATTGACTAGCTGGCCACAGTGCCTGGCTGAGAAGAGTGGCAGGCCTCTTTAAACAGCAAGCAAAGCTTTAATGGAGGACCAGCCTCTAGCACTAAGGAGAGGACTCAACTTTTTCTGTGACTCGATGAACTTGTCATACTCCACAGACATCTTACAGCACAAGGCCTGACGGGTGTGAGCAGCCGAGCAGTTGGTGTTGATGATGTTGCCACCTTAGATGAGGGCACAAAAAAACAAAAGAAAGCAGACAAAAAATAGAGATGAGACATGGAACTGAGAACTACCATCTCACAGCACGAACAGATGGAGAACTGAACTTAAATGAAGGCTTGATGTATGGATTAATGTGCAGCATTATGCAGTAAGTATGCATGGACAATGGAAAGTCAGAGACGGATGTAATCATGGCCAACAGTGCAGGCTTTATATGTACCTGTTTTCTTCTTCAGCTCATTATCCTCGCCGTCAGTGAAGATAAATGTCTAAAAGAAGCAGAGAGGTTAGTTTGCACACCCACCTAGAACACACTGATTCCAGGCATGGGAAACAAGGCCTGGGCAGGGAGAGAGGTGTTGAGGTTATGGGCCTTATGAACATTTTACTGACCAAAACTATCAGCTATCAAAAATATCAGCTAATGAAATTCAATGTGTAAAGGTATACAGGCAGACTTTCTGATGAGTGAGTTAGAGCAACTTTAAGGTGTCCCAAGTAGCTACCCATGATCCTAAGGTTTCAATTAGCAGATTATACAAACTGCATTGGTGTTAGACAGTGGCCCAGGATTACTGCACTCTCACTAGTTTGAGTCCATTTTGTACACCCCAAAAATTATGAGAGACGTAAACACAGACACAGATGGAAACAGGCTCCCCAAATGGTCAACAAACTAAACTGGACATGCAAACTTGCTTATTCAATATTTTGACTATGTAAACAGTAACAGATTCTCTGGAACACCGGACTTTCCCCTGCCTATTTATCGCTGCGCTCTCGGCCTCGGCAGCATCTGTCCGCCCCTAAACCACCTTTGCTTGGCATGCCTCTGGCCAAACCACAGGCATGCAGCTGCCACTCCCTAATCAAAGCCAGCCGCTCTGGAGGAGATGCCAGCTTGGTCCCAGACCAGGACCAGAACTGCCTCAGGATACCAGATTGCCTTACGTCAGTGTGGAGTTGCTGCAATGTTTCTGGCAAGTGTAGGACTGTTTGGGGGTGATCAATCCAAATGTTACCACTGAGAAAAACAACAGATATGATCCAAGATGTTGAAACATTGCTGTGAGGATTTGATTACATTAAGCCACAGGAATGTTACTGAGGTCAAGTACTGATGCTCCAATATTGTTGACAGCAATTGTTGCAGCCACCAGAGATCATATACTGGTCATGAATAATCAGTACTAAACCCAAAAGGGTTCAGAGTACCTCAGAGCCCAGTTCTGGGGGCTGTTGGTCCCTCTAGCCCATGAGCACGTTGGCCTTAGGAGCCTTTCTACTGGCCTAAGAGAGCTTTTTAGAGATATAAACTGTAAATCGTACTTATGGAGACACTGTCAGTGCTAAAGCCCTATCATGCCTCTTTGACTGGTATAACCACAGAGCGTGGATCACACTTGTTGGGTGATGAATTAATCAAGTGCAAGAACAAAAAGCTCTTTCAGAATGTTTCCCGCTTTTTTTTGCCTCCGATGAGAAGAGATGACTTAAAACACAAACACAAACTGAGAGTTGCAATCATTCTGCTACACCACTTTTGGCATTATGCAATTACCTATTTAACTACATAAGTTAAGAGGTGAACTTTTTTGTCCCGAAATTAGCTTATTTTTTTTGAAGGCTCTATTCATTTAACATCAATACTTCCTCTTAAAATTATAAAATGTACTTCCCTATGGCTAATAAATGCATATTTATCAACCAAAAAGCTTATTTTGTGTTTGCTGTTGTTGTGATATCACAAACTAATGCTGTCACATACTACCAATTACCTACTTACAGCAGTTTAAGGCCTGTTTTAGCCCAAACTGCTTTTTGAACAAGTTACAGAGCAGAGCTCATTTACATAGATCTTTTTGTCTCAAAGGCACAATAAAATTGCCTGTATAATTCAAGGGGATAAAAGGAGGGTTGAAACTGACATGTAAACCGGAATTATGACTGTATTGTGGCTAAAAGTGTGACAGAATGCACCCAAGATACAATCGCTGACAACTAACACTCTGTTTCTCTAAAATTTCTCGAACTGCACAGAGTTAAGAGGGCCACGGAGAGCCGTAAAAATATCAATCAATTGTTGAACCATTTCGCAGCTAACACAAGTGTACCCCTGGAACCAAATCTGGCCTGGGTTTGAGAAAGGCTGCCACCCTTCTGGTGCCTCAGCCTTCAGGGAAAGTAAACACACAGCGCCTTCACATGCATGTCTCCCCAGGTCTCAAGTTGCTGAGGAAATTCCACCTTTGGGGGGCTGGTGACAAGAATCCCCCCTCAAAAACATTCCTCCCCTGAATGCTAACCTCTCTGGGCATGCGGCCAAAAATCTGCCCCCTCCCCGTCATCTCGAGCTGCCGTCCCCCCATTAACACCTTTAAAAACTTGTTTTTGTCAATGCGCTCGTCGAGCCGCCAGCTGATCTCTGAATACCAACCACACATGATCTCAAATGAGTGACACATACTTCTTTGCGCCCGGGTCGAGTGCTGAATGCCCAAGCACCTCACAGCAGAGGAATGCATGGATGTAAAAGCTTAAGAAGAAAGATGGGCTCAATCTGACCACCAAATGACATCAGCTATGCCCCTACGCAGCTTCTTCAGCTCATGGAAATGGAATGCAAACCAGCCTCCTACTCCTGAGGTTCCGGAATGGTTGTTGGCTTGAACATACAGTTCTAGTTAAAGTGGATACAGAATCTGTACATTGTGTGGAGTAGGGATGCAGTGCGACAGACTTGGTGCATGTTCGGCATCACTCATTATTGGTTCCAGTTAATAAACAGGAATGGACTAACAAGGGAATCAGGGGCTGATGCTGTACAGAAAGCAGAAATATTTTAAGTATCAATACCTTGTTGTCAATAATGGTTCTTTAAATACAAACTAAAAGTGGGCATGGCTTAAAGCATAAATGAGTGATGTGTGAAGAAATGGGAGCATCATGTTGCAAAGTAGTTAAGAAGCGCTGGCATTAATCACATTACAGAATGCAATTTACACAGCCAATCAGATATGCCTACTTATTATGGATGCTAAAACTGACTACTGAAATTTAGCATACAAGTGAATTTTTGTGATATGCTATAGTAAGTACCGGTAATTTAATCAATGTGATAAACATACTATAGTTCAACACTCAGCCCTAGATGCCAATTAAACATTTATGGAAATTAGGAATGAGAACTACATCAACCTAAAGCAGCTCTAATGCTGTACATGAAAACGATTTTTTAAGCATTTAAAATGTAGAATATCTACAAAAGTTCAAACATTAAACTAGTTAAATGTCAAATATCTACAAATTTAAACATCTGTTCAAAATCCACTAAGTATAAATTATTTGTACTGGATTTGTGACAGATGACATTTTGTAGTATGAGATCTGGTGTAACATTCACTGATGCTCTAAAAAGAAAAATGAGTGCTAATAGGGGAGAATGTTGCGCAGTAATCACTTTCTTTATAAAAGGACATTTTAACAGAGTATAAATGTTAAATAATTTATTTTAATTTGTGTCAACCCTACTCTGATTC
>JBBMFX010000101.1:25627280-25642074 GCA_037832545.1 Rhabdalestes septentrionalis | reverse complement strand
AATATTACATGCACAGAAAATTATAACCTAGCCAGTTCATTCCTTTCGTAGTGCAACAATGGAACGTGAATCTATTTTGAAGTGAATTTGATTCTCATCATTGTTCATATTGCTATTGCTGGAGGAATACACAATGTGTCACACTGAGTAACTCACAGGGGATCCACGAGGTCCAGTTACTCCAGAAGGTCCAACAGCACCAGGCTCTCCCTATGGGAATAGAGGAAGCATGTGGCATGTTAATGACTGTGATTTGAGTTTTCAGATTTGTTGAAAAAGTTTTCTACTATAAAAAAGCCACCTTTTCACCAGGAGCACCAGAGGGTCCAGCAAGTCCTATGGGGCCAGCAGGTCCACGGACACCATCCTTACCAGGAGCACCATCAGGGCCCTTAGGTCCACCATCACCCTGTTGGGGAGACACAAGTTTAGTAAACAGAGCATAGGACATCAGATGCATTACAGGTAAAGAGGGTAATTTACTTATTTTACTGGTGTTCTACAGTGTTTAGGCACAGTACATATTTCTGTTTCTGTCTGTCCATCTGATCACCTACCAATCTGTGTTAGTATGACTCTGAATATATGGCTTCTTAAATATACAAGTATGATTCTTTAAGTTAACATTAAGTTTTAATGTTAATCAGCTTGAAAAAAAAATTCGACTCATTTTTGAGTGTGGTTTCTAGCTCTTATAACCATATTGTTGAAAAATGTAAACCTAAAATATCCAAAGTGTCATAACTTCAGAAACAGTTTATGTTCATCCACGCCTCCACAATCCCAATATCAGTAATAGTAGAGTGTGGTGAAAAGATTTGACCTAAAATACCCAAAGTGCCATAACTTATATATTTTGTTTTTCCCCCAATGTTATATTCAGTAAATCAACATAAATTCTGCATTCAAATAAGCAAAAATGTTTTTGTGTATTTATTTATTTAAAGTATATATGTCTGCTACCATCAGGGCAGGGTGAGTATTCAGGTAACCCAGCTTAGGGCTGGGAATTGAATGCGTTAATTAGATTAATTAATCACAGAAAAAAATAACGTGTTAGTATTTTTAATGCAATTAACGCTTTAAGCCCTGCCACTAGTTAGCAGACATGTAGTACAAGACCAAAAATACGTCATGTTCCCGAGTCCCAAATCACTGCTGCGTGAGCCGCCAGAGAACGCAGTTCAGTTCACAGCACGCAAGTAATCGTGTGAGATTTGGAAGAACAAAACACCAAAATGACTAATAAAAAGTTGTCCCGTGATGTCTTGTGAATGTTTTTTGCCGATTCTGATTCTGAAGGGGAACATTTGCCTTTTAGAAAAGGTTCAACTTCGGAGCGCAGCACTGCATATTGGAAAAGGCTGCTTTACATTCAGACTGGTTTTTGTGTGTGTTACACCCATGAATTAATGGGCAATGCCTCCATCCAGTCTTATATTAAAAAACAGTGTTCTTCTCCACCCAAAATGTCTCTTTGAGGTCTAATGCTTTAGTGAAAGTAGCCCAATATTGTTTTATTGTTTTTTTTTGTTTTTTTTCTTTGTGGTCAATTTGTAGTCACTTACCCTGTCTCCTCTTGCTCCGGGCATACCACCAGCACCGCGCTCTCCAGGCATTCCCTGCATTCCAGCAGGTCCCACACCACCAGGAGCTCCACCAGCACCAGGCTCTCCCTATACAGACACAAAGGAACACATCTAGATATCCAGATATCACAACCAGCGTGACACAAATCAAACCAGGTTTCTGAAATTAATACTAGCTTCCATGTGAACGCATTGATTTACTGTGCCTAAAACCACTACCTACTCTATAATGCTATTTGTAGTTATTTGTAGTTTTATTTAGCATATTCAGTAATATTACCAGCATGGCACAATCCTGGGATGAGCTTCCTCAATCTGAATATTTGAAGGGAAATCTAATGTGCCTTCCATCCCTTCATACTAAATCTAATGTTTGTATTAAAATCATTTTTATGTGCAAATATAATCTAGATTGGATCAGTGTTATTTGTTTTTAACTGTGAAGCACAGATTTTCTAAAAGGGCATTTAATAAAAAAATACAAGAATAAAATACAATGGTTAATATTATTATACTCACTCTAGCACCATCGTTACCAGCAGCACCAGCAGAACCGCGAGGGCCAAGGGGTCCAGCTGGGCCTGGGGCACCACGCTCACCGGGGAGACCTCTGTCACCCTATAAACATTTATCATGTGCATTTTACAAGCTTGTGAAATAAAGGTATTTTTCATTTTGAGTGACTTTTATTTTGTAGTCTAGCACAGTTAGTTCAGATAAGATGTGAGAGGAGCCATGCAAATACTCACTCTGGAACCAAAAGGTCCAGAAGGACCAACCTCACCAGGCACACCCTGTTTAAAAGAACAGAGAAGAGTTTAAACCCGATACAAAATAAAAGTTGCAGAAAAAATGGAGGCTTGAATATCTTTTTTAACCAACCACATATGTGTGGTTTTAGGTAGCAAAAATTGTAGGATTTCATTTTAAGTGACCTTTTTCCAACCTCTCTTTAACTCTTCTAATTAAACAGGATTTTATTGTAACTTTAAGACTCATTTTACAGTTAAACTACTAACTGTTGTAGGCGGCTACAGGAAACTGCGCTGGTGTTTGTGACATCACAAAAATAATGAATTCAGTGGAGATATGGACAGTACAGTGAAAAGTACAGTAGTGTGCATACGTTTTTATGCTAGCAAAGTTAACATTAGAATAAATGCAAAAAGTAAAAGTAAAAACAAGTAATAGTAAAAAGTAAAAAATGCTATTTGTATTTATAATTTTCCTATATTTAGTCAATATACTATGAAAAAACACTGCTAATTTAAACAGTTTCAGTTATATTTCTGCAGTACTTTTGCACAGTACTCTACATGACCTAAAGAATATGCCAGATTCAACTTTTTTATTTTCAAAAGAATAGAGGGAAATGAGGGATGCTGAAGAACCTAAGCCATTGTTACCTTTGGAACGGTTTTCAGACAAGATGTGTTGGGAGAATATTTTGCTTTACTTACTAAGGATGAAAATACTTTAAAGAAAATTACTAAAAAAATTCATTGTGCACTCACCTGGTCACCAGGCTTGCCAGACTCTCCGGTAGCACCTTGAGGTCCAGGCAGACCCTGTCAAACAAATAACAGCATGAATGAGACGAACTGCTTCTCAAGGACAAAGTGGCCATTTGTATGGGACACTAAAGGTACAAATTAAGGCCAAAATGGAAACAGAGCTTTTTGTTGCAGGTGAATACAAACCTGGAATCCAGATGGTCCAGCAGATCCCTGCTCTCCCTTCTCACCAGCTGGTCCCTGTGAGAGATAAGAAAAAAAAGAACCATCAGAACAGAAAACCAAGACATTTGTAGTATTTTATGGAGGGTAAACAAAGGTCAGTAACGTACAGCAGGTCCAGGAGCGCCAGGAGCACCAATGTCACCATCTTTACCGGGGGCACCCTTAAAACATACATAACACCAGTCAACAATCATAGAGCTACACAAACAAGCAACAAAAAATGTGACACTGGTGTGTATTATGTACAAAACTGATTTTTAAAAGCTTATTTTAAAAGACTAATGCAGGATACGTACAACAGCGCCAGTGGGTCCAGAGACGCCTCTCTCGCCAGGCTTGCCAGACTCACCCTACAGGACAGAGAGGAAATTATCAAACATTTAAAGCCATTTTCTGGGACCTAGTAATGGAACTCATATTTCTGAACACCCTTCAAACATCTAACACAAACATCGTGTACAGGGGCATTTCTGAACTGTGCACAGTTTAGTACAACAGTCCCGGTACTAAACTGTTTGGTTTATATCGGTGGTCTTCAGGCTCCAGCTTAGGTATCAAAAGTAAGCTATTATTAACAGGAGCGTCCTTCATGAGCTCTACATATAAATGTTTTAGAATTGCTTACATCAAGTCCCTTGGGTCCAGGGAATCCCATCACTCCGGGGGCACCACGAGATCCAGCAGGGCCTGGGGGTCCAGAAGCACCATCCTGACCAGGAGCACCCTGAGGAAGAGCAGGAAGCCAACCCAACATTAACAAAACCTTTCTTATGCAAAACAGTAAGGAAAACTACTGGTAATATAAAGCGATCTTATCATAGTTATTTTATTGTGTAAAACTAATTTTTAAACAATTTCTACCAGCCAAATAGTCTGAAAACCTTTACACAATTCAACATTTTATAGTACAATCAATTTTTAAAAGGATTCCAAATGCTACACACTCAGAAAAATGAATCATGGTATTGTTTATTTTAAGGTATTATGCATCTCTTTGATTTTATTTAAATAATTACATTTTTATACTTTTTAAATTCAAATTCCTTAAAATCAGCCTAAATCTGTTAATTGTGAAAACAATGAAACTAAATCAGTTAAAGCTGATTTAAATATGACAAGCTTTGGGTCCAGCAAGATTTATGTAGTTAAAATGTATGATTGTTTACATCAGGTTTATTTAAAGATTACATAAATCTCACTCTAAATTGTTTCATTTACATGTGACTAACAAATATGCTGCATATAAAGTTTATTGGCCTGTTTCTGTTAAATCTAAGTAATTCAAATGAATGAAACATTATGTATGCAATTGAAATTAATAACTCCTTGGAAATGGGCCAAATATTTCTGTGAGTGCATGTACTATGAATATATATTGTAGTGGCCCACCCAAACTAAAAAGCATCGAATAATATTGCTTCATTTCCATTCAGATATGCTGTGGATTGTCAAATATGTGGTGTATTTGAGAATCCTGTGCTGCCATAACATTTTAAATGCCACTTACACCAGGTCCAGCTTTGCCGTCAGGTCCAGGAGCACCAGGGGCACCAGTCACACCCTAGAGGGGAGTCAGGAAAGAGCAGGTGAGGACATGAAGCAACAAAGGGCAAAAAACTTAGCTAAGAGTAGGAGAACACATATCTGACCTTAGATCCTGGCAATCCAGGCTCTCCGGGGCGACCAGGCTCTCCAGTGGCTCCCTGAGCTCCGGAAGGTCCATTGGGTCCACGCTCACCAGGGGCACCCTGCAATGCAAATGCAACCGGTCTAATTAAACATTTTTGAGAAGCATTCCAGCTCTGCAGTGCTCCAGCACCACGGACAGCTCCACAGAATAAGGATTATGTTTGAGTGGGACAGGGATACTGATGGACTTGCCTTGGGGCCTGGTGCACCATCAGTTCCAGGGAAACCACGGTTGCCAGGGGCACCCTGGATGGAGAGGCCAAAAAGATATACAATTTGTCACTGAATAACCACACCAGAATGAGGTGTGTGCAGGTCAGGGCAGAGGGTGTGAAACATACACGAGCTCCAGGAGGTCCGACAGCTCCAGCGCCACCAGGCTCACCACGAGCGCCTCTCTTGCCCTCCTCACCAGAAGGTCCAGCAAGACCCTGAACTCCAGCGGGGCCCTGCACAGGAGAAATGTACAGAGAGAGAGAGAGAAAAAAGAGAGAGAGAGAGAAAAAACTTAATACACTAATCCTCCCTGACACTGAAGTAAAAGAGAGTGCTTAAAAATCATACTCACAGGCTCTCCCTTAGGACCAGGCTCTCCTTTGGGTCCCTGGGGGCCAGGATCACCCTGCAATTGTCAAAATAGAGGAATGTCATCAACTTTGTCAGGCAATCAAAGGAAATCAGGTCATCTGAATGGAAAGGGGTAAACTGTAAAGCTATAAAAATAGCTGAAGAAAATTTGCTGATGTAATTTGTTATTCCAATTTTCAATTTTCAAAGAGATCATCTTTTAAAATTTTCTCAGATAACAGTTTTTTTTTTGCATATTGGATTCGCAAGGTTCAATACCCATTACAAAAAAAAATCTGCTTTCTAATGACATTTGAGTGATTTTTGTGGTTCCCAATCAGACCGCTTTACTGTCTGTTTTACTGTACCTTTAAGACAGAAACAATCGCAAACGATCTCTGTTCTGATTGGCAACTGTGTTTTGTGCCACATTCAAAAGGCTCCTACTGATTTGATGATATGAAATGGACAGGCCTAAGTCACTGTAAGCTGAGTAAGTGGATATATGCAAATTCACCGATTCTGAAATCACAAAAATAACAGGAGCTTCAGCTTAGTTTTCATATACGGACTGTATGGACTTGTCCATTTAATAATGGACAGGAGGATTTGTCCATTTAAAAATAACTACATCAAAAAATTAAGAATTTTCAGATTTCTATGATATGGGGCCTTTAATATGCATATGGACAGAGCCCCTATTCTAAAGCTACAGGTGTTGAGGAACTGCATGGCATATGTGATTTGAGTGTGTGTGTGTATTTGTGTATGTATAGAAGCAGGAGTCTACATACATTGTTACCCTTGGGTCCGGGGGCACCTGAGGGTCCGGCAGCTCCAGCGGGTCCACGAGCACCAGGGAAACCAGGAGCACCAGCAATACCAGCAGCACCCTAATGTAAATAATAATTATTATAATAATGAGTAAAATGAATGTAAACATTCAATTACAATCACTGAATTAAAATATTAAATTATTCCTATTATATTTCTATTATAACTATAGAATGTATTAAGTATAAACTAAAGACTTCAAACATGCGTTAAAATATAATCCAATCGGTCCTATAATGAGTAATTAGAAAGATCTGCACCTTAACATTATACATGAATGTTTGCCAGCAATTTATGCCTTAATTGCTTATGAACGGCTTTAAGGTGTTCAGACTCCAACAGATTAAGAACAATTTATATAGTTTATAACTTACAGGAGATCCCTTGGGTCCAGCAGAGCCATCAGCACCAGGGGCACCCTAGGAAATGAAGAAAGTAAAAGAGGTGAGCCTAGAGGCCATTCATCATTTTTTGACCTAAAACAACAACGCACAACATCAAGCTGTTGCATTTCAATAAAAAAAGAAATAAAAAGCCTAAAGCTAGTCTTTAAATCATCTCCGCTGCTGTGAGGAGCACAAAACTAGGAGAAAGTGTTTGGCCTTTGGTTTTAGCCCCACATCGAATTCGCTGTTCTTCTGGTGAAAACTGCAGGTCCTCTTTTTTTTTGTCGTTGGGTGACACTTATGACAGCTTGGAAGAATAAGTGTCCTGAAAACATTCATTCTTTATTAAGAAAATAAATGTAATATTCTACAAAGCACAGCAAGTTGAGTACAGACTTACAGCAGAGCCAGCAGCTCCAGAAGGTCCAGGGTTACCGGGCTCTCCACGGGATCCCTGAGGTCCCTCTGAGCCACGACCTCCGGCTGGGCCAGTCTCTCCCTGGAAGGGGACAAGAGAAGGTTTATCAGGGTTCCAGGAGGCTGTGTGTGTGTATGTGTGTGTGTGTATCTGCACTAGGTAATCATGTCAAGACCACATTTGCATTGTCACCACTGAATCAATGTTGAAAGCAGCTAAACTAAAATATGTGAACAAAGGGGTGACATCTATAGTGTGTGTGTGTGTGTGTGTGTGTGTGTGTGTGTGTGTGTGCATGTGTGCATGTGTGTGTTTTAATAGTATCTACCTTAGCTCCAGCACCACCAGGGAATCCAGGTGGTCCACCAGGTCCGGTAGGTCCCTAATGCAGACAAGTACATAACCTTTACTACAAAACATGGACATGTAAATACAGTTTTCAAACCTTAGCTTTGCTATACATTTCAATTTAGCTCCATTTCAGCGGCGCTCACAATAGATTAAAGCAAAGGTTTCAGTTTCTCTGACCTAAAAACACATGGACTGTGTGTGTTGCACTTACAGGGGGTCCAGCAGGTCCGGTATTGCCATCGTTACCACGAGCACCCTGCAGCAAAAAGACCAAAGAATGTCAAGTGATATGTCAGAAACTGTGGCAAAATGGGTCTTACTGGACAGGCCTGCTACAGAGGCTGTGTTCAGATGAACAGTTGAGATAAAGCGTATGAGGTATTTCTGGTAGTAATTGAACTGAATTCAGTTAAAGAATTTACTTAATGAAATGAAATGTTTAATAAATTAATAATTAATAATAATTTTATGGACATGATTTGCAAACAGCTGTCCTCTAGATTGTCTCAAAAGTTCATGATTTAGGTACCAATGCTGGAGGGGCCATTATGGCATAATGTCTGGCAATAAAATAGTTACCATTTAAAGATGAGGTGTCGGTCGGTAATTATACATACCTATACATACACACACGTGAATATATATAATTGTATTTATGTCTACACATCAAGCTCCACTGGCCTAATGTTCACATTGGTGTGCATGTGGATTTAGTATCTTTCATTGCACTGCATAACCTGCATTGATTATGATTTAACATGCTTTTTATCCAGGTTTAAGGAGACTCGTGTGTGGAGGGAATGAGGGACACTTACAGCAGGCCCAGCAGGTCCAGGGCGTCCTCTCTCACCGGGCAGACCACGAGGTCCCTGACAGACAGAGAGAGAAGGGTTAGGATATTTACTGGGAAAAAGACAGTTTGGAAATAAGTCCTCCTCATTTTAATGCACATTTACTGTATATTTGATACTTTTTATATTTGAGGTGCCATAATCTGTCATTATGTGCTGAAGAAACTGACCCCATGTGTCATTTTGGCCTTTGTAAGAAGGGAAAAGGGATACACTCACCATAGCACCAGCAACACCGTTCTCACCGGGGGAACCACCCTCTCCCTGCACACCAACAAAACACAATCCAATTCACTTCCATTCAAACCTCTCTTAGAACAGCTAGACCAAGATATTCAAGCCTATTTGAAAAATATAACAATTACACACGCATAATATATAAGTCATATTTGTGAATTCATATATTAATTCACATTGTTGCTGAATGAACAAATCATACCTTAGGTCCAGCAGGGCCAGCATCACCCTTGGCTCCATCTAGACCAGGGAAACCCTAAAGAAAAGAGATCAATATAGAGACTCTGAGGTTACCAAGAAGTCAAATGTAATCATGGAAATGTAATGGCTTCACATGATGAGATACTTACTCTGTGTCCCTTGATGCCAGGCAGTCCGGGGGTTCCGGGGAATCCACGAGCTCCCTACACAAAACACGACAGTAAGGATGAGGGCTTTCCTCTTTTGCCATGAAGTTCTTACTCCCGTCCTATCATGGGGCATTTGTGAGCATTTGTGTTTGTCCCCACTTCAAGTGACTGTAATCTGGATATGTGTTCATACTGTTCACAGTAAACTGTATAAGTATGTAGAGCCAAAGCCATCAGTCTCTCCTATCACTGGATTTAAAATGCTTCATGCTACCCTTATTGTTGGATTCTGTGTGACACATTCAGAAAGATATCCATGTCGCTATGGAAGCGACATGATTCATCAGAGAAACAATAAAATGTATCATGTGTTTGCTTTGATTAGGTTGGTGCTTAGTGCCACAAAATTGAAAACCTGCACATTTTTGACATTGTTATATCACATACTTTGCATGGGAAAAAGGCACTGGATGACTGCACTGAAAAATTCTGAAGATGCATTTCAGATAATTCTGTAGATGACATGGATATGTCAGAACAATTGGAGAAGAGTTTGGCATATAAGATTACATGGTGGATGTGTACCTTCTGTGACACACGATATGCAATTAACCTTAATTTTGAACTAACTAGTGGTTAATTATAAAGAGTGAAAACTGATATTAAATAAACTGACTGTATTTACATTGCTAACTGTAATGACTGCACTAAATGTACTGGTTCTAAATAATGTATTTCCTTTACTGCCTATATGGACTGTATTGAATACACTGTCTGTATTAAATATATTGTCTATACTGACTGTATTTTCTATGTTGTCTGTATTGACTAAACGTGTTACACTGTCCATTCCAGTTAATTGCTTTACTAGCTATATTGACTATATTATTATTGTTATTATTGTGTGGTACTATTATGTTGAATACATTTAGTAAATTGAGTACACTGAATGAACTTATATATTGACATATTGATATATTTCCTATATTTTCTATACTGTCTGGATTGTATTGAACATACTGTCTATATTTACTCTATTGCCTATATTTTCTATACTGACAGTATAACCATATTATAGCCATATTACATTTCATATATATATATACTATATTTTCTGTGCTGCCTTTTTGAACCATATTTGCTATATTGTCTATATTGACTTGTTTGCTATATAAACTCTATTTCTTATATTTTGTGTACTTCCTGTACACAGATTGTTTTAGCTGTATATACTGTTATTCCTATATTTCCTATAGGCACCATTCACTATATTCAGTGTTTCAGTGATTGTATTGATTACATTGACCAGGTTATCTGTACTTGCTGTATTATATTGACCTGGCTGTTTTTGCTGTATTTCCTGTCTGTATCTGCAATATTTACAGACTGTATTTGTGAAACATCCTGACTGAATTTGCTGCACTATGTTAAGCATAAATATAATGACTGTACTGACTGTATCTGATATATTTATTGTAGTGACTAAATGGACTGTATTTGCTATGTTGAATGTAGTGACTTGATTGACTGTATTTTCTATATTTACTCTAGTGTCTGTATTGACCGTATTTGCCAAATTTACTGTAGTGACTGCATTGATTGTACTTGCTATGTTGACTGTAGTGACTGTATTGACCCTATTTGCTAAATTGACTGTAGTCACTATATTGATTTTGTCTGCTACGTTGAGTGTCGTGACTGTATTGACTGTAATTGCTATATTTACTTTAGTGACTGCATTGATTGTACTTGCTATGTTGACTGTAGTGACTGTATTGACTGTAATTGCTATATTTACTTTAGTGACTGTATTTGCTATGTTGACTGTAGTGACTGTTTTTTGCTATATTTTCTGTTGTGACTGTATTGACTGTATTTGCTATGTTGAATCTATTGACTTAACTAATTTTAATGACGGATATGTCCATATTTGGTATATTGACTGACTGTGATGACAGTAGTTACTGCATTTGTTATACTGACTTGACTTGACTATACAGCAACTTTATTGAGCATCCGGGCTGTAATGAGTATTGAGTGTGTTCGCTGTAATAATTGTATTGACTGTGTGAGTTCATGTACACTGTGAAGCTGTAAGGTTGCATGGAGGAAAAAAACCCCACTTAAGTAGAGCTACTGACCTGAGGGCCAGCGGCTCCACGTTCACCAGGGCGACCAGCTTTACCAGCCTCACCCTACAAAAAGAAGTGACAGAGGTTAATGCATGTCATAAGTGGTGAAATGCATGTACAACTGAACAGAAATGGAAACAGCGTTTACTCAAAACTCAAAAAAGCCACAGTTATCACAAACAAAATCATGGTGTAAATTTATTTGAAGCATTTCTGTCCTCTCTTTCCAAGCATTATGATTTGAATTTGAAAGTCGTTGCTGAGTCATGGTTTCCAACCATCCTTAATATGGCTGCCATGCTTCAGTCAATCTATGACATCAAAATGAAGAGAAAAAGTAAAAATTGTAATGATGAACACTTAGGCCTGGACTTACATCATCACCGTTCTTTCCTGGAGGACCAGGAGGACCGCGAGAACCCATGGGACCCTGCAGGTGACACGATCAGGACAGTAAATGTTAGTGCGATGTTGTGGTGTATATTAGTTTCAGTACGTTCAGTACATTTTTGGGACAAAAACATCCATATTTTTTGGTAAAATATTAAAGAGAGTCAACTGTTTGTTTTTGGTTCCAGAAGTTAGAATTAGATCTTCCTACTCATATACAAGTTTATAAGCCACACATATGTGTGTAAATATTAAATATGTATCCCTTTTACATATAGATACACAAGACACATATAAGGCATTATTATTATTACTTATGCATACTTGAATATACTTACTGGACTTTGGATCCCACTATTAGATGTTTTCTATATTTGTTGTTCAATAGTCTTTCTATTATTTAATGTCAGAGATCTTGTGATGAAAAGGGCACTATAAATCAAATGTATTTTTATGATTATTACTATTAAAGCTAGACTTAAAACTTTCCTGTTCATAATAACAAATTCAACATAATCTTTTGTATTGTTTCACGTAGATTCTGCAAATTGTCTACTCACATGCTTGTTCTTTTGTATTATTATTAAATGCTTGTTCTATTATTATTATATATTAGCATTCTTATTATATATTTTGAATGTGGCATATTATTACAAAAAAGACATAAAAGACTTACATATATAATATGGGATATGTTGTCAAATAGACATACAATTACACTAAATTAGAGTCATTTTATTACATAAATATTTATAAATATATAATGTCCTTCTTGTATACCGGAGCTATATTTATGGCAAAATGTCCTAAGAACTACACACAAAATTTATCTCAAAAACAATGTGTGAATTTGTGTGTCTGGTTAAATAGTTTGTACAAAGGTAGAGAATGTCACATAAAGAGAAAAATGTAATACTCACAGGTGCACCGGGCTCACCAGGCTCTCCTGCATGGCCTGTGAATCCTTGAGGACCCTGAGAGAGTAGAAAAAAAGACAAAACACTGCTGTAGTACCTGAAGATGAATTCACTTAATGGTGGACACCGTCTAACATAACATGTGTCAGCGAGTTTTTAATGAAACTTTATTGGTAACATCATAACAAATGGTGATCACTAGGTGGAGACCTACAGATCAGGTGGGACATCTGTGTGTGTGCAGAGGTGTGGTGGGGGCCTTATTACAATGGCTAATAACGTAGCATGTTGTGGATATGACAATGGCTAATAACTCAGCCACATGTAGGGATAAGAATAACTATATGAATTCCTTGCACACTTACAGGAGAACCAGCAGGTCCAGGAGGTCCACGGGGACCCATTGGGCCCTGGGAGAGACAAAAAGAGAGCAATAATTAATTCTTGGGGTTCATTAATTAAGAAGAACCACATTGAATGTAAAAGGGAAATGGAAAGTGGCCGTACTGCTGGTCCTGGGACAGGTGGGCCACTAGACTTCTCACCGCCATAAGAGATCTGAGGCAGGAAACCCTGCAAAAGAATGAAGACACAGATGAGTCTAACATTAAATATAAAACACACGATCATCTGTAATGAACCAACTCAATTGAAAAGTTCAGTAAGCTATGCTGACAGTTCTTTCTACTGCTGTGAGTAAAACAAACATATTTATGCAGAAAAGAGTTGATCTGTATCTAGGTCCTCTTGGGCCTTGTGTATTTTTATGTATATTACTATATTTTCATGCATGCTGCTTTTCTCTAAAAAAGGGTCAGAGGCCCTGTCCACCTTGCTAGTGCTGATTGTGGACATATGGACACTTCTTACTATCCCTTATTCTGCTTTGGATTAAATAAATCTGTATCCAATTCAAAAATATTGGAAACAGAAAGACTGCAAAAGCTTACAAGACTTAAATGTAAAATTCCCAGAGAACTCCAGGTGTTAATAGTGTTAATTGAAACAGTAAACTAGTTTTTGCTTGAGATTCTTCTGAATTCCTGCCTGTCAAGGTTAGTTGTCATTACTATACAGCTTCACAAAATGGTCCAATAAAATTCACATAAGGCATTTGTCTGGATGTGTATGGATTTGTATGGATTTTCTCTTTCCTAAATCTCTTTGGATTTATACTGGGTTCAGACTTGCTATTTCTTCCCTGATGCGCAGATTGATGGAAATTTTGTTGCTGATGGACATTTTTTAAAGAAACTCTGCCCTGCTGATGAAAAGTGGTGTCAGTCCAAAGAACCTATTTTGGCACCTTGTTCGCAGGTCTGCCTCTGTTTTGCACGTTTAAGGTTTGACGTGGCAAATCCAGTTCATGTACTTACTCCGCCAAGTCCAGGGGGTCCAGGTTGGCCGGGTGGTCCGGGAAGTCCGGGCTGTCCGGGAATGCCGTCGTTGCCAGGGGGACCCTCAGGACCCTGAAAACGTAACCACAGATGGATATGAGATGCAAGAACTGGACAGCTGACGACTGAGTAAGAAAGGCTGGATAGAGTTTAAATGTAATATTAATTTATAAAATAATGTAGAATTATTTGCTAATAACGATAGTTGTTGACACGGCTGGTAAAACTTGTTAAAAAAAACGTGTTAATTTTTAATATGCTACTATAAAACTTGCTCAAGAAAAACACAGGAAACAATTAATAACAATAATAATATATAATAATAATAATAGTTTCAAAGCAAACAGCACTATTATTTGCCTATTATTTGTCAGAGGTCAAAGGTCAGCAGGGTCACAAGTTCAATGGGTTAAACTGACCCTATAAACAGTGCATCGAATAGAAGAATATGAACACCATAACCTCATTATCCAAACCATAACAGCAGACAGTGGAGGAAATTAAGTTGCCTAGAACCTCCATGTTTATACCACACACACATCCTTTCAAATTAGGAATAGACAAATAGTCAGACTCCAGCCTCTTATTATAATACCTCAGTCACTAATCAAGTTCAGAGGCTCCAGGATCATTAAAGTATCACCAAAAGGCAGCCGCTTAAAAGAGTAAGACTTACCACATCACCCTTAGGTCCAGGATCGCCTGGGGTTCCAGGACCCTAAAAATATAAGCACTGGTTCATATCATCATACCTCATTGTGCTACTCTTTTTATATAAATATATTTACACAAACATGCATGCATAGATGTGTGTATTTGTATAAACTGTATACACATCTCTCTCTCTCTTAATACATACATATATATACTGAAAACTTACATTTATATCTATATAAAAATATATCTACATCTATATGTATGTATATTGAAAAAAATGTATATATATA
>JBBMFX010000101.1:25604935-25622167 GCA_037832545.1 Rhabdalestes septentrionalis | reverse complement strand
TCATCGTCTCGTCTTAGTCATGGAAAAAAGGTCGTTGACGAACATATTTCGTCTCGTCTCGTCTGACGAAATTAACAATACACAGGAAATATCGTCTCGTTTTAGTCAACGAAAATGAAGAGACATTTTAGCACAGTTTTTATATTGTAAACAACATTTAGTCTCGTTCTTATTCCTCAACAAAAATACATTATAGATTTCGTTTAGTTATCGTCACATGAGCAGCATTAACGTCGCGTCTCGTCTCGTTTTTGTCACGTGAAAAATGTTCGTTGACTGCAGCACACGCAGCATAAAAATAAATGCAAGCAAACAGCACACAAAGTAAGGTGCAGTTTTAATACAGGCAAAATGTATATTCGTCTTATAAGACGCACCAACTTTTCTCCCCCAGTTTGGGGAAAGAAAAAGTGCATCTTATACGGCGAAAAATACGGTACTGTTCAACTTCCATGGTAAATACTGTTCATCACTGTACTCAATTTGATCTATATTTATTTGATATCTACAATATATATCTCATGGATCAGAGTTAGATTATACTGCGCTATTCTTTAAATGCAAGAGAACAGAGGCCATAAACAGAACTCACATGGGACTGCAGCTCTTGGATGCCACTGTTCTGAAGCAGGAGGATGCGCAGGGCCCAGATCCCAGGAAAAGCGGAGTTCATCAGTACAGAGAGCTTATTTTCGCTAAGGTCCAGGAACCAGGTGCCATGAGGAATCCCGTGTGGAATGTGGGTGAACCCACGAGCTTGACAGTCCACAAGGTCAGAGTTGCCATAGCACAGGCAGTCATGAGGACACAGCCTGGATCCTGTCGCCACAGATAAGACCAGGGGGAAGATGCAGATTGCCTTGGACATTCTGAGCCCTCTGCTTAGGCTGGATCAGTGTCTGAAGATGCTGGTGTCCTTGTTCATCTAGAAGCTCTTCAGGTGAAGCTGGAAAACAGATGGATATGTGACAGCAGAAGCAACCATGGCATCACTGTCCTTTTCTGCCCTACACAGCCCTGTGTGTCTGCAGGGAATTAAAGAACCCAGCCCTGATTGGTTCCAGAGATTGGATTTCCCTGTAGATTACATAAAATAAGAGAAATTATATAAAGAGCTTAACCTCTTAATCCGTTGATCATTTTGCTCTATAAGACTTCAGCCATGGTCGTTATCAAGTCAGTCAACATTGCAGGGCAGATGTGCTGACAGATAGCCAGAGGTTTTGATGTGGACAGTTTATTAGCATGATGCCTGAGAGAAAATACTAAAAAGTGAATCAGCAGATTTTTTTCTTTCTTCTGCTATTCTGAGGGACTTACCATGAACTCCATCAGCTAGATGGCTTGTCTCCAACTGTAGATCCAAAGGACCGGGGTGAATTCTTCTCAGAGAACAGGGCCTGTACTGATAACTTTGACAACAATCCCAAAAATTTATAAAATACCATTCATGATGTAATTCTTTGATGTTTTTTGTGGTTCTTCTCCCAGTTCGACTCTATTCTTCAGGAGAGCTCTGGTTACAGCTGAAATGACATTCACTAATTGCACCTGTTGATTATTTCAGTAGAACCCTATTAAATTTAAGCTCAGAATGAAAGGAGCAGCCTAAAGAACACTGTCTGCTGAAGGTCCTGGTTCTGTAGAAAACCCTCATCTAGAGAAAGCAAACAGCATTTGGCCAGCACTCATGAATAAATCAGTGTGGATGGATTGGATTCGCTGTAAATAAACTCCTTACAATGGAAAATTCGTGACACAGCTTACAACTGTGGGCACTCTTTAATTCACACTATGGTAACCCCAGCAACGGAAACATCAAAGATTAGCGTCAGTTGTGATGCAATTGGCCGGATGAGTTTCAGCAATAAGCTGTCCAGCTTCATGAATTATTAATGAACTATTAAAACATTATACTAACCTGCATGTCAGGTAAGGTTTTATGTTCTAGAGTAGCTTATGAATAATTCATTGTCCACCTTAGTGTAAATAATGCTCATGTTAGGACCCCACCTCCAACTGCTCTCCAGTGTATTTCTAACAGTATACTATTTCTAATAGCCAATTGTCAAACAAAATTAATGCATGTCTGTAAACTTGCCTTACTTTTACCCTAACTCCATTATGTGGAGGGGCACAAGTGAGGATGGAGTCTTGTTTCTTCTGTGCTTCTTCTTAATTGTTTGTAGGGTTCCTTTCAGTGGTTCCACACCATGTTCTTAGTCTAGTTCATTTCAGTGGTTTCTCATGTTCTTAGGATGTTCATTTACTTTCAGTGGATCCTCATCATGTTCTTTGGGAGTCTGATTCCTTTCATTTTTTCCTCATCTCACTGTAAGGGAGTTTGGTTCCTTAGGAGTTTCCTCATCATGTTTTAATGGAGTCTGGTTCCTTTCATTGGTTCCTCCTAGCTTTTACTCTTCATTGTCATACATAACCTTGGTCCTTTCATCTGTGGTTCCTCACCATATTCTTAAGAGAGATTGTTCTCTTTCAGTGGTTCTTTCTAATGCTCTCAGACTGTGTAGCTCCTTTTCAGTGGTCGCTCATCATGTTCTTAAGGTGTTTAGACATTTCAGGTTCTTCCTCATACTATTTTGGTGTTGTTCTTTAATAGATCATAGATCACTCCACCAGTCATTTTTCAATCCTTCTCAATGGAAATTTCATCCATGTCTCTATTACCTCTAACTCCATCTGGTGTGGCCCAGGCGAGAGGTTTGGTTGAATGCACCTCCATCAGATTCATTTTCATTAGTTTACTTCGACATCTCAGCCATCATGATTATTTGTTTATTGTGCCATGTTCTCTACTGTCAAACTCACCTGATACAACCCCTAATCCCTGCTTTACATCTGATAGAAGCCTTGGTACCCTAGGTTTTATTGTCCAGATCAACTTATAGTAAGTGCACTATTCAATGCAGTCTAGCAAAGGGTTTGTGCCCTTTTGAGTCTTGGGTCTCCTAGTGAGTTTCTCCTTTTGAGTGTTGGCTCTTCTTCATGTTCCAGGGATGTTTCTACTTTCAAGTATCTGGTTCTACGCAGTGCGTCTTATTCATGCCCATACAGAGCTTCTACGGACATGGCATCCTTCAGCTTCAACATACAGGATATTTTTTGGAAAGCCACATTGAAACTAAATCCTAAAACATTGTGCAAATCTGGGACCACTTTATGCAAACACATGGTACTCCAGATAAACCCTTCCCATGTTAAGAAACTCATTCCCAGGCCTGAACTTCAAACCTCTAGTAGATTAAGCAGAGATGCTGAGTCATTGTACAATATTTTTGCTTGTATTTCTTCATACTGCCACCATTTCCCAAATAATTGAACAAAAAATATTCCCCATATGCTACTGAATATATGACAAAAGAAAAGGGAATAACTATAGGTAAATATCAAAAGAAACAGTACTGAGCAGAAGACTGTTTCTAATATTTAACGCAACAGAAATGATTCTATTAATAAACCAAAATACAAGTTTGTAGGGTATATACTAGTAGTGCTGGCCTCCATGTGAAAAGCCTTTTTGTTGACAGCCATGTCTTGAGCAGTTTTCTTTTACACCTGATTGATCTAAAGAACCTTTAGATGCTTCTGAATAAGGGAATCCAGTGGACTTGAAAGAGCTACAACATACCATGGAGTGGATCATTAGTCCCTTTCTGTACACATACAGGCACCTTAGGGTAAACTTCTATTTTACACAGTTAGTGGTGCTTCTGAATAAAGAAAGGGGGGGAGACAAAGAAACAGCTTTCAATGTGCACCGGTCCATACACTGGTACAAGGACTGGCTTAAAGCCTCCACACAATCAATGGAACAGCAGGTGATCAGAAGTTCAAGTGGGTTTTTGAGAAGGCTTTGAATTCCCAGAACCTTTTCAGATAAACCCTTCTTCCGCTCCTTTTGTGCAGAGGCGCGTAACCAAAAAGTGGTGAAAATTACAGCATTACAGTCAGAAGTTTTGTTTCTTTTATTTTAGAAAATGTCCGTTTTTTTAAAGTGTGGCATTTCAAGTCACATTTTTCTTGTTTAAAATACAGAAAATACAGACAAATGTAGAACATGAAGACGGCAAAAAAGGAATTGTGGGGGAAGGAAAAAAAGCTAACAAGCTTTTCTGACTGCTCTGTTTTTCCTTTTTTGACAAAATGGAATCGAAGGCGAAGGAGGGATGAAAACGAAGGGAGAAAAGAAGAGAGGGTAGAGGTAGAGAGAGAGAAAAAGAACGAATGAGAGCAGAAGAGAATGTAAGATGCTGGAGGTTAGTCAGGGAAACTATGGGTTGCTTAATATTCAGTATTTTAAATTATCTTTATAAATCTAATTTAGAATGAACTCTTTCCATCCTCACTTTTTCTGATTTTTGTTGGGTTTTTTTTTTTTCATTTTTCATTTGTTTTTCTTTGATCTCGCAGACCCTGGGGTCTTGCTACCCCCACCCTCTGACTGCGGCGCTGAAGGGGAGGGGGGGAGGAGAGAGACTAGCGCCGTTCTCGCCCAGCTCTCGTGGGGCGCTGACACCCAAGGTGCCCTCTCCGGCCGATCCACGCCCGCCCCTCCCCGCCTCAGGAGGATAACGACGAGTCCTTCTGTGTTTGCTGTGCTTGTGAACGCTGCATCGACTTCTGAGATTCCACATCTCTAAAATGTTTCTCAACCTACGAGAGAGAGAGGAAAAATAAGGACAAGTCAGTGTGTCAGAGCGATACGTTTTTCATGGCTAAAAACAGCAGAAGCTGCAATCCTGAAGCCTGAACTTTATCTGTGCTCCAGTCTCGTTAATATAGAGCAGTGAGTCCTATAGTGTCAGAAACCACATAAGGACTCTATTAGAGATCACTGAACAACTCCACACAGTTTGAGGCGCGTGTGATGATTTGGGTATGTAGTAGCACCATTAGTGTAGTTAAAGCCATAAAGCACTAAAATAAAAATAAAAAAAGAATATTTTTAGGGGCATTTCGTTAACCGGACTCTCGCTAGCAAAATTGTTATGTGAATTGAACTAGAGCAATACAGGTTTGGAAGTGAATATAAACATGTTAGATAGGATGAGGGAGAGAAACTCACAATTTTGCGTATATGACTTAAAGCGCTTCCTTCTTTTCCTTTGCAATTCTCCACCTGATATGGCGGCGAGATTACAACGTCATCCATCACAATAATGTTCTTCTCCTGCCATTTACAGTCTTTGATGCTGGAGGAGGGAAACATTGTCAGAAGCAGCAACAGAAACGGCACATAAAATATAGAAAACAAAGTACAACCTCAAAATATTCACTTGCATGTCAGCACTTCATATTTATCGTAAAATTTAAAGTCAGTAAACGTGCCTTCCCAGAACATTCAAACATGTTGAGACCTCGCTGCTGTAAATTAAAAATGTATTAATGTATGCTACATTTACATTTTGAAAATAATTGCATTCATAAGCTTCAACTGTTTGCATTTAAAACAAATTCTAGCTGCATCTTTGCACTGCCTTAAATTTACAGTGAATGTATCTTCAGTCAGGTGTGCCCGAACTTATGACAGGTGGTTTATACTTTCCAGTGGCAGAAGTCCCAGAAGCAGCCATTCACCATGTTTGACTATTTTAGAAACTTATTACAGCAATTCTTAAACCTTCTAAGGTCATTATAGTTCAAGCTCAGCCTACTAATTTATTTCCTTCAAGCAAATATGAAGTGCTGACAAGTCGTACAAGAGCGCTCACTGATGAACCCACATAACTTGAGCTCATGTAACACGGTAGCCTTGAGAACCAAGGGCTGAAAATATAACCGTCACACGAATGTGGACATCCGACACTGAAGCTGATCAGTGACACACAACTTGCACAGCAGTTTGGAGTGTTTCAGTCAGAACTGAATAAGCAGCTTCTTAAGCTTTATGTCACAATACACATAATTTATTGGTCATGGTTCACTGTGACCACGTTGGCCTTCACAAAATGCCAAGAAGTGCAAATGATCTTAATTTTTGTGCACTGGGCATTCTGAAAAACTTTAAACATGTAATCAAACTTCTAAAATGTTTGATCTGATATTTTGAAGAGTTTATAATACATATTTTTTACCCCAGCATCCACTGATGCTTAAAAAAAAAAAAAAGAAAAGCTGCAAGACATTTTAACTATGCTAACTTCTCTTTATCACTTAAACAGGCTGCAAATATAATACTAAAAACAGTTTTAAAAAAATACAAATTTAAATAAAATGCTTGTGTGTAATAGATAAAGGTGTTCTTTGTGGAAGCACATAATTACTCCAATTAAAACAGGAGCTGCTGATGGAATTTCACAAACCCAAACCATGAGAAGAAATCTGGAACAGAACTAGTGTTTAGCTACAAATAAAACTAATCCCGATACTTTTTAAGGCTTTCTTGATCCTTTGCACTTATTCTAGCATTAACTTTGCTGGGGGAAAAACACCATCACATGCTGAGAAAAACGGTTTGCATAGGTGCCTTTTGTACAATTCTGTAAATGTACCATTTCTGACTGGCTGCCCTGTGAAATGCCTCATTGAAGAAGCAGTTTGGCCTGAAATGCTTCTTACAAGTCCAGTGAGAATGGGCATTGTTCAACTGCTGTTGGTTAAAGGACACACACATAGCTTTTCCAGATCAGATTTCATATATTATCAGGAGAGCGGTTTAGAACAGGGTTTACATACTACACCAAAACTTTATTTTAAAAAAAGAGATAACTGTTGATTTTCTATTAAATTGACTATTGTACTACAAGGCATTCACTCCAGTTGGGAATCATTTTTTTCTGGGTAGATTTCAACCAAATATCACAATTTCTCTCACAGAAACCAAGAGTGCTGCACGTAATTTTCATGTGCCTTACGTTTTATGTATAGTCTGGAATAGTTGCTGGCCCTCGACTGAAACCCCAGCGCTGATTGCATAGGCTTGGGATAGCTTGTCTTCCTTTTCCGTCCTCGCCCGATTGGCAAGCTAATGGGAGGGAGAGAAACACACAGATACAGGAGGAGCAAAACATTAGAGTGTAACGGCCATGCATTTCATGAGAACAAAGGGAAGTCATTTTGTTGCCCCAGAAAACAAATCAAACACAAGACACAGGTATAAAATGGTTCAAAATCAGCTTTTTTTGGTAATGTACATAGCTAGAAGAATGGGTTTCAGTCTTTTGTTGAATATAGTGTGTGTAAAAAGCAAGCCTGAATTAAATTCTAATTTATCTGCATCATTACACCCTTTTTAATTTTAGATTTCCAGACAGTGACATAATTTCACTCATCGGCAATCAAACAAAGTAAGTTTGGTGAGAAAGCAATCAGTGCCCTTGTGAGCAGTCATTTGAAAAACAAAAAAACAAAAAACACAATCCATCTGCAGCTGTCTCAGAACAGAACACTGTGCGAGGCTCAACTGACCACGACAGATAAACGAAGCCTTATTTGTCAACCAAAGCAGTGGCAACTGAATGTTTTGTTTTTACGCTCTCTACCATAAAGAGCTGTGGAACTGCCAGGCCAGAGTCCTGCTGGAGACAGCCCTTAACTTGCTGTATCACTGTGAATCAGGATTATCAGGGATGGCACTGATCTGATACCCAGTACTGGTATGAGACTGATAAAGTGCTTGTAGTAAAACACAACAGCCATGAAAGTCACTGGACAACAGACGGTCTAAGAAAGATTAGCTTGCTAAAATGTAGAATGAATCACCTTTTTGCAGCAGTCTAATTTGGTACATATTTGAACAGTTGTTTTGTGAGAATTTAAACGATTATTAAAGACACCGATCAGCCAAATGAAGTAAATGTCCTATTTCAATGGCACCTGTCAAGGGGTGGGATGTATTACACAGCAAGTCAAACATTAATGTGCTGCAAGCAGAAAAACAGCCGAGGATCTAAGTGAGGGACTAAACTGGGCCGGCTATATGACTGGATCAGAGCATCTCCAAAACGGCAGGTCTTACGGGGGTGATGCCAGGATACAGTGGTCAGTACCTACCACAATGCTTCAAGGAATGATGACAGGGGAACCAAGAAAGGGTCATGGGGAAGGTACATGTCCCTAGTGCATGCTCTGGAGAAGAGATTGCACCAGGATGCACTAAGGGCAGGATGCAAAGTGGTGGAGACAGTGTGATGAAATGTTCTGTTGGGAAACATTCAGTCCTACATTCATGTTTTGTTATGTTGACACATGCCTACCTAAACACCGTTGCAGGTGAAGTACACCAGTTTATTTCAGACATACTCCCAAATGGCAGTGGCCTCTAAACAGGATAATGCACCCTACCACATGCAACCATATTCAGTAATGGTTTGAGCAATATGTGGGTGTGATTAAGCTGGTGTCATGGGTTAATGTTCCCCAGATCTCAATCCGATCGAGTTTCTGTGGGATGTGCCGGACAAACTAGTCTGATCTATGGAGGCCTACCTCACAACTAACAGGACTCTAGGGGATCTGCATTGAGACGTTAGCATTAGATTCCTCAAACAACCACAGTGTTCTTGTGAAGTCCATGTCTCAAAGGGTAAGAGCTTTGAGATGTGAGGGACTGAAACAATACTAGGCAGGTTAGTTTACCATTACAGCTGGTTGGTGTAAACGGATAAAAAAAAACAATAATAAAACCCTTCGGGTTTTTTTAACTTGCAGCCTGGAAGTTTTAGAACAGAGGAGGTTCTAAACATCAAGCACAAGGTGGGCTCCTTCTGGGCCAGGGCACTGCCTACATCATTCCCGCTTCAGGCTTTAAGGTCATAAAGGTCATGGAAGAAAGAAGTTGACCTTACCTTGCTCACATTCAAAGATGCTAGAGGAGGTGGAGTCTCAGTGCGGTCATTAATAATATCCACCTCTGAAACGTAGGCTAAGTTAACCAGGATGACGTCGCTGAGGTTGGACTTGCCGCTGGAGGAAGCACATTCTGGGAGAAGAGGTAAGTCAAGGCAAAACAGACATGGGTAAACAGTCAATCTCAGTATTAGTGAGATACTGATTAGGCTTTCCCCCCAATGTCTGAAACTGTTGATTGGCTGTAGACATAATTTTCAATGACAAAATCATTTCTGGTTTAAGTCACACTCACATTCATATTCAGAATCAGAAAACTTTTTTAATTCTCAATAAAAGTAAGATAAACCTTTATTAATCCCTGAAGTGGGACATTTGCATTGTTATAGCAGCAGTGCTTTTACAGTGTAAATCCTAAATATGCCTCCAAATATGCTCTCAAAACACTTATTTCATTTTAATCCCAGTTTAACACATTCCCCTTCATAAAAAGCCTCCAAACATCAAGCACAAGGTGAGCACTTTCTGGACCAGGGCACTGCTCCCATCATTCCTGCCTCAGCAAAAATGCCTTAATTTCATTTTTAACTCTGTTTAATATATTACCCTTAACAAAAAAAAGGGTCTAAACATCAAGCACAAGGTGAGATGGTTAAACTGTATCCATACTGCACCGTTTACACTGAAATCCTGCAATGCTAGAATGTAAAATACCATGCATAGGCTGTACTTAAATTAATGCACGAGGGTTTTCTTTGGTCCGCACACTCATTTTCTTTCATGTAAGCAGATCAATACAGTAATAAATTAATGTACTTTTGTATTAATAAATTAAAATGTTACACATGCAGTAAAATGTACATGTAATCACCGATCATTTTTACAGTTCAATAATTTAGTGTTCATTGGGCATCGCATCTTATTACAGGAGCTTCAGGAGGAGTCGTATTGTAGTGAAGCGCTGGTTAAAGCAGACACTAGACAGCGACTGAATATTTATGTTAAAAAAACTCGTCAATTATAATTTTCTTAATTTATCAATAAAATGCATGAAGAATTGTTTATTGACACAACAAAAGGGAAAAAAAAGGGGAGAATATCTGGGGTTTCCACGAATTTGCTGAAGTTTTTGCCAGCAATTATTAGTTCGGTTCTAGGAAAAAATTACTGAATCTGAAACCTTTTGATTTTAAACTCAGCTTAACATTACCCTTCAATAATTTACTTTTCATAATGGCATGCTACATTCTAGAGAAACTGTCTGAACTGTTCCCAGGAGCGGTGAATGGGACCAGACAGCTGACTCTAAAAGTTCCCTCATTGAAAGTTATTACATAAATTTAAATTACAAATGCACTGCCTGATGCCTGTGATAAAATTGTAAGAAGCTTCAAGTCTAAAACTAAACCCATTCATGGTGAAGGGGTGCATTATGAGTAGGGTGAGAATCTCCTGAGCAGCTCACAATTTGATTCAGAGGACTGCGATGTGATGATAAATCCATTATAGATTCATCTTGATGCGTCTGATTTTCTGTTTAGTATTTCTTTTTTCTCACTGTGTGAATGCTTGGTATCTTTAAGGTGAAGTACCTGTAAAGATCCATAATTAAATTGCAGTACTGTGCTAACCACATTGGCTTCTTTGCCATTTACCAGCGCAATAATGGACTTTCTGCCAGTGAATACACAAGTTATCATTAGAAGAAATGGAAAGAGAACAACCGGCATTAAATAATACAATTTTTTTGTTGTTGTTGTTGTAAAAAGGACTTGTTTTGTGAGCCAGTAAGAAGAGTTTCGGTTCCATATTTCACCTCGATGCCTCCAGGATTTACCTTCCAGGATTTACCTGGATTTGTAAAACTCCATCAGCTGTTCTTGATATAATCTAATTAAGTCTTTGAGCTGTACCAGGTAGTGATGACCCGCGGACCCCGCGGGTCGGATAAAGAAATTGTCACTTTATTTGCGGGGCGGGTTGGGGCTGGTCATTAAAAACCAAATTACATAAAAAAATCTAATCTATAGCCTAAAATGTGTATCATTATCTTGTTATTAATATGACCTGATTTATTGTTCATATTCATAATCATATGTTGTTGCCAGTTTACAGGGGGATGTTTCCAAGCACATTCAGGCTGAAATAAAGGCTTTTTTCATTTTATGTCTATTTAATGGTCGCGGGTGCGGGGCGGGTTGTAAAAATAGATACAGTAGTGCGGGGCGGGCTGGGGCGGGCCAAATAATTTCATAAAAGCGAGACCCGCGGGTTGGAAAAATACCCGACCCACGCATCACTAGTACCAGGTATTTGAGGAGAACTACAGTGTAATGCTGGGTTTCCATGAGGAAGTCTGGAAGTGGCAAACACAGTGTCAAACATAAGATCACTGTTAACTGTGTTGATATAAAGTATAAAGTAAAGTGGCCCCTTATAGTCACATGTGAACACACACAGAACGCAGCGCAAACAGTTTCAAAAACTGTCCCTTGCTCTAGGGAACTTCGTTGATCACACTAGCAGTGCTGGGATTCGAACTCAAAACCTTCTGATTGCCACTAGGGCTCCAACTGCTCCATATATTTTAATATTGGCTTTAAAAGCATATACTGCTCAGCTGAACAGGTTTGGAATATAATTTTCTCAATTGTCTGAGACTTTTGCATGGTACTGTATTTCAAAAATGTTTTATTTATAAAACAAATGGAAGAGATGTGGCAAATCAACTGTAGCACGTCAGCATTTGCAAGCATATCTCAGCACTGCAAAGAGCAGACTGTGGGGATTGCTGTGTCATCTCTGAGATGCGACATCTTGGCTTCAAAGTGTGCAGCATATTGTGAAGCCCTGGCTCTCAATGATACACAAATCCTTGGCAGAAAAAGTTGACAGCTTTTTAATTTGTTTTGCCCTTTCCGAGTTGGGTGGAAGCTTGGACATTGCTTGCTCAGTGGTCCTCTGGTACTGAAATGGCACAGAGGGCTTTGAATTTATTTTGTCTTGGCACAATAACTGTGTTTCAAACACTTCTACAGATGTACAATCACAGTTTTTTACTAAACACCATGCAACATGGAGGCTTTGGGCAGCAGGGCGTTTGGACGGCATCTTAGTGCTTTAAGACGAACGGAATGGGCAGCAGTCCATGACAAATTTTAGCTGAACTTAAATGTAGCTGACTATCTTACGATTATTAAATTATATTTTTCTTAATAATTTTGAATTAAAATGGGTAAAAAAACATGTTGCCACACAAAACGCTTTTTTTTTTTACAATTTACAGTTTCCACATTAGTGTGGGGATTTCCGTGCACAATTATCAGTTAGGTTCTCATATCAAGTCTGCGTTAGACTGATTCCACGACTCCTGATACGCGTAAAAGCAGGAGGTCACTGTATATGTATGTACAAATGAGATATATGCATATATGCACATAGTGGATGTGTGAATAAAAATATATATTGTTTAGAAATCACTATCAAAAATGAACTCATATTGAAATACATTCTGTTACTTAATTGCTGGACCAAATAATTTCTGTTCGACTTGATGATGCAACATAGTGTTTGATTACAGAGCTGTAGATAAGTTAAAGATCTGCTTGGCTACCCATCCACATCACATCTCTTTTAAAGAGGAGACAAAGCTGTAGTAAAGGCAAAAACAATATATCCCTAGTATCTCTGTGAGTCACAGTAACTGAAGCCAAAGTCCACTACAGCCCATGTCTAGACAACATCCCTTTCACAAGTTAAAGCCAACTGCCCTGGTCCCACTGAGACACACTACATGTAGTATGCATAGTACAGCATACATTGTTTTTATTCACAGCCACAGACTAAGTGGAATTGGTACTAAATGCTCAACTCTAGCGAAACTTAAAATAGTTTACAGTAGTGATGCTCTGATCAATCGGCTGAAGATTGGTATCGGCCGATAATCACATTTTATGACTCGATCTATACTCGTTAAACTTGGCTGATCTTAGGAACTGATCACAATTGATGACGTCAATGCGTGACGATGTACACTATGAGTGGGAGTATGTACACAATGACGTAAATGTTTTGCCGCCGCAATCATGTCATCGTCGGTGTGGAATTACTATGACGTTTTGAGAAACAATAATTCGCTATTTGCCATTTATGTTCCAAAGATGTCTCACATGGAGGTGCATCATTCAGCACTTAAGAACCCCATTGTAAAGGCATATTAAAATGTTCACTATATAATAAATACTTATTTGTGATTATATAGTAATCTCTTAAAACAATAGTTACAATAGATATATTACTGTAAATATATAACAAAAATATAACAAAGGCAACATTAATTGTATTAATTTATCTGAAGAAAAGTTAATGGTAACAGACAGCCTACATATCAGTTATACAAACTAAAGCATCAGAATCGGCATTGGTGTCGGTCGATCACCTAGACAAAAAAATAAAATCGGTATTTGGTATCGGTGGCAAAAATCCTGATCGGAGTTTACAGAGGTGGAGAACAGAACCAACATTTGTCTAAGGCCATGTCGCTGATACATAGATCAGTGGTCCCCAACCTTTATTTTGTCACGAACCAGTTTCATTTCAGAAACTAATTTTACTATTGTAATTTTTCAAAAGAAAACATTGTTTAGACTTCTGTGCAGCCTGCGGACTGGTACCGGTTCACGGCCAGGGGCTTGGGGACCACTAATCTACAATACCCGACGTATACAAAGTACTACTGCTCTCAATCTTGTTAGAACCACAGAAAAAAGAACACGTAAAAAAAGCTTATTTATCGCACCATGTGATTTTAATCCGTGCCGGTGTTCTGTCGATAAATGCTACCCATCAAGATGTGCTACTGTGCCCTCCTGCACAGTCTTGAGATTCTGTACTACCTAGCATTAGGGAGGCTGGTTTATCTGTGCTTTTATGCTGTTACTCTGGGGTCTATGTCATAGCAGTCATTCCATAAGCAATCGCCTCTTGAATCAGTAAGATTTCTGATTCTAAAATACCTTTTTTCTGCAGTTTGCGGAATGCTATTTGATGTAAGAAAACATCAATACTGCCCAGACATCGCCACAAGCTGTAAGCATAGCACAATTTGAAGTAGCATGCGTCCTGCTTGACGGTAGCATTTCTCAGTGTTTATACAGTGTACCTGACTGTATAAACTGGATCTATGTCTCTATAAACATCTATCTATATATTCTCTTCTCATTTAAATAAAATATATTTTCTCTGACTATTTCTAATCATTGCAAGTGTTATAAACTGACTGAACTGTATAAACTTAAAAGGCAGCATTTTTCGACAAGGCAACACTGACACCGTCTCTGGTAATGATGTCCCCACTCCGAAGCTTGACCACTGATTGGTCACCAATGCTATACAGTTTAGTGTTTTATCGCTGCCTGTTGCCTTGGAATGCTTTTGTCAGCATTTTTCACGATTGCGTGTGGACAGAGATATTTTTGAAAACTTGGTTTAAAAAAAAAAAACGAAAATAGAACATCAGTTTTCAGACATACCTGTGTACGTGTTGACCTGGGCTACAAGATCCCTCAGAAATGTTCTATATTAACTGGTTATGACTGCTCTGCCTGATATTTTTTCAGAGGATTGAGAATCTTTAGACCTAAAATGTATACTAATTAATAGGACTGTATGCGCAACATAAGACAGTTAATAATGTTATATTGCATTTGTGCTGGGCATGTAACATTCTTCATCAACAGAAATATCTACATTGAACCATCATACCAACCCCCCCTCTGGATGACTTTGAATTTGAAAGTGATTAGAAGGGGAGGGGTGGATATGCTCTTTAATGATAGAGGGAACCATCTTAGCACCAAGTTTCTCCGCTCGAAGAAATATTTCAATATGCACAAGGAATCAAAATGAACCCCCCACCCTTTCCCAGACCTGTAGAGAGCCAGACACTCTTCACACCCCCTCAGAAAACACATGACCGCACTGCATTCAGGGAAGACCACCACCACCTCCACCCGGAGGGTCACCACCCTACACACACAGGGTCATAATAATGATCCACACAAGTGACATTTCTCGCCTGGGTCAACTCTGTCAGCCTGAGAGCTGGAGAGTTCTCCTCGTAGCTGTTTAAGCCCGAATAAACGTGGTCAGACCATTCAATAAACGGTCGTAACAACCACAAACAAGCTTTTAAACATCTCAGCCCATGTATCAACACTGACAGTGGTTGAGGCAGCACTGGCTAAACTAGCTAACACTAGCTGATCAATAAACACTGTACTTGAACACTCCAACACAAATCATCTTTCTGTTCTACATGCATATGTCTAAAATTAAATAAGTGTTAAATATGAACGCGCAGTAAATCCGTGCTCTACCAGAAAAGAGAGTGAAGTGAGGTCTCTGTCCGCTGGAGGACAAGCTAGGCGGCTAGGCTAAGCTAAGATAAGCTAGCTTCGATAACAACATCAAAACACACCTTAAAATCAACTATTTTAATGAATAGTGGTCACCGGATGATCGCGTGGATCTCGTACACCGATCAGGAAAACTAACGGCGGCGGTAGGACTGATAAACCAAGACAATGTGGCCCGGACGCCGTTTGAATGAGGAGGTTAGAGCGCTAGCACCACGGCTAAAGCTAGCAGCTCCCCAGCGGATAAACACGCTCCTGTCGGACCGAACCGGGTCCTCCAGAGCGGACCCAAACGGAAAGGATACTCAGAGTTAACATCTTGGTCTGGTAGTCGAAGGCAACGACCTCTCCCTGCAGGCGCTGGCCCAGACAGGTGAGGCAGGAGACGCTGCTGCCCACGCTGAAGTACTCCCCCGGTCCAGGAGCCGCCATCTTCTCCGCCTGGGAAGCCGGACAGCGCCGCTTTACGGCGGACTGAGAGACACTCGGAGACACGGGGCGGGGAGACACAGAGACACTGGGTGGAGAGACACTCAGAGATACAGGGCAGAGAGATACGGAGACACGGGGCGAAGAGACTCAGAGACATTGTGTGGAGAGACATAGGGAGCAGAGAAACACAGAGACAAAGGGAGCAGGTAAACAAAGACACATGGAGCAGAGAAACACAGAGACACAGGGAGGAGAGACACGGGGTAGAGGAACACAGAGACACATGGCAGAGAGACTCAGAGATATGGGGTGGAGAGACACAGGTCAAGGAGACACAGAGACACAGGGCGATGAGTCACAGAGACATGGGTTAAGGTGACACAGGGAAGAGAGACACTCAGAGACACAAGGCGGAGAGACACAGGATGGAGAGACGGAGTTACAGAGACAGAGTGGAGAGACACAAAGACAATGGGCAGAAAGACATGGGGAGACACCAAGTGGTGAGACAGAGACATGGGGCGAGGAGAGACAGGGGAGAGAGAAACAGAGACACAGTGTAGAAAGACAGGGGACACAGGGCAGGGAAAGACAGGACAGAGACACAGAGAGACAGGGGACATGTGGCAAAGAGACAAAGAAGAGAGACAAAAAATCATGGGGAGAATTGACACGGGGAGGAGAGACATGGGATGGGGAGACACTGTATTTAATGCAATGTCGTATCAAGCTTTCCAAAAGTGTGTGTGTGTGTGTGTGTGTGTGTGTGTGGGGAGGGGGTTCTGAGATAGGGATGCCAAGTTATAAAAACAATTTAATCAATTTAATACAATATAATCTGACAAAAGTGGGGGTGTTGAATCCCCCGCAACCACCCCTCACCCCCGTGTGCTACGCCCCTGTGTATGTGTACATATAGTGTATGTATAGCAAACATATACTGATACTGGCAGCGAGACACATGATAGGAAGACATGGGGAGGAGTCTCTGTTTCTCTCAATATATATGTATATATGTGTGTATATATCAGTGTTGGGCAAGTTACTTCAAAACTGTAATGTGTTATTTATTACTTGTTACTGTCATTATTCATTACATCAACATTACTGTATTTAAAATGTAAGGCATTACACTACTATTGCATTACTTTTAAGTTACTCTCACCAACATAACTGGAAATATGGATTTGACCGTGTAAAAATAACTCATGACGCTCAATTAGTTCATAACACATCCAGTGGAAGGTGACAGTACTGTCCACCGTTAGATCAGTTGCAGGTTCACTCATCTCTAGGGTTGCCAGATTTGGGGTTGTGAAGAAGAGGACACATTAGCGCAGACTTTCTTCACCTGCTTGGCCATGGTCTGGGGGGTGTTAGATGTTTAATGCGCATCTCGGCCGCATGCATCTCAGGCCGGCGGCCGTTCTGGACTTTTAGGTTATGAGAGATGCCCGTAATGTGACGAATGTTTAGGGAGCTCAAAATCCCGAAGGATTCTAAAATTCCAGTTGGATGTGGGACACAGGTCTAAAAAAAAGGACATGTCCGTGAAAAAGAGGACGTCACCCTATGTATG
>JBBMFX010000101.1:25541750-25570141 GCA_037832545.1 Rhabdalestes septentrionalis | reverse complement strand
CGCAAATAAAATCGCAATCGCAATATTCGTTCAAAAAATCGCAATATGATTATTTTGTCCATATTGCACAGCCATACCCTGTTGCTTAAATGGAATCGTGGCAACATGTGACTCCACCCCAACCCCCACTCCACTACATCGCACTCTGGTTGACACACACATGTAGCTAAATATGATGACACATTATGAGGTAGTAGTGCAGCATTTAAAATGAAATAAAACATTTACTCCAATGTTTTCAATGTAACATCTGACAGACTGTGTTACACAAGCGCTATTAAACAGGCCTGGTAAATCTCTGTGATGAAACATGCTGTTAGAATTATTTTAGCGCAATTCCAGATGTGCTTGATCCATTTAGCCGCTAATTCAATTCTGTTCTCAGCTCAGTCTAAGTCGGGTGAAAGGTCAAAGCTGGGGGTGAAAGGCTTTGTGTCTGCACCTTTCTCTTGCAGAATCCTAAAGGTTACTGCGGTAAACACAGCGAGCCATAAACCCCCCCCACACACCACTGAGCCAATTTGTCAAGCACTAAAACTGCTCTCTCCTCAAAGAGTCCTCTGAATAGAACACCCGCAGTTTTTACAGCTCTGCCTCAACAAAGGACGTAGAGTCGGACACACAGAGGGGCCTCATCTGTTTGGTCAGTGGTGTCCATGATACTGACCAGCAACAGAGCAGAACCTTAACGTTATGAGGATGAAACCTATACTAATGCAATTTTCTTCGTGTTTCAGCCAAAATAATAAGAAATTTTACGACTAGCAAATGCAAAAAACTCTTCTAATGCTGCAAACAATAGTTCACAAAATCAATTATGACAAATACGCGAAGGGTGTAATTTGACCTTTTTTTGTTTAAGTGCAAATACACTCCATGAAGCACTCTAATACTCTATGAAGCTTATATGTTCCACATAGTCATCCTGACAAATTGTAATATATTACAGGAAATGTAGAGGGCGATATGTCTATTGTTTAATTAAGAAAGCTATCAAAACCCCTTTTTCACTTAAAACCCTAAGTTAATAGAAACATTCTTATAATTTTGTCTATGAGTACTAATGAATTGTTGAGTATACAATTATACATCTAGTTTTGAAAATTAACTGCAACTGATTAGCTCACATGGCTATATATTTAATCTCAAATCGTAAGTAGTAAATCAGGGTTTGAATCCCTGACCAGGCAGGCACGCTACTTCTACACCAATTAGGGAGTCCGGATGTTAAATATTGATAGTATCTACATTAGAGATACACAACTATATAATCATAAATGTTTTGGCAAAAATTTGCCGATTTGACCCATATTCAATAATGTATGTTATGCTCTTGAAAACTTGGATGAATGCTGTGCTAAAATGCCTTACTCTTAAGCTTCTAGGAATAAAGTTTACACAAGTTACTTTGAATCCAAAACATTTTGTCCCAAATTCTGCATTTTTAAAAAAACATTTTCTGTATCATTATCTGCAGATGTAGCCTACATGGAAAATTTACCACATTAGTGCAGCCCTAATTTACATAAATGCATAAAAGCCATTATTTACATAAAATTCAAGTCAAATGCCTCATCCAAACCACAAACGAAATGAGTCCAACATGGCAGGCTTGCAAAACTGCATAATTCCGTATTAAATGGGGGGGGGGGGGGGGGATGGTCGGACTTGGACACACTCCATTCACTTCCAAATATTCTGACTGGAATGTGGACGAAAATGTAAATGAAAAGAGCTGCAGTGTTTTTTCTTTCTTAGCAGCAGTGGTCAGTCAACCCAAGGGCTTCTCAAGCCAATTACTTCAGCACCTGTGAGATTCGAGCTTACTTTCTCCTCTCTTTCGTCCTCGTTGTAACAGAAGGCGCCCTGCGCCATGTCACTTCCTTTATCCGTCACTGCATCCTCCAGGGAAATCAGCCCGCTTCTTTGGGAAGCCAAGACTCTGCCGAGCTCATATCCGCCTGAACCATCGTATAGTTTCACATTCAAATCTTGGATGAATATTCAACAACTCTCAACCCCAATCTCAAGCGGATCACCTCCAATTTGCAGTCAGGGTCTAAATGACAGAGGTTACAGAACTCCTGTACGCCCCCAACCCTTATCCCAGAGCCAGTTAAACAAAAGATGGCAAGTTTATAACTTCAGTTAGATGCACTGAAAAACTGCTCTGGTCTATGCATTTTAATACTCTAGCATAATGCAAACTTCCACTGACGCCTCAATGGATTTCTCTCTGTCTGTTAGTACAAGGTGAGCAGTGCTGTGCTTTTCCTTTCCCAGAGGGTTTAACCTGTAAGACCAACATGTGCTACTGAGCAGGTCAACAAATACACTCATACCCCAAACTCCTCCCCAGTCGACAAACAAATATTACAGTTTCTCCAATCCTTTGTTCAACAAACAAGCTTTGCCATAGACTGTGTATCAGCCGAATAGGACCGACATTTTGACATAATCGGCTAACTAAAAGACCAAATATCTCCCACGACCAAAAATACAAACAATAAAATAATCAGCGTCACAAATCAGCAATCGGCCAAAGCTGATTTCTAAAAGAAAAACCCATATCAGTCTACCTCTAGCTACCAACCAAACTGACCCCCATGCATATATCAGCCTTGAACCTTGAAGCAAAAGTTGGTGGAATTCAAAGGCTGTCAGAGAGGTGTGAAGTTTTTTCTGTGCAGCCTTCACTTTTCTATCAGCCGGGGAATTTATTCAACCGTTGAACACTGAAGCAAGGCCGGAGATGGATTCAACATGAATTAAACAGCTTGATGTTTTGCCAGCTCAAGGTGATGGAAATGAAAAAGCTATGTATGCACTGAGCTACAGAGGCAGAACAACAATTTATGCCAAGTTAGAGCTTCATGAGACCACTAAGCCCTTCTCTTTGCCTTCTCCCGTACCCTTCCAGCCCTCGGTCAGGGGGATATGCTAAATTCATCAAGCGCTCATTAGTCTCTGCACGACTATGTGTCCACCAGGGACAGGCAGTGACCCTGACCTCTACACAAAGGAGTCTGCCTTTTGTCTCGAACCCCTCCTTCATCCCTCAGAATCAATACTGAAACATACGACTGAAGCTTCGGGGAAAAGAGATTAGGAATAGAGAAAAAGTTCCTTCAGGATTAAAGTTCCTCATAAATAAGTCCCTCATCCTTATCCACTGAACCATCACAGATCACACTTTTAACAGAAACAGTACTTATCAAGTGTGCTGTGTGATATATGGTTGATATATGGTCTGGACCATTATGTTTGTTTGGCCCTTTCCATGCAACACAGATCAGTCACCACAGACAGATTCGGAAGTTCGGCCCTGTTCTGTGTGCTCCATAGAAGCCTTCAGGATCTTAGAATTGCGCCACATCTAATTAAATGGGGACCTATTATGCAAAATAGGTCTATGGGCTTCACAAAACATGTTTGGGAAGTTATTTGCAAAAAATTCCATTCACATAAAGAGATATCACCAACTTTATTCTTCACAGTTTCTGTCCTTTTCAAAACGAGTCTTTTCAGGCTCTGTCCCTTTTCTGCAACTAAGCTGTTGCTGGCCAAGCCCCACCCATCCCATGTTTAACCTGTCCATTTAATGTCTGGATTTTTCATTAGAATCCATGTCCTCAACACCAGTTAAAGTGTTAATTTAATTCTTTCCTTCCATTCCTTCAGTCTGTGACAGTGATCCTAGGCTGAAGGTAACCAGGCTGAAGAAAGGAAGGGAGGGAGTAAGAGTGAGAGATACATGCGGTTGACAAAAATATTGGCACATTTAACACATGTGGAAAAGGCACAAAACTGACGGCATCCAGTCCTACGTGTTCGACCGTGTCGGACACAGAGCAATATGAATACAACACTTCATGTGTGCTGCTAGACACTGCGCTTATCCGTGTTTGTAAAACTAGCAGACGTAACGGCGGATCTGGTGTCGGGGGGCGCAGCAGAGCGCCTGCTTACTGTCTACATCCACGGGAATAAAACACACATTTAACCTGTTATTGGTGTGTTTTCACACCAAATCCTTTGCCTTAACTAACAGCATTTGCTTTATTATGTTTTGAGCGAGTTTTTGCCACAGCAGTGGTCAGGCATGGCTGAACTCAGCACACATAAATCTGCAAAGAGCCAAAATGGCCGCTGAAAAACGGTGACAAGCAACAGGTTTGTGGGTGGGGTCTTAACAGAAGAAGGGAGTTTCTATGCAAATTGGCCTCCACCTAATGTCATATGGGGGCCATCCGTCCAAATGGCTCATTCTGTAAGGGCCTGAAACTGTGAAGAACAGAGCTGTTAATATCTTTTATGTGAGAGTGATTTTGTGCAAAGAACTTCATGAACATGTTTTGTGCAGTCCATAGGCCTATTATAACTAAGGTGAGTTTTGCATAATAGGTCCCCTTTAAACATCCCACACTTCACTTTCTCAGGAAATGGAAAAAGTCCGATCGACATTGGGCCTGCAGGCTGTGGACACGCAGGGATTGCAATTGGTGGGTTAAATCAGAGGAAAATATCACTTGATCAAGTGAAGCAAAACCAGGCTCTGCAGAGGGAGGCCGCCATGGTGGCTTCTCCGCATTTTAGGGGGAACACGTGTGGCCTCGGGGAAACCACGGGAGATTACACTGCAGCTCACCCCCCACACAACACATACCACCCCAACCATGTGCCTAACATCAAAGGAAATATAACCACTTCTAATATAAGCCCCTGCAAACAGAATACCTGAAAAGGGCATTAAGATGTTTTTACAAGGATATCAAAAAGGCCAATAACAGCCAAGGCCCAGAAAATGGATTCTACATAGGCATGTAATTGAATTATGTGGGGAAGGCTATTACCAAGCTATCTCCACTGTGGAATAACCACCACTTATGGGGAAACACTGAGGGACACAAGTATAGGGTGCTGCGCAAGAGTGGTCAAGACAACTCAACATAATACAGAGAACAAGATTTTAAGTGGAAACATTACACGGATAGGGCTTTCGTTCATTCCTCATTCGTGAGTCAAAAAAAGCTATTTAACAAAATGTCGGAACACCATTTTTTCCTGAAAATGTGGTAGCTCTTCTGGTACCAGTGCAAAACACACTGGCCAGTCACACTAGACCTGCCCAATTTACTTAAAATACACTCATTCTGTAAATATGTCACACCTTCAGCTGGTCCTAGAGACCTGTTTACACCCAGCTCATCTAGACCAGTAAAAACTCCAACAGGTTGAGAGCCCTACATGATGCTAAAGCACAAAGACCTGTAACATGCCGCAGCAACTCTCCAATATAAAAGAAAAACTCCACCCACATCCCAGACTTTTAACCGAAACACCTCATCACTGTTCTCAATTATGATTCACTGCCAAAGACGAGTCATATTCACTATCAAAAAGGTCACATAAATGAAGAGCATCACATAATTTCAATCCCACGGCTAGGTTTCATTAATTAGTTAACTAAAATTTTTTTTTTTTTAATGTTTAAAAATAATTATCTGATGGTAATGTTAAACTTTGAAAATGAAAGAAAAAAACATTTATCATTTATAAATGGTGTATCACAGCCCATCTACAGTTCCTTCCAGGTCCAACATAGGGTATGGATTATTACTAGAGCACTTTTTAAAGTGAATAGACAGATGCTTTAAACAAAGCATAAAAACCCTGCCATTCAAGAGTAAAACTTGGTATTTTGACATATACACACACACACAAAAAAGTATGTAAAATAGTGCTGTTTACTGCGACAACAGTAGCGAATCATGTTGCGTCGAGGTGGTGAAGAGCTGTGAGAGTGTGTGTATGAGGGGGCTGTGTATTTTTAGAGTGCTGTGTGCCGTTCCTATACAGGATGGGTGAAATACAGTAAGCCAAGATATGGACACTGATATCCCCTCATGTCAGCCACATGTGTCCGTTACACATCAGGGCCGTTCTGTCGGCCTCGCCTCGCTGCTCTGAGGGTGGGCCAAACGAAACATGACGCCCTTTCGCTTACACACTGCCGGAGGGATCAATAATGTAATGCGAGAGCACATTACACCAACACGCTGCCATGGCACCACTGAAAGAACGATTTTTCATGAAAATAACCAATTACATCACTCAAACTGCTAACAAACGGTAGCTTAGACTACATGCTACAGGTAAAAACACACATGTTTGGTGTGAAACACCATAAGGGTTAATATGACGCCATGATAATATTTGGACAACGATGCAATATTACTGCAAGTCTTTGACTTGAAAGCAGATGGCGCATTATGTACAGGAGTTCCTGCATGGTCTCGACGATGAGAAGGACGAGGTCTTGCGCCACCTTGTGGTCTTCAAAGGCTACCAGATTAGACATATGTCAGAAAAATAGTTTATCAAGTTATTTAAATAATAAAATAATATTAAAAGTCAATACTGTCACTTTATCAACAATGCTGTGATACTACACTGTATAGATTTTATTCTTCAACGTACACATCATACAATCATCACAACACCCACAGGACAAAGAGACTCCAGAGGCCTGCAGCCCAGTAACTCTGCACCAGAGTGCTTCCTTTCACTTTCTGGAAATGGACAAATTTCATTTCTGAGTCTGCAACATGACAGCTTCTCCATCAAACTCAATTTCAGAGATTAAAAGGCTCTTTGTAATGACATCATTTCCAAAAAAAGAAAGTTTTGGCAACAAAAAAAGAAAGTTTTTGTCCTCACTTCCCCCACAAAGTAATGGCGTGTCGTTTTATTATTCATTTTATTCTGAAGAGTTTCTCTGCCACATAAGGCGGTTTTACTCATTTTGACGGCTGTTTAAAATCATTTACGACTTCTAGAGTCCTGCTATGTGGCTGTTTGGTTTGCTTGTGCTGAGAGGTAAATCTGTCATGACACTACATTTATGCACAAAAATGGACCGCTTTCACCATTTTCATATATTATATTCGAGGCATTAACAGTTTTTTTGTATCCTCAAGATAAATGGCTATGTAATAGCTACCAAACACCACAAAGCAGGATCAACTGAACATGCTTTATACCTGCCGTGATGAAGCACAGCATCACAGTTTCCACCACACACACACACACACACACAAAACAGAGTAGACTTGAAGCTTCAGTGCAGTCGGACTGCTACTTGCTGTACCCAGCAGGCATAAACAGCCACACAGATTAAAACAGAAGTACACTGGAAGAGGAAACTGTACAGAATAGACATGACTCCAAGAGTATCAACAAACAGAGTATCAATATCATCAGGGAACTACAAATCATATCATTAATTTGAATATGTTTCATTCACAGCATACAGTCAGTCATAATGTGTCCTAAACCACATCTGCAAGTTTGATTCCACTTCAATGAAGAGCTGGTTGTAAATCGAGAGATGGTTTGGGGACATTTTTATGTTAGTGCTTCACAGCTCTGGTTCTAAAGTAAAGAAGCGTCCAAACATGTCTCAGCCGATCAACCACATCTGGGGTTTGTAGAACAGTGTGTACATTATATATTATATCTTCCTTTAATCTTAGTCAAAAACCAGCATGTGTGAAAGGGAACAGTGTCAGTAATTATGACGGCAAATGTCAGACATGAAGCTGTCTCAGGAAAGATCAGCGCTTGCAAGCTGAAACACAGACAGTCAAGAGTGTAGCTGCTGAAAAGTGAACAACGGCTCCCTCAGCGACCACAGAGCTCCATTTAGGCCAACTTTCTCTCATCTGGACCAAATCACTGTTTTCACAAAGTTCATTCATACATTCAGAGCCAGTTCCAGTTCACAAAGCCACTGCTGTTGTTCAGCTCTGGAATGAAAGATGGCTAGGAGGTTAAAGCATGGATTTACAAGCTTTAATTAGAGGACACTTCTGTGTCTGTATGGTGCCAAGAATGTTCCTCCCAGTTCAGGAGAAACAAAGCCGCTCAGCTGTTTCTTGGCCAAGTGTGTGAGATACCATTAGCTCATGCACAAGAGAGCTGACCAAAAAAATGATCTCAAGTTGAATCCAGACATGACTAATGTCTGTAGGTCACCTGACATGACCAAAGAATCAGAGAGGGTCAGCAAAACTGGCAAAACCATCATGAGAAATCAAAACTTACTGCAAACCAGCTATGGTGGTGCATTAATGGGCCCACACCTCACAGTTTTCATGAATTTTGGTATGAAAAGAATTCATAATTCATTTTTACACAAGACAGTTTTGGTTGCTGTGCCTGTCAGGCTGATGCAAATGCATCCCTTCTGATTGTTCTGAGACATCTCTTAACTTCAGCATCAATGGGTAGAGCTAAACTGATCTATGTACGAATGCGGGCATGTATGTTAATGTAATGTTTTCATGACATCACAAAGTCAACTCAAAAGGGCCCGTTTGGCAGATTACCTTTGATATGCATTCTACACAATTTGGGCAAACAGTCCAAACTGAACACACTGGCACAATGCCGTAATGCTGTATGAATACCAGCAGCAGTGTGATTTTTCCAGTGGGTTCTCCATATAAAAGAGAAGAACACTCCAGTTTATTAGCCACAGGACAGGGCCCGTATTCATACAACTTTGTGGAGAAGAAGTGCCAAGACAGGATCTTCTTCAGTCAGAAAGGACATCATATATATGAAGCAAGAAATCTGACTCTTGTTAAGCAATACTGCTCAGGGAAACAAAACCAGGTTATCACAATACACAATACATGTCACACCACACCTTAAAATGTCTTTAAATACTTTTAAAGCATTTTTGCATCCAGCAGTAGTGTCCATGAAGAGGTAGATAAAATATGACTTCAGTGCCCGTCAGGAGCAGCTGGTCAAACTGAAGGTTATGGAAAACAAGGCAGGGAAGGGTTGAAGGTTACAGAGAGCTGCTGTCGATCTTGGGGGAAGCTGTGTCACAGTATGGACCACATTAATCCTTCCGTGGGCCGACCGCTACTTGCTGGCTTCAGTGCTCAGTCATGAGGAAAAGGGGCCAAATTCTTACTCTGTAAATAAAATAGTCATTTACAGCACAGAGTCAGGCTTCCTAGACAAGACAAAGTGCTGGTAAACGTCTGACAGTTGCCAAGACAATGATGCTACAGTTTTTGCAATGCAATTCATGGCAAATCTGGAATACAGGGGTTCCTCAGGGCTCTGTGCTGGGACCCATGTCGATGTAGCACATCCACATAACATTTCACGTATAAAGTCCACGAATAAGACGGGGGCAGGGATGTAGCTAGCAATTTTGGGCCCCCTGAAAGAAAATCTTTTTGGGCCCCATGCTTCCCCCAAACCGTACCAACACACGCACACTACTAATGGAGTTTCCTATTAATGGATGGTTAAATATTAGAGGGCTTCCATAGGCCCCCCCGGAATGCTTGGCCCCATGAATCGTCCATGTTTACCCCCCCTTAGCTACGCCCCTGGACGGGGGCTACAAGAAGACACAGCCACTTCTCATTGGTCTTAAACCACACTTCAAGTGCCCGTACAATACCAGAGATCTACACACACACAGCAAGGTTCTTACCAGATATGTCCTGGCATGGTTTGAGTTAAACACATTATACAGACTGTGGGCGTAAGTGCTTATCATTAAGTGAAAAGGGTTCAATGGGACAGCAGCCTCTGTACCATTTGAAAACAGTGATAAAAAGCCAGAGACACAATGATGTAATTGAGGTCAGAATGAGCTCGTCAATCTCACCTGGTATCAAACCAGGCACTTCCCTCTCTGAAGACCAAACTGATAAGGGCCTACTCTGCAGTCCAAGCAGGTTTGTTTGTACAGTCAGGTCACTCTGAAGGTAGTCAGAGGCAATCAACAAAGTGATTGGTTTTTAACTGAGCTTTAACCTCCCATAGATAAAACGTGCATAACAGCCCAGTCAATTTACTACCAAGGAGGCGGAGGCTGTGTGAAAACAACCTTCAGATGTTCCAAGGTTTTCAAAATTTCAATAGTCTAGTTAACGGTCTAACACATTCTGGCAATTTATGTCTTAAGGAGGCTCACTGATTGGCGAGCAGGAAGTGGGTATTGTTAAAAATGGGGGGTGGGGTTGACTCAAGGACAAGAACAGCCCAGCAGTGGCTCAGTGACAACTAATGCCTTCTAAAGTGTGATGTTCTCTTAGAACAGTGATGATCTCTTATAAAACTTATGTTCAACATGGATGTAGATATACGATGGTATGTACATGGGTAAAATCATTTAGGAGACAAAACCAAAGAAACCATCACAACTGATTAATGACTAGGACAGCCCCAAAACATATGCTGTATACCGGGTACCACACGCACCACAGCTGTTTGTTTTCAGCTGTCCAACACTCGTCACTAGTCACTTCTCAGATACATATAAAGAATTGGTCAAGTGGTTGGCAGGACTTTTCTATCACTAACTAAGCTAACTGACCTTTGGGAAATAGCCTAACCTCACCAACACCACAGAACAGAACCAATCACTAGACTTTGTTCTCTTAGATGTGAGTTTTCGTCGTCTGGGCACCAGTCAGTTGCAGTCGTGGTGTGCAGCCCTGTTGTTATCTTAACAGGGCCGGCTACACATCCAAACACTACAGAATGTGATTAAATTCCCCTTCCTGCTCTTTCACTCCCTATAGATTTGTGTCATTACCGTCTAGACTTGTGTCGGTGCTTTGATTAGCCAGGATCAAAAGTGGCGAGCAGAGTTGTTACATTGCTACACTGTTCTCCACACTCCTCACATAATACATTAAATAACTTTCGTTTTGAAGGACCAACAGGCCCATTTCTCAACCATGAGTGTGAAGGATAAAGGGTTACTGGATTGTACAGGCCCTACACGACTTATTTTGGTCTTGTTTACACTCCTTCTGACCATCCGAGTGGAGCATGTTCACCAGAACAGAGCGTCCTCTCTTTACCCAAGGAATCAGCTCGGCATCTGAGTGAAAGGATGCACCTAAAGTGCCAGAGGGGGGCAACCGTTATTGCTCCTCATTAAGAGAACTCACATCAGAGTCAATTCATCGAACAAAGCAATTAGCCGACATCAACAGGGTAGCCCGAGCGTTGCCTCCCAGACATTTTTACCGGGTTGTTCTTTCATCTCGCGCCGAAAGACAAGTAGGAGGCAGATGTGGGAATGTGCTGTCAGTTTTTGTGCCTCTCAGAACTCCTGCCTACAGTGAAAGTTTATTTTTTGAGGGTGTCTAATTATTGAGTAAAAAAAATACAAAATAAAAAAAACAACCCCATACCACCAACTGTGGCATGGCAATTTGTGATTTGTATACACATAAATATCTCTCTCTCTCTCTCTCTCCTTCCCTCTCTCGAAACCAGAACCACAAAAGCAATCCAAAAACACATCAGTGCACATTCACACAGTGACTTTCAAAATAAGCTCATACACCCAAGCAGCGTATATTCAAGGTCTGAGAGACCCCTGACTGGGGCCCTTGATTGGCCTTTTAGAAAAGCAGTCCCATTTTTATCGCCACCAAAAGAAATGACTCTGCAAAGGCCCATGAGACAGCCAACCTGTGCCTCCTCCTCTGGCAGTTTCTGCCCATTTTTTCCTTCAATTATATTTAGGTGTTGGGAGAAGGTGGATGGGAGAGAGGGGGCTGAAATATAATACTGAAGTGCCAAAATAAAAAAAAACTTAATAAGAGATGGTTACCACGCATCTCTGAGAACAGAGAACAGCAGCGGCTGCCTGCCGAAAGAGGAGACGAACCAGAATATCAAAGCTGGCCTGAATATGATTCGAGCAAACTTGGCGCAGTAGTCTATGGAGCGATCTCACATTGTAGAAAAACAAAGCTTTGATGGTGCTGCCCTCCTACGTGGCCACTGCTTTGCTGCTAAATGTGTGTAGGCATTTGTATAGGTGGTGAAACTTAGAATGCAGTTCGTGACTCGGTTCTTAGGAACAGGTTTCAGTATCTTTCAAAATACCTCTATACCAACACTCGACTGATACTTTTTCCGACACATGTATGACATGTATGAATGTAATTTGGAGCCAGTTTAGCTTCTGAGAACTTACTGGAACTCAAACTCCAAGCCCTAGATACTCTCACCCTCCATACTTGTGTACTTAAATGACATGGAATTAGTACTGGACTTTGACATGAAAGCCCTGGATATGCCCAACAGCCTACTGAAGGAAATGATTTTAACACGGCTCTCACACCTTCCTGAAACTTGAGTGCATCCTCATTTTTTTAGTATTGTCAGTGCATCCTCGTATTGAGCGCATCCTCGTATTGTGGATGAAAATGTCTGCCAAATGAATGTAATGTCATGAAATGAAGCAAAACTGGAAAATAGGGGTGCCTCAGGGCTCCAGAATGGTACCAATCTTATTCCATCACATGTGCACACACAAAGGCACCCCGCCAAATCAAAATGTCACAATTAGAAAGTAGGCCGTGCCTTCGCCACGCCTGTCACATCACCATGTGTTATCACCGCACACCAGTTCCCAGGCTGTTCCTGTTTGCCTGCTGGAATGATGTCTGGCCACGAGTGTGGAAACTGGACCCAGCCTCTCCTGCGGCTGGAGATAAAGCAGTTCTCACTCTGGAAAGGTAATGAAAACACTTCCAACAGGAATCAAGTATCCTTTACGAAGGCATAATTTTCACTAATCAGTCACAAATCTGCCACAAAGACGGCAACAACACACTCATGGCCACGGTACGGTCTTACAGAACACACTGTTCATCTCACACCTTCAGAAACTGCCTTCCGGGGGCATGATGGCCTTAAAATATTGTCCAGCCACTCTGGGCATTTTATGGAGCTCTGGTCAAGATTGACTGGGAGGGGACATGTGTGCCATTAAGAAGCATCATCAGTCACAAAGCACAATCATTGATTTACCTCTTCTTTGAAACCTGTTTCAGAGCAACACCCTTGAAGAACTGGCTTGGTAGTATCATTAGACATCAATGGTACTGGTTTGCACCGTGCAGAGCTGGAAAGCTGGAGGAACTCGGCAGAATACACACTGAGAGTATCAGGGGCACAAAAGTGCGGGAAATGATTAAACGAATCCATGAGCCTTATTACTGTCTTTTCATATAACATTAAGTGTGCAATGATATGCAACTTAGTTCGTGGCATGTTCAGTTCCACCTTAAATGGTGCAGCAGTGGCATTCGGGCGCCTGCAGGCGCCAGAATGTCACTGCCGCACCATTTAAGGTGGAACTGAAATTTCAGAAAGAAGCAGGCGAAAACAATGAGCACGTTTCGGTTTCGTGAGCTAAAATCTCTCCCTTGTGTCGCTTTCCTCCAAATCCTCCTGTCTGTCTTCTAACCTTTGCCTCCACCTTTACCTTCACCTCGTTTTCTGCTCCCAGCTGCACCCAAACGATCCTTCTTCGCTAGGTCTCAGGAGGTGAAGTAAAAAAACACACTCACCCTTCATCTGTGACTAACAGTCTAATATTTCCATCGACTTGGCAGAGTCCAAATGAGGTCTAGGCGGCTGCTGGTGGCCAAAGACGGTTTCGACTGCCTGCCTTGAGCCAGAAAAAGTCTGATATGTCTCGGAGACGCTGCAGCAGACACCTCTGCCTCGACCGAACTGTAATGTTATGAATAATTCATGACTGTGGGCGGGGCCACGCGACAGAGCTACTTGTTGGAGGAGGTGGAGGGGAGGGGAGGTGGAGGGGAGGTGCAAGGTCGATGTCAATCAATGGTTCATCCTCAGCTCCTATGGGGGGAGCCTTCACTGCTACACTATATGAACACAAGTATTGGGACATACCTGTTTTTCAGGGCCCTTATTTCCAGTGAATGGCAGTCTTAATGCTTCAGCACACCTAAATATTTTGGAATATGCTGTGCTTCTAACTTTCTGGACAGAGTTTGGGAGAAAATTTTCAATTCCAGGATGACTGTGCCCCAAGCTCCATAAATGTACGGTTGGATGAGTTCAGGGATGTGTTCACTGTGGAAGAACTTGACTGGACCACACAGAGCCCTGACCTTATCCTGGTCCAACACCTTTGGGATGAACTGGAATGGAGATTATGAGCCAGGCCTTCTCTTCCAATGTCAGTGACTTACCCCATAATTGCTATACAGGATGGAATGGTCACAAATTCCCAAAGAAACTCCAAAATCTTGCAAAGTCTTACAAGAAGAGTGGAAGCTGTTATAGCTGCTAAGGGAGGACCAACTCCTTATTAAAGTCCCTTCAGCTGTAATATTCAGCGATCTCAATATAGTGTACCAGTGCAGGAATTACACATTTCACCTAGAAGACTTATGGGTTAAATAAAACCTCTGTACTGTTTATTTCTCTTCATTAATGGTTGCCTGTTGGCCGACTCTTGGCTCATTGTTTCAGGAGTCTCTCTCCTGTCTGCCCTAGAGGAGTAGAAGTAAGTGACATCAGCTGTCAGAGAAAATCCACTGTTGACTTACCAAAGATTATGAGCTACATTATTCATTCAAACCATCTGCTCATCCAGCGCCTCTTGTGATACAAGCCATTAGTCCCTCGCTCATTAAGTACCACTCCCCGCACTGGTCGTCTAGGGATCGGAAATTAAATCCCGGCCAGAAAAAAAAACAAAACAAAATGGGTAATCACTTAATCATGCCTGGATCAGGCTTCTGGATGTGTTATGACCGACAGCTCTGGCTAGAGATTACTCATCTGTGACCGATTCGCTAGTCATGGGTTTTCCAAAAGGAAGCAAAACTGATCTGAAATCAGTGTAAATTGAATTTTTATAGTGGTCAGAATATAGGGTGAAAATAATAATAATACCCACCCTTCCTAATCAAACTATCATCCATCATCTAGCCCACCAACAGGACATAAATCCACAAAGGGTCAAACCGAATGAGAGATCAAGCCCAGCATAAGAAAACAAATGCTGGAAACAAATACGTTGCCACAGGAACAGTTGACAAAGTGAGTGAGAGTGAAGAGTGCAGACAAGACCAGAGTTGGGAGTTCTAATATAAGCAGCCCTTGTTTGATGGCCTCACACTGTACATGTTTGGATTAGGTGTGTTTGGGAGGGCAGGGGTTAAGCCCAAACGCCGCTGACCAAAGTCACAGCGAGCCGAGCCGAGCCAAGACGGTCCCAGCAGGAAGCAAGCGATCCTTAAATCCTCCTTAATCCAGTCAAAGTTAACTCACTTGTTCTGGGTCAAGCCAGGTTACTCTGAAGGCCTTTCTATCCATGGCACCGCTCCACCCACTGATGAATATAAAATGGTTCACCTGTGTAAATGTAACCCACCAAAGGCATTCTTTCTATACTATTCCCAAAAAAACCATGCTCCCTCACTTTAGAACTGAAGCTATGAGGCGAACACCATTAAGGTGTAAAGTGTGTAAAATTCTCATCCGTGAACACACCACAGCACAAAGTGTGAACATTATCCAACTCAATGGGATGGGACCTTGCTCAATTGTACCCCAGTCGTGCCCCTAGCGATACTGGGATTTGAACCAACAACCTTCTGATCACAGTGGAAACTCCAATGTGGAAAGCTACTAGGTAATTCAAAGTCAATAGTCAGCCACTCAAACCACATCCATCTCCTCATTAGGGTGAAGCAGGCATGTTACCATGGTTTAACATGGTAATAAAAAATATATATTTTGAATATTTTATACAGATATATTTGATTATTTTTTTCTGATATTTTTGTATTTGCCTTGTCCATTCAGGTTTATTTGTAGAAAGATTTCAGTGGCCCAATGTAATATGCTAGCCCCAAGTTATCCACACCCCATGACTAGCCATGACTAAATCATACTACAATACAGTACAATATTTTTGTAGTGTTATACCTCTCGTTCTTCCCTAGATACTGTTGCAAGGTTTCTCAAGCTTTATTCATTCTTGCATAGCCATATAAGCCTCTGTTTAAAAGTAAAGTCAAGTAACCCGTCATGGTCACACACACCAACACACCACAGCACAGCAAAGCGTGGAATTCTTTCTCTACACTTCCACAAAGCCAAGGATGGGTCTGCCACCGATGAGGGGTGCCTGCGGAGGAGTGTGTGGGGACAGTAGGGTCCCCCAGTGACAACACTGGCTGTTCTGGGATTAGGACCCACAACCTTCTGTTTGTGGAAGCAAATCTCTTACCACTAGGCCAACAACTGGCACAACAGTATGATAAATGATATCTCTTAGTGAAAAACATACTTTTTTGGTTACTGTGCCATTAAGCCTGATATATATACACATTAATCTGATTGGCTGACCTGTGCTGGAGCTCATTCAAAAGGCAATTACTGTAGGAGAGGTTGGGGCTAAACTCCTATAGGCTGAAAAGGAGACATATGTAAATGTCTTGGTTTTGTGACATCACAAAAATCATGAATGGGCTGTTTTTGAACTAAACTTACATTTTGAAAATGTATACTGACAGACTTCTTTTTCAAATGTATTTATTTATTTGCAGGCCCTTTATTATACCGGATTACTTCACAGTGTGTAGCAGAATAATTACAATACTGATGCTCGATCCATTTCATGCAGCTCTAACAGAAAGTGTGACACTATATTGCCTCGAGATACACCAGTAAAGTCGAGCTAGGAGGTGACAGCGACTCAGAGAAAAACAAAGAGACACAGAAAGTCAGGAGACGATTCAGTCACAGACGCTTGCTGTAGCTCTGAGGTAGGGGGGATGTTAAAAGAAAAAAGGACAGATCCGACAACTGCAGTGCCGCCCTTTACACCCGTGTTAGAGAAGTAAGACTTGACATTAATAAAGGTGAAGTATTTAGACAAAAAGAAAACAGACTGGCAGTACAATTTCACTCTAAATGAGTGGTCTGTAAATGCTACTGACACAACTGGGGGTGGGACATGGCCAGGTTAACCGACCCCATGAAACTTTGGCCCAGCAAACCATGTCATTTATCCTCCTCCGAGGATGCAACTGGAGTGTCCCCTTTACAGATTTATGGCGTTTTGTTTCATAGCAGGAGCTGCTTAGCCACAGGAGCCGTCCTGCTGCTATTATTATCACAGAACAAACTGCAATAACTCTGTACAATGTTGTCTCTCAGTGGGTGGCTGTAACGTCAATTCCACTTTTATTTACGTCTCTGTCAGAAAAAAAGGAAGAAAGGAAGAAAGAAAAAAACAGCCTTACTTCACTGCCTGTAAACCTCATGTAATTAAGGTGGGGGTTCGGTGTGAAGGTGTCACCGGCGGCACTGAAGCAGCGTTCTGCACACACATGAACCCTCCACACCACATTTACATGGCAGCAGTAGCAGCCTGGCAACCGGTTGCGAGGGAGAGGCAAAAGGCAGGCCCCCGAAGAGCTGACTTGCTTACTGAGCCGCGCAAAACCGGAATTCCCCCGCGACTACTGAGAGGCCCGGGTTGCCATGGTGACCGCATGGAAGTGATGGAGCTTCTCAACGTGTTCTTTTTTTCCCTTCTTCTTCTTCAAGCCTCACGCTGTGGGATTCCAATGGACACATTAGCACCAAACCCATTCGGGCACAAACTCACTTGAATCGTACCACGTGCCTGTCCTGTGCGGTCATCAACAGATAGATGCGAGCCAGAAATGTCGCTTTATGAACAAGTGACATTTCGTGACATTCGAAAGAAACAGTTACTATAATTGAACTGCAGTATGACGAAATATGCATATCAAGGCTGTGTGCATTTCTGATGGAAGCGAACTGCTGAGGTATGTTGGTAGGAATCAATGTAGTGTGTCGGTAATTAAGAGGGGCTTTTTAAAGACTGTTCTGTGTAGTGTATGTTTATTGACAACTGCACACCTATTAATAATCAAATGATCCCATCCTAACAACATACAGCACAATGCCCCTCCCTCTTATTCCCATTGCAGCTCATACTGTTCAGCATCTCTAACCACTTCCAGTCAAAAGCAGTTTAAATTTAATCGTAGTTGATTTGAATTTGTATGTACATTTATTGTTGTTTTTTTATTTATTTTACCTTTATTGTTCACTTTACTCGTCGATTTATCTTTTAACTTTTTGATTGATGTTATTTTTTATTGATCTGATCGTGCTTTTGCTCATTTCTACATTAATACATTAAAATGTCCTTCCGCACTGTAAATAGTGTTCACCTCCAATGTAGTCTAGCTTTAAATACAAGTTTGACTGAATCATTGATTAATTAATTGATTAGGTATCCATAAGCAGTAATTTTTGTGTTTGTCAGCGCAAGAAATTGTGCATAATTTCTAGTACAACCTGTACAATATTTCTGGTGCAATATATAAATATAAATATGTTACACACGTAAAGACAGAGGCATTGACTGGCTTGTAAAATGTTGACTTTATTCTGTACAGAAAATAATATTTGTGAGTAATGGCTACACTGTGCCGTACAATGCACGAACTGATCTGCAGCTAAGGTTCAAGCAGTCAGTCTCTCATGCACCAATACTGCCATCCCCTGGCCTAAATTGGTATAGCACCAAATGTTACTGTTAAAAGTTAGTGTGTGTGTCCACTGTATCCATAAATACAAATGTATATATATACATTTTTCCTTAGTTAAGTGGTTCTTTCCATAATGAGGGGTAGGGCCATAGTGGAATATGATCACTAACTGTGTACCAACCCGATCATATTTATATTTGTATAGCGTATTTTATTGGCCATGCTGCTTCTGCTTTCTTTTTCTCTCCACTTTGTTGCTGTTACAATGCTAAATTGCTACATGTGGGACTCACTGTATACTACTGTTAACACACTATTTGAGTGTGGTGTTTTGTAATTTGGGACACAGCCCTAGTTTCCGCAACCCTGCAGACGCACCTGGTCGCCATGGAGACGGAGAAACGCTCGTTGAAATGGAATCAGAACGACTTCGCCGTTTAATCTAAGCTGGAGCATTTTACAACTTTTTTTTAACGCTTAAAAAAAAGCAAACTTACTGTTTAGTCAAGAGCAGCTTCAGGTAAAGCCAAAACCCCCCACACATCTTACGACAAGCTAACGTAGCCTAGCTTCTTTATAGCATTATTGTTTAGAAGCGATGTTATTTTACCCGCACTCTTTAATGTACCAGCGTGGACTGTCATCGCACTATTTAGTTATAGACCTTAAAATGTAAATTGAATTAGTTATAGCCCTCTTAAAAACAGTAAAAAGACCCAACTCGACTAAAGTCTCCATAAGACAATGCTGAGGAGGCAGCTGAGACACAGGATGGACGAGGAGTATCAGGTAAACCTGCATTGTGTACCGTAGTCTCACCATGTGAATGTCACTACTTAGGTCATAACTTATATATTAGTGATCTGATCTCTATTATATACAAACTGTCATCCTCGATTCCAAGTGTATTTTTACTGTTTTATAAAGTAAATGTTTCAAATTTTCTGAGGCATGCTACCTCTAGTTCTCATGTAAAGCTGCACTGCATGTATTATTACAATGGTGTATTAAGGAGCAACCGTATAGAAGGGAGAAAAAGAGGGAAGATGCGGAGGTGAAGAGACAGACACCCCCAAAGAAATATAAGTATAAAACCAGCTCCTATGATGGACCATGGGCAGCATCAAAACCAGCTTCTGTAAAGGTAAGGGATTTTTAAAATAATTTCACCTTATTTTTTATGTTATTTATGGACTGCAATACGTTCTCTTACCAATGTGGATTTTGCTGCACACAGACTTCACCTACATCTGTCATGCACAGTCGACAACACGGGGCTAAAAAAAGCTCGGTGGAACGTCTGCCAGACCTTGTCAGCAGAGCACAAAGCTACCCTACAGACCAGAAGACCTCAAAGACACTGAGACGAGCTCAGAACAACGCTTCAGTCCGATGTAGCATGATAAGATTTACAGAGGATAGGAGACGCTTGTACACATAGCGTAACTTGTCCTCCCTAGCATTATTGCTCAAAAGCATTTTTATTTTATCAGCACTCTTTAATGTACCAGCGTGGACTTTCATCACCCTATTTAGTTACAATAGACTTTAAAGGGTATATAACTGAGGATAGGAGATTCTTGTACACATAGTGTAACTTGTCTCGCTTTCTGGGACAATCTGGGCCTCCTTATCTTATACAGCTGTGCCACAATAGTCTAGAGAGTGTGATGTTCTACTAAGGGAACATTGACTTAAACATCCCTCTTGCTCATAAGATACACTATGTGGACAAAAGTATTGGGACACCTCACCTTTACACCACCAAGTACTCTAATGACATTGGATTCAAATCTAGAGACTTTAATATGGAGCTGGTCCCCCCTGGCATAATGATGTTGGACATGTAGGTCTGGCTCACAATCGTTTGAGTTCATCCCAGAGGTGCTGGATGGGGTTAAGGTTGGGGCTCTGTGCAGGGGGCAATCAAGTTCTTCCTCCTCAAACTCATCCAACCATGACTTTATGGAGTACTGGGATACAGTCACGCTGGAATAGAAAAGGTTCATCCCCACACTGTGTCCACAAAGTTGGAAACATGTCCAAAATGTCAAAGCAAGGTTAGGCCCTTCACTGGAAGAAAGGAGCTACCTGAATTTAATAGGAGAAATGTTCCAAAATTATTTGTCCATATAGTGTTTCTTGAAATTAAGAGGAACATTTAAAAAGCTATAGGGGCTTTGGAATACACATAAGGGAAACTGCTTTTATTAAACTGGATTATGCCTGAGCAGAATGCACAATCAGACATGTCTTTATTTATCATTGGCTCTATGACATGGCAAAATGATTACTGGCCTGGGCAGTGCTGTCCCATGCAATATTACACATCACAACAAATAACATGTCAGATGTTAGTTTTAGGCCAAGTCATTACAGTAATGCATACACACATGTATTTTTAAATGTAATATTTGATATTTCTTAAAAGGTAAGGATCAACCCTCTCAGTGCCCTCAGTTTGTATCAGCAATCCCAAAGACCGAACAATGCAAGACGTCACCAAAACACACACCAAGCACTAGGAGAAGAATCCAGGACAAAAGAAAGGACCTCGCAAAATCAAAGCCTAACACCACAGCAACTGTTGGCCCTCAGAAAACCTCTCAACACACCAGTACAGACATTCAGAGAACAGAGGGTGATTTCCCTCCACGACCACTGATCACTCCAAACCAGAATCTTGTTTCCTGGACCTATGTCCACAGCCGGCGGAGATTTTCTCCTAGTCTAGAGAGCAGTGACTACAGCAGTCTATGTCTGGGAAACTCTACAGTGAGACCAATCAGTAGAGACCCTCAATCCATGGAGGGCCTAACCTCAGAATCAGAGAATGAAGATGAAGATAAGGATGGTTTCACTTCTTGGCATGACCTAAGGCCTCGATCTGGTCAGCCATCAGTTGTACAGACATCTTCCCCGAGCCGAATGTCAAGCCTCTTCTCAACACCAAGGGCTTTCCCTCCACAAGATTCTCCATATGGGAATCGCCTCCCTCACAGACAGCCACAAGTTGCCCCATCTGGGACCTCTTCTCCTCTCATCAACAGAGGGGGTTCCTCAGGAGAATACTACCATCTACCCGCCCTGGTCACAAGGTCCAGGAGATCTCCACCAGCTTTGTTAGATGGCGCAATGAGGATGGAGACAAACTCATTGGACACAGCTTCCAGTGGACAGGAAGATAGGGAGAACATGGAGGGTGGTCTCGTTAGCCCTGCAGAAGGTCAGTCAACAGGAGCAGCTGCCCAGCCAAGCACAGCTAGTTTAATGCACAATTTGACCTTGGCCCTGATGGCACTCCAGGACATTCACATAGAAGTAACACAAAGGGACGGTTCCAAAAATCACTCTGGCAACCCTCAAAGGGAAGGGTCATGTAATTCGGAAACCCTGCGCAGGATAACAGAAAGGTAATATTTGGGGTTCAATTGAAAGAGGGCACCAAAATGTACAGAAAAAGCAAAATTTACGATTATTCACAGTAGATATGTTCTTGTTTTCAATCAATAAAAAAATGATGTCCTTATTATGAGTAAGGGTGTTCAAACCCTCTTTTTAAGGTCACTTTCTAGATTTGACTGAATAATTTCTAGTTCATACTTTCCTATGAGTCTAGCCTACTGGCAGAGGAGTCTGATGAAGAGGATGAGATGTGTCGTATCTGCATGTGTGGCAGCACCTCCCCGACCAACCCACTCCTCTCCCCCTGCCAGTGTTCTGGCAGTCTGCAGTACATCCACCATGACTGCCTAAAGCGATGGATCCAGACCAAAATAGAGTCAGGTCAGTAGGAGTGCCTCTCTGTGGTTGAAAGAAACAGGAAAGCCAAACAGCCTCGAGGCCAACTGAAAAGAGGGGATATTTTTGTCTGAGGCTGTGTATTCGTTCCATGTGCGAGAAGCTTTGAGGAGTACTGTCATGATTTCTCAGGTTGAAAAAAACAAACAAACAAAAAACACCCAAAAAATGTCTTATAATCAGTCGACATTGGTCATGTTATGCTAATGCATGTTCAGAGGAATGGTTCAGCTAGTGATGCTAACGGTGAATGAAAGTCAACAGTCACTGATTACCATGACTGAAATGATATCTTGGTAAATAGTGACTGCCTTTTGACAGACATGGAAGCTCCACCGCATCTTCTCAAACTGCTACTAATGCAGTGCTTGGAGCAAAATAATAACTGCTAATTCTGGTATGTCCGTTAACAAGTGCTTGCAAGCTGAGTGATGGGGAGGAGGATCAACCTACCCAGATCAAACTTGGATAAATTTGACAATGTGTTGATGTTCATGTCCACTCTACAGGTGCTCAGCTCTCAGTGGTAAAGACATGTGAGCTTTGTAAGGGGAGCCTGGCTCTGGATTTGGAGGGGTTTGACCTAGAAGAGTATTACTACCAACCCCGATTGACTCAGGTACTGGATGTGTCTAATTGAACAGGCATATGCCACACTATGTGTAAAATATTTGTATCATCCCTTTCTATTCTTGTCACCAATCAGTTTTTCTCTACCTCTCCCCCTCAGGTTGGGCTGGTGACTCCTCGAATTTTTCAGTTGCTGCGGCAGAGATTTTCAGAGCTATTGCAGCTGCCAGATAACAACATATCCATCACTCGCTCCCAGTGTTTGGCAAGTTACTTCAAAACTTTAATGTGTTACTTATTACTTGTTATTGTCATTTCAAAGTAATTCATTACATTACAATATTACTGTATTTAAAATGTAAGGCATTACTCTACTATTGCATTACTTTTAAGTTACTCTCGCCAAAATAACTGGAAATATGGATTTGGCTTCATGCATCTCGGGCCGACGAATATTTAGGCAAATCAAAATCCCGAAGTATACTAAAATTCCAGCCGGATGTTGGACACAGGTCTTAAAAACAGGACTTGTCCGGGAAAAAGAGGACGTCACCCTACTCTTCTCTGTGTCTGACTACAAGAAGTGAAACATTTTACATGGACGTTTCTCCTCTGCTGATCTTGCAGTGATTTTGCCGAATTTATATGAAGGAGAAAAAAAAAAACTTCTTTCCGGTTTAAAAATGCATTGTAACAAGCCTTACTGACATTTGTACCGAGTAAAATATTACCAATTTTTGTTCTGTAATGCCTTACATTACCGCGTTACAACAGAAAGCAACGCATTACAGTAATGAGTTACTTTTAACACTCCCAACACTGCTCCCTCCCAACTTTCATAGTAAGCAAACTGCAAATAGTGCTTCGGTTCTAACCAGTTTTCCTCATATGGTGGGGCAACATGGTGATATAGTATATGGTGGTGTGATTAAATTACATTTGTCAGACGGGATTCTGTGCCGGGCCAAAATTAGTTAATTCAAGGCACCTAAACCACACACCGCAACAATATTTGGAATGAGCGTATTGGGAATATGGTCAGAGTATCTAACTTTTAGCTATTCTTGCCTGCGAGTTAGCTTGGGCAAAAGCAATGGGACACTGGGGCAAGGTGCCCAGTTTTTGGCTAATAACTCTAGATTATGACAAACAAGTGGTAAAGGGGACAGAATGCAAAATATAAATAAATAATTCAGTGAAATGAACATTGTTTATGTTCATTTCGAGTCCTAACACCCGAATAAAGTCTCAAGTCAGTGAGGGCAAGTCTAAAGTCAAGTCACAAGTCTGTGTTTGTGCGACTTAAGTTTGAGTCTCAAACTGGAGTTGGTGGTTCTATGCAAATTAGCCCCCTCTTGAAGTCAACAGCTCATTTTGAATTGGCCTGAAACTGTGAAGAATAGAGCTGGTGATATCTCTTAATGTGAGAATGAGTTTGTGCAAAGAACTTCATGAACATGTTTTGTTTAGCTCATAGACCGATTATAACTAAAGTGAATTTTGCATGGTATGTCCCCTTAAACCTAGATGACTGTCAGGCTGCACCTGCAGTAGGTTTCAGGTAGTAGGTTTCAGAAACACAGATATTTTCAAATCATTCAGAGGATGTAGACAAAATTAAGAGTGATTTTAGTGTGAAAAGCTTGAAATAATTCCAGTATTTATTTACAGGGATGGTAAATGGAAACAGATCTCACATCTCCAACACAAAAAATTATTCCTTTTACAGATTCAAATGCGTCTTCTGAATGTTTACATGGAATTTAATTATGGTGAAACAGTATAAACTAAATCAGGTTTTTTGGAGATTATTTCGCTTTATGATGCCCTGCATGAACTTTCTGTGGGTTTTGTTTTAGGCCAAAAGCTTCTAAAAACTATGTCTGATGCATTTGGCAGCACATTCATTAACATTATATAACCATTCACTTTTTGTGAGTGCGTTTTTAGATGCAGACATCTGGTTCCATTCACCACCATTGTGAAGTCAGTCAAATAATTTAATCAATTATTTTAACATTTTAGAACTCTTTGAGTCTAATTCTTTAATTAACTAAGCACGAGAACAGAGCGATGCAGGGGATGAAGATGTTAGAGTGTCACAGCAGTGTCACAGTAATTTTTGTGTCAGGTCCATGCAGGAAACCATGCAGGGATATCATTTATCATTATGTAATGTGAAAGAGAGGATCAAAATAAGAGCTATCCACTGCAGGCTTGATAGCTTGTCAGCACTTGATTCTATGACGTGGGGGAGGTATTCATGAATCTTGGAACTGTATGTAGGTGGGCAATCTAAATCAGAACATGTCACATTATATATTCAGCACTGCAGGTTCTTGACAGTATATGTAGATGAGAAATCGGAAAATGGCGCATTAATTATTGAGCACTTAACATTATCAAGATAAATATAGTTCTTAATATGTGAACAGACTTTTGTTACTAATTTCTTTATTGTTAAATGTGTCTACTCAGTAACATATACAGTTACAATCTATAATTTAATGTCTGGCTTGATATCCCCTTTTCTTTCAGGCTTTGTGGTCCATGCTTCTATATCTAGCCAGAAGCGCATGAGCCAGGAGGTGAGGCTGAGGAACAGTGACCACAGCAACAGAACTGAACTGCTGAGACCAAAACATTTCTGAAGATCTGTTGCTGGTTTATTCTTGCTTGTTCCATGAAATAAAGAAAGCAATTACAAATTCTTCTAACAACACAATGCAGAAATATACAAAAAATAATTTTCATACTTCTCCTTTCTCTTACTTCTGCAATATATGCAAATCTCTTCATATACAGGGTGAATAAACTGTAACTGAACTCATATTTTTGTTGAGTTTCCTGTTAAGTTCTCCTTAAGGCTGCTTTTTACACAATGAAAACTTAAAAAATACATCAGTACAGCTCTAGTGGCCTGTGGTTACTGTATGGTTATGCTGCATTGTTCTTGGTGATGTGCATTAAAGTTACACGAGCAAAGTCCACTATGCTCTTAGTTGAGATACCGGTGATCAGCGTGAGCTCCTCCACAACCTAGAGCAGAAATCAACATGCAAATGGTGGATTAGATCCTCAGTCTGTATTTTACACACAGGCAGTGAGGGGTGGTAGTAGCCTAGTGCAATGGTTCTCAACTTTTGAACATTAATGCCCATCTTTCTATCACAGCATGTTGCCAAGGCACACTCAGCCACATTAGATGATATTAAATAGCCAATTGCCTGTCTCGATTTTAGATTCATGACCCAAAGAAAAGCCTTCGCTGCCCATCAGTGGTCTGTGGCCCAGTGGTTGAGAAAATCGGGCCTAGTGGATTAAACACTTGCTTGTGATCCCGACAACCATAATGTTTCAAACCCACAATTTCTACCACTGTGTCCTTCAGCAGGACACTTAACTCTCAGTTGCACCAGGGGGACTCTCCTTGTAACAAATGATTGTAAATTGTGCTGGATAAGAGAGTGAGCCATTTCTCCCTTTTAAAGTTACTAATACTAAACTGGACTAATCAAGCTGTCTTTGTAAGGAAGCAGTTAGTCAGTGTTTGTCAAAGGAACAATTCAGTGACAACGACAAATGTACTCCACGTCCACTTAGCCTGGATGTGTTCAATCAGCGAGACACTTCTGGCATCCAAATTTTGCTTCTTTAGGTTGAAACTTCTCAGGACATGTCCGAGTGCATCTACCTCTTCATTAATGTGGAGTACACGTGTGTGTGGTTCAGGACAGAGTATGTTTGTATTGAGCTACATGTTTCTAATTTAGGGGCACATTATTTCCTGTAGCACTGACAATCAAACAGTTTAAAAGTCTGAGAGAGGAAGATCTCCATTTTGTGAAAACTAAACATTTATTTTCAATTTCTGCCCTGTTTTCTCAGACTGACCTTTTTGATAAATGACTGGTTATGTCTAAATATGACTGGGTCGATCTCAGCCACAATGCATAAATAACATAGCTGTCTAGACATATGTTATCACAGCAATGATACTGTCAAATAGCTCAAGCCTGCTACAGGATGTAGCCTGATTCCTAAACAGCAGGCCTGTGTTACCTTCTCCCAGGCAGACGGTTGGTAGATGAAAGCAGACACAGTGATAACTCCAACCCCTAACAGCATACAGTCCTCAGTCACAGACACAAAATTTGCCCTGTTAAATGCAAGAGGGAAACCACAATCAATAATCAGAAAAACAAGTCACTAATAGGGAAGCCCTTAGAATCATGCTGTAGCAATAGGACCATGTCAACAAAATTTAGGAAAAAGCCATTTCCTTAACAAATAAAAACACACTTTTAATCTTATAAAATGTCAGGATTAAAAAATACACGCATGCCTCAATCCACATATGTATTTTGTACGTGTAAACATCTATATGCATTAAGATGTACTGACATTAAATATGTCTCATATGCATAATATCTATATGAAATAATAATGTGTCCCAATATGTATTATACTTGATTGTCAATACCTATGTGGGTATAAGATTTCTCCAATTCTATATATTTCATATTTAATGTTATATACAAAACATATATTAATGATGACATGTTCTTATTTATGCATGAACTTATTCATTAGTTTATTTTTAAAACAAAATTTGACACAATAAATGGTCATATACGATTAGTTATTTAATAAAGTTATGTAATAAACATATATAAAGTAAACTGCCCCTTATTGTCATGTGTGAACACACCACAGCACTGCACACAGTTTGAACAGTGTGAAATTTTTCTTCGCATTTAACCCATTCACCAAGTGAAGCAGTGGACTACCACCAATGAGGGGCACTCGGGGGGCAATGTGTGGTGATGGCAACTTGCTTAAGGGTACCTCAGTGGTGTCGCTAGCAGTCCAGGGATTCGAACCCGCTACCTTCTGATCTCAGGGCAAAATTTCCTAACCAGGAGACCACAAGCTGCCCAAAAGTACATATGTATGGAAAATACCCATATGTAATACAACTATGACCCTCAGTAGCTACCTTTGCTCTGGAGAGGGGCTGTGGCATCCAGCTGCAATCACAAGCAGGGACTGGTAGATTGGCTCCCGCTGCAGGTAGATAAATTGAAGAACGTACCTGCATAGGTGATGCAGCTGTGCAACAGGTGTAGCTGGGTCATTGTGGCCTAAAGTGCAGAAAAACAAAGCCAAACTTTGTATAAATTTCCACTTAACACAAGCTGACTATGCCACCCTAATAATATCCAGTTGAACAGGCAGCCAGTAAAAACATACCCAGTACTTCCAGAAGGGTCTCCACATACAATAGAGGGTTCGGCACATTCAGCTCAAAGTTCAGCGTTTTCAGGATGAGGAGCTCTGATTCCAGAAGCTTTTTCTTGGGACAGCTGCTGCCACATGACTGAAGATATCTTGACGCAGAATTGTTGTCGATGGCCTACATTTCACAGAGCTTCTTAGAGCAATCAGATTCACTATACACTAGAGGTGATTATACGTTTTCATTTCCAACAATATTGGTCTCAAACTCTTACACTGGAATGCAAAGCCAGTTTGCTGGCTATCTGCACACTTGAAAGGAGGAAGACAGGAAATTTTTCACCCAGACTCTGAAGGATC
>JBBMFX010000101.1:25509454-25540510 GCA_037832545.1 Rhabdalestes septentrionalis | reverse complement strand
GCAAGGACAGGCCTTCGTGCGGATTTAACATGATCAGCAAAGTGTACACCCCAGTTTTGATCAGGTCTATGCAGGCATTTTTACTTATTTATTGCATCAAAAAGTTGACTTTTCTCAACATTTTGACTTAGTAATGTGAAACAATGACTTCTTTCTCAGAATTGGATCTGGACATTCAAAGAGTCTCCACAGTTCTAAAGTTAGACCTTTTTAACACCCCTTCAAATGTAATTTAACACATAGACTGCAGTAAATTGGCTGAATAGCAGACAGTGATTTAAGTTTAGCTTTGCAGATTTGAGGAACAGATTACTTAAGCTCTGATGTAGGTCGCTCTCAATAAGAGTGTCAGCTTTAATGCCGTAAATGTAAATGTAACCTAACCAGAAATGAAAGTGAAAATACACTCTATTTACTGAGCACTCATTTTAGCAGTGCCACTCTAGTTGTTTGCTGTCCAATGTCTGGTTCAGGCTCTCATAATGATCTCCCTGGTTTTGTTGGCTTTTTGTCATGTTCTGTCTTCCCCCTGTTTTCTGGTCTGTTGCTGTTTGCATTCTGCATGTGTCTTTGGTAATATGTCTTCCATATGAGTATATTTTGTCTCAGTCCTGCCTTTAGACCCGCCCCCTTGTTATCCGGTTAACCTGTGTCTAGTTCCTGTCGCTGGTCCTGCTCAGGTGTTCACATTTCATTACTTAGTACAAATACTCCTGCATGTGGATTCTTTAACCATTTGTGACTAGGTTTTCTTTGTATTTTTAGTCATTTTTGGATCAATGCTCATTTCAGGATCATTTCTAGTTGTTTTTTGTGTTTTGTTAAACCTGTTTATATTCCCCATTGTTTCTGCTGTACTCCTGTTCTTATTCTTCCTTGGACTATCTTGTGTTTTTGTTACTTGTTTTTAGCATTAAACTTTTTGGATCCTGCGATTACATCCTGCCTGCCATGGCCCTCACAATATTACACCCGTCACACATGATTAAAAGCACACTGTTTGTGTTGGCTCCTCTCTTCACTGAGGTAAGAGCCTTAGCTTAACATCGCTGCACATCCCAGAAATAATCATTCTTTTTCTTATGCTTTGGTCTGGCACAGAAATTCTTAAAGAGATGTGAGAATCGTCCAATCTGAATGGAACACAAATTGACCACTTTAAGAACTTTTATAGCAAAAGGTGTATGTAATCCACTTGAAAACTTTTTAAGGGCCCATAGCTGCCCTGTTTCATAGTGAGAATTCCAACATGGGATCTAACACAGAAAAGCCTACCGAACTATAAAGCAGGGAAGGATCCAAGGGAACTCTTGGCATTGGCTAGCATTGATGGCAGTATTCGTTTTTGTGGGTTTTTTGCATTCATTTCTGTCTGGGAGCGTACAAAACCAACGTCAGAAGGGTAACTAGAGAATCATTGTTTAAAACAGATGCCAGCTTTTTCTGCTTTTGTAGGAAAACCCTTTCTGAACAACAACAAAGAAAGTCGCCAGTGATGTAATAATAATGTAATAAGAAAATACACAGTTAGCCTGCGAATTCACTGCTTTTGGTGATGTCACAAAACCCGTAATATTTACATACATTTGCCTATTCTGCCATAGCCCCGCCCACTCATGCTGAATTTCAGTCCAGAGCTGATTTTTAAATTGAGCACAATACAGGATAACCAGTCAGAAAAAAGCTCATTTACACACAATTAGAATTTATTAGTAAAAAATGCAGGAAAAAAAATCAGCCTTGACTTTGTCCTAACCTTAAACTGAACGCCCTCTACAGCTGACTTCAACTCAAAATCTTAATATACTTCTAAGCCCAGCACTGCAGATAAACAGCTGAGAATTAGTTTTAAGGATGTTTTGTTATGCGTAATTATATAAAAGCCTAACACAGTTAGTTACCCTGTATTAATACTCTGTTCTGCATTGACAGCATGCAAGTCTGCACTCCTGATTCCCAATTTAAAAACCAATAAAAGCATTTCATCGAAAACTTTATCGGAGTTTGACCTTAAAATCTCCTCTTTTACAGACAGCCTCGACTGTGGTCTGGACTGAAAGCTTTTAGAGAGGTTAAGTTATTCTAAAAAACGCTACACTTCTCATCACATCTACTGTGCCTTCTGAGGGTCAGAAATTTGCAGAAGAGCCAAAGTAAACCAAAAATATTTTCTTTATGTTACAGAACTCTTTTCTGAAAGGTTTTTCAAACCATTCACTCTTGGTATCTTAGCTGGCAGTGCACCGTTCTATCCCCAGCATGGCCTGAAGCACTTGTGTGTAGAGATCTGTGTCAGTGAGACTTTTTGTCATTGCTGTGAGGAAAAAAGCGTTCTCTAAGTTTGACACTTTTACCCCCCCACCCCCCTATCACCCCTCGGGTGCTTTACAGCTGCGGAAGCTCAAATGACAACTTGAACTCCTGCATCCTTCACCGTAGTTACATGAAACAGAGATTTTTTTTTCCAATTCCTCCCAGGAAGTCTATTTTTCAGATTGCCTCCTGCAGCAGTGTCACATTCTGCGTGAGTTTGTCTTCTTTTGAATTATCTCAGTGATTTTTACTTTCATTTAAGTAGTCTGTAATCCGCTTTTTAAACATAAAGCAGCTATGTATTAAAAAGCGTATGTTATCCAGGCCTCTTTTCCATGGTCAATGTTTTACTGCAGACCATGTGTGAATGATTTGAGCAATGCATTTTAAAAGAAAAAAAACCTATATTACTTCCTATCCGTCCTTTACTGTATTAAATTTGTCAGAGTGTGTTACAGATGAACATGTACTGTATTATAGCCCGTTAGAATAAGAGTGGATACACATGAACATATTAGAGCATTGTGGAGTGTTTTTATCACCCAGTACGCTTCCTTATTGTATTACAGCCTGTCAGAATGCCTGTGTGGATCATACAAACATTATCGAGCATTATAGACCATTTTTATGTTTAAAAAAAAAAAAAGAAACCATGTCGCCCCCTATGCATCCTGTAGTGTATTACAGTCTGTCAGAATGGGTGTGTTTACACATTAACATAATAGAAAATTATAGTGTTTTTATTACTCAGTATGCTTCCTTTAGTGTATTAAAACATGTCAGAGTGACAGTGTGGATCATACAAACATTGGAGAGAGCTTTTTAATGAAAAAAATAGACTCCTTTGCTTCCTGTAATAATGCAGATCATATAAATAATTTACAACAATATTGGAGTATTAATAAAATGTAAGTAAACATCACACAGACAACTAAAAAAGTAATTTTTTGAGTTCATTGAGGAGTTACCTGTGATGCTGAAAGCACTCCAGCACTGTTGTGCTGTGGTTGATGGGCCGGCACATGACTGGCTTGTTCACCTGCTGACTCTTTGGCCATTAGAGACTCTGCCTGTTTGATAATGTCCCGCATTTGGTGAATAAAACCCTCTCGCTCAGATGGAAGGATAAACTCATTATGCACCTGGAAGACAGGAGGGGAGGAACAAAATTAAGAGAGGGTCATAGGTCATCAGCTAGTACAGGAACTCCAATGTTAACAAATCTACATCTAACAAATCTACATCTGAAAAATTATCTTTATCTTGATCATCTGCTTTTCGTTATCTACAGGTTCAACTTCAAACTTGCTTGACCCATAATCATTTTTTAAAAGCACTGTAAGATTGATTTAAAAACCAAAATGATTCTTCCATGGCCTCTCTCTAAAAACGCTTCATGCAAAGCAGCTTCATGAGGAACCACCTGGGGTGTTTTTTCATCAGGCATGAAGAAGTTACACACCCTCACTGTCAAAATGATCAAACGATCATGGTATGAGGTATGAGGACAAAGAAAATACATATAGGTCAGTGTGCAATTAATATGAAGTTTGATTAAACTGAATTAAAATAAACTGAACTTAAGTAAATTAAACTGAATTGAGCTGAAGAGTAATGAACTGAATTAAATTGAACTGAAATGAAAAGAAATGTATTTAACTGAACTGAACTAAACTGAACCCAACTGAACTCAAGTGAACTGGGCTGAATTGAATTCAACCAAATAAATCAGAGCTGAATGGAACTGAAGTAAAAATAACTGAACTGATTTGAAGTGAACAGAAATAAAATTAGTTAAATTGAACTGATTTAAACCAATTTCTGCTTTGAAGCATTTAAGTCATTAGATTCAATCAAGAAGTCATCATGACTATGAAAAACGAATTACACTCAATAACCCCTGCGCTGTAATTCAGCCACTGTAGGGGTTGACTAGCTGAGGTTCAGCCTTAGAGAATGCACCACCGACCGTCTCCTGGATATTCCTAGACATCCCAAATAAGCATGTGGTTGTGTATGAGCCCATTTAAACTTGTACACACTTTTAATAGCAGGCGGTTTGTGATTCAGATCATTCTGGCTTTGTACTGCAGAGGGCTGCTAATAGCTGTGGGCGTGCACGGAGCAACCAATGGCACTCTGGGAGTGACTGTACGCAGCCAGCCCTTTCACACCAAACAAAGACGCTTCTGTGTCTGAACACAGAAACTTGCTGCTTGCAGAGAGCACACACACACACACACACACACACACACTCACTCACACACTCAGACACTCACACACACTCACACACTCACACACTCACACACTCACACACTCACACACTCACACACAAGTGCAACAGCTCACACAGCCATGCACTCCCGAAACACTACTGGCCAAACTTCTACACACAATCAAATCAATGCTGATCCGATTCAATACCATGTTATTAAAGTTTTATTAATATTATAATTTTTTTATTAATTAAAGAAAAAACATTTAGTGAATGGTAACATACTTCAATTACACTTCACTGGCCAACTACATATGTTTTTATATGATAGCTGACATAAACATACTTTAACACTTATAAAGGTCTATTCCTATGATTCCACTTGATACAAAGGTTGCTTTTGTTGTCCATGTATGCTTGGTGAATTAGCCTTTATAAACGTCCATATTGGTTAACATCAGTCGTCAAAAATGGCTTATGTAGGCAACATGTAGCCTTATAAATGACGTTCTACATTACTTCTTGGGAATTAATTATGTGGAATCTGGACAAATTGTATAATACACCTCATGTTGTGATTGCTGTAACAATGTCAATTTATTTTTATGTATTTCTAAGCTTTATTAACTTTATCTAAAATAAAGTTAATAAAGCTTAGAAATACATAAAAATAAATTGACATTGTGAAAGTGTCTTATTCTGTTGGCAATGTCTTTTATGATTTCATTTTTAGTTTTGCAGCTTTAATATTAATTCATTTATGCTTATACAGTGGCAGCTACTGCCAAATCTCTCAATGATGAGGGCAACTGTAGTGAGGATGGCTAAGAAGAGCCATTTAATGCGTAAATTACCAGTTAACTACACACCGTTCCATAGCATTGAGCAATTTTTAATGGTCACCCCTTGTAGTAATAATACCAGCAACCATTAGATGGCAACATTAAACAAAGATTTCCTCTAAAGCTACAACAGGTAGCTTGATGAATGTACATTTGTGTGAGTCCCCACCTGGTCCCCTTACAGATTCCACTGCGGTGCCTAAAGTTTGACATGAATATCCAAACTATACAAACCATATCACCCCCCCAAAACTTCCTATAGTCTATTACATCCTGTCACAGTGACTATGTGATTTATAAAACCATTACAGAGCATTTAAAATGCATTTTTTAACGGACACAAATATGCACCATATCGCCATCTATGCTTCTTGTAATGTATTACAGTCTGTCAGAATGATTGTGTAGATCATATAAAATTAGTGTGTATAAAAGAGTGTATCAAAGCAATTTGGGTGATTTTAAACTTTCAATCATCTGAACGGGTCATTGCTCCATGGCCCTAATCAATTTTGATTGGACTATGATATTAAGAGGTAGGGCACCCTGTGGTAAAATGGGATATAAATATTCCTACCATTCATTTAGTGCGTAGGTCAAAACGCAAATGTGGACATTGAAAAAAAATGTCCCTTTACTATGTATCTGTCTTAGAAACTAATTCCAAGCATGTACACATTTCATAAAGTTGAAAATGTATTGATTTTGAAAAGCACATACTGTCCGGCGAGTCTGAGCTTCAGGGGGCTGCTTTGATGCACGTGTGAGTGCAGATGTGCATTCACATAAGTGAGCTCACGATTATGTCCACACCCACACATACACACCCTCAAGCCCACTCACACTGGGGGTAGTCTTGTGAAGTGATGTGACGGGGCATAATAAACACTGTATAATGTGATTTATAGACACTCGGTTCACTGAGAGTAACTCCAGCTCTTCCACAGTGCACTAGTGTTCTCACACCGTTCTGCCTCCTACATGGAACAGTGTGTGGATGTAACTGGACACTGTTCCCGTTCGAGAAGGAATTAAAAAAAGCTAATATGCCAAGGTCTGCAGGGCGGCGGTGTTGCGTGGTATTTTCTTTCAGGCTTGGTAAAGACAGAAGAAGGGGTCTTATCTTTGACACTCTTCTTGTTCCAGGCTCTGATAAGCTCCTGATAGTGGCACGGAGGCTGATGAGCCTCCAAAATATGCCTCGGTTAGATTTGAACTACATACCAAAATGTATGACACTTGTGAGGTTTACTTAACTGAAAAAAGTTCCAATTCATTTTCAACTTCTCTTCATCCCCCAGCATTAAACAGGCTGTTTGTTAGCATGCCCTACATTGTGCAATATTTAAAAAAGTGTCCAGGCTAAAACACTCCTAATAACCTCAGTGTAAATGGGTGGAGCTTAACTGCGGGAGGCTAAATAGGTGGATATATGTAAACGAGTTGGTTTTATTTCAGTAATTACAAAACCATAGGTAGCATTCCACAATTAAGTTAAGAATGGGTTCGGTATGAAATTGTTATGCATGTGCTACCTGATGCCTGACACTTTGTTTTACTACAGGTTTGAGAAGTAAATACAGGGAATTATGAAGCCAAATAGTCCCCAAAGTTATTTAATTAGGATGTCCTATTTTACCATAATTGCATTCCATATAAAAACTCGACAAACGGAGGTTGGTAAATTAAGTGAATATATTTGTGTGGACATCTGTTTCCATTCACCACTTCGATGAACTGTTTTACACCAAACCAACTTTATGGATTATTTTGAAAAAAATGGGTGAAGTTCCCTTTTAACCAGGACAAGTCTGACCTTCTGCAGTGCTGTACAAGTTCTAGGCTGAGAACAGTAGTGGAACTGGTGTATATCAGTGTGAGGGAGAGGCTGAGGGGTATCTGGTGTTAACAGAGCTGATAAGAGCTGTGGCTGAAGAGTTACATAACAACAGCCAGCAGGACACATCACTGTTAGTTTGGATTATTTTTGAAGGAGGCTTTGTGGGGGGTGGGCGTGGGCACACAGAGCAAATTGGGAAAGGAGCCCAGAAAGCAGCATGACAAACACTAAGCTGAGGTCGGGCAGGTGCTGATGTTAAGTTGTACAAACTGTACTGACATGCTGTTGACATGTTCTGTCATGCGCGGCACTTTCATGTCAAAAAAGGACCCAAGGAAGAATTCAGGAATGTGACGAACATGTGTGTGTGTGTGTGTGTGTGTGTGTGTGTGTGTGTGTCTAAGATGGCGCAACATTCTGATGACCTTGAATTAAAACCTTATTATGGATATGATATGATTGGCCAACAGTGCTCTAAAACTTATTAAACCTTAAATGTTTGTGATCACTGTTTTAAATTTAAAGGACACATATCATGAATTTTTTTTTTTTTAGTGATTTAGTAAATAAATGTTTCCAACTGTAGTTGCCCACTCTGCCCAGTCTTTACAGTCCATTAATAGGAACAACACAGCAAAAAGTGTTCTTGTGCGTTTGTGATGTCACAAAAAACCTAATACATCTTCTCCGCCTGTTGAGCATAACTGTGTTGAATACAGTATTTTTGTGTAAAATGACCAAAATTCACCATTTACTCCACAGACTATTCAGTCCACATATAGAAAGTTGCAGAACAAGTCCATTCTGAATTCACTGTTTTTGTGATGTCACAAGAAGCACTGCTTTATGAATAAGGCACAATACAGTCTATCCATTCAGAACAGGCTAATTTACAGAAAGCAACTGTAACAGAACAGCCTCTTTGATTCTGAGGCATAAACCGAGGCTGGAAACTGACAATGTAGAAAAGAATCAATGTTTATTAAAGTTAATCACATGTGGCTGCTCATGTTATCTCCAGTGCTTTTGTGAAGACAGCAGAATGGCCTACCATAACAGCAGCGATGTCATCAGGACTGTCTCCATCGAGGTCAAACTTAAAAGTAACCATCTTATCATTGTGAGTCTGAAGCTTGCACTCCACCACACGGTCCACTTTGTCAGACAGCTGCAGAGATGAGAGCATATGTATATTCACACACTGCATCAGGAACATTCAGTCAAGCAGGATAATTCCTGCTCTTGTAAATGTAATTTTTAGCTGATAAGGGTTTGTTTAATGATACAAATATTTTCAGGAGGAATGATTTTCACACTGATTTTTTTATACTTTACAAATTAAAATGTTTATAGATGCCTGATTATACTCTACAAATACCACTTTTAAATAAAAAAGACCTGGACCTACAAGGCTAATGTCATAAACACTGGTGGTCAAAAGTCCCAAATCCTTTCTGTAAATTCAATGCCAAAACATTACTGGACCGGCTCAGAAACTGATTCTAGTTCAGCACTCCTGCTCTTGTGGTGGTTTGTGGCCTGCGGTGTTCGGCTACATGCTAAGTTTCATTCATTTTTTCAGTGCACAGTAAGTCCTATAGTCCTAAACCGCATCTACAGTCTGCTTGTGCTTATTGAAGAGCAAGATGTGGGTTGAGAGAAGTTTTGGGAATGTGTTTACAGAAAATACTTGGGTGACTATTGACTTCTAATGTCAGTAGACCTTTCGCCTATTATTTTAAACCTCTTGAGAGGCCAACACAAATCTCTGTTTAGGTTGTCACTGTTCTCTCTGTACTGACAGTACTCATGATAACAATATCATTTCGTCATGATGAAATGATGCCTTGTTTTCTTTGGTATATTGTGTACATCCGTGTAGATGTTTATGTGACTGTGTGTACACGTATTGTGCAGAGCTCCGTCTCCAAGTGAGTGTGTGATTTTTGTTTATATATGTGTCTGTGCTTTTGAGAATAACTGAGAATGAAGATATTCTGAAGCAGAGCAGCTGATGAAGACCAGCAACACTTAAAGTTCTGGTGTATCTGATGAAGTGACCACTGAGTGCATATGGTGAGGCAAATTAATTATGTATTATAGACTGAGATAAATGGAGTGGATGAATGTATAAATAAATACACCGCTGGATTATTCATACCCCTGTGATGCGCAGACGGGCCCGAGCTCTTCTCCTGAACAACTTTCCTGCTGTCCGTCGAGCAGCTGACTTACTAGCCCTCTCCGATCGGCCCTCGCAGCCGTCACTCAAGCCCGAGGTCACGTCTGAGGCGTAGCTGCGAAGATATAATACACTTTAATTAAAAACAAGTCAAATGAAACATGCTGTTTTGATATACTTCACTATAACCAATCAAAGACAGAAGTAAGACATGTTGTTTTCATATGTCCTCACTGGCCAGGAGCAAATCCATTCAGGCAAAGACCATTCTGAAAGGATTTAAAAGGCAGTTTCAACAATGTTTTCAAATCCCCTCAAAATTAAATGTTTAAGATTAAACAAAGTGGTTCAGAGTTGTTCTGATGTGAAAGGTTTTGTTCTTGAGTCAGTATTGGTCACATTGGAGGGGACTGAAACAACATGTCTGCCTTTAAAACTTCCTTCACAGAAAGGTATTGCATTAAATGATTATGAATGTGCTGCCTGATGTCTGAGACATTGTTCTAGAAGTGTTTGGCCTTCAACTAAACCCAACCTTGGTGTGTTGTTTTGGCTTTTTAAATTTAGTATCTTACCATAAACATTCCATTTAAACACAGTTGAATACATGTGTAGCTTCACTGTTTACAAACACTGAATCATGGGTGAATTAAAAAAAATCCCTTTTAAAAGTTTTCATTTAAACAGTAGAGGGGCATGGCCATTGTCCCCAGTCTTCATTGGCGCTCTCTCCCTTGCGAGAGGTCAGAGGTCCCTGCAGTGAGCTAATAACTAAATTTGGGGAACATAAAAACGCCAAGGAATTCCTGCGATTCTTTATAGGATCCCTTGCACAATATCAGGCTTTTAGCGAGTGATTAATTAGGGTTTTGTTCCGCCCCTAATAAAGTTTTACTACTTTAAAGAAAACAAACTTTGTTTAATCATCAGCTTTTTTTTCCAGCTTTTTTTTATTATGTCTCAAGCTTCCAGAAGCATAAATATGTGCACATGATTTTTTTTAGCCTTGCCACAATTATGTAGATACAATTTCTTGCAAAACAAGGGAACAAGTGTCCAAAAAAGAGAAGTGTTTTAATTGGCATTATTCAGGTCAGCGCTTTTAGGCCCTGAAAACATCGTTTGGCAAAGAGCGTGGCGGTTATAGAGTCTGTTTCGAAAGCGTTTCTGAGAGCTAGCTGCGTCTCATAGGCCTTTCAGCACACTAGACCCCGCAGCAACCAAATCCTCTCCCTCCTACGAGGCATATAAACATTTACGGGCAGCCTACTGCTTGGCAAACTCCGGCCCGTGCTTTAAAAACCTCGGCCTGCTGAGATACGTGTGTTTTTGAGGGCGGATTTAACAAGCCACAAGCAGAACGCGAGTGGAATGTGTTGTTTTATGAAAGTTAAAGGGAGAGGATGAAACCCAGAGGACAATGTGATCTCTTGCCAATCCAACTGACTCACACACACACTCTCACACACACAAACAGGCACGCACCCCCAAGGGGCAGCGAAGATGTTCTTTTCAAAGGGGAACCGTGTGCTTTTGAAGGAATCCAAACACACAGCTCATTGCGTGGGGATAAACAGGGTTTCATGGCCTGTGGGTGGCTTTAGTGACCCAGATGTGAGCTGCATATACGCAAGTGTGAAGGTGCTGAAAGCTAAAAAGGGCTAAGCTTTTGTCTTACCTGTCCACTGGTGAAGGAGGTCCTGACACTCCTTTTTCGAAGTTATTGGTCACAGCAATGCTCTGAAATAGAGTATGTGTTAAAGAAATACTTCAGTATCTGTCCACTGGTTTCTATCATAAGTGTGTTTTGACTCAAGGGCTTTTCCAGGGAACAGGGAAACACAACCAAACGATGCTCTGAGCTAAATTCTCGCTTGCTGCAGCTGTGACCTGTGGACATTAAGTTTAGAGCACACCTTTAATGAATCCAAGTACTTCCAGTACAGCCTAGGTCAACAGAAATGCCAGAGACAACTTAAGCAGCCCTGTAGACAAGAAGATCATATGGTGGTGTGTTACTCAATTTCAAGATCAAAAAGAAGAATGACAAGAAAGAGGAGTGCGCACCTATAACTATGTGTTCTATTGCGCAATGCTCATCTCAGCCAGACCAGCACTAATGCTGCCTAGAAGCTCGGAATATCACACATGGAATCCATAAATGGGCTCTTGCACAAAACAAGTGACTGTTTTTTATTGCTATAATAAGGCCTAAGCTGTATTAAATTATTTTTTTCACTGCTGCAGCCTTTCTGATGGTCCCGAGGGGAGCTTTATTTTAGTTTGAACATTCACAAGGCAGCTGTGTCCAAAAGCCAGGTTTTTGCCTGATTTTAAATAACAGCAAGGTCAAAGCTGCATAGTAAATAGGAGAAATGGAGAAACCCAAAGGCAAAGAGCAGCTGAACTGAGGCACTGATCCAGAGGAGAGCTAGCCTGAAGTTAAGGGGAGACCACCTGCTAGAGAGAGACAGTACCCTTTTGCTATGTAGGATACAATCTAAAGTGTCCTAGGAATAGCCCTTGAATAATTTCTAATGATAAAAACTACAATTATTCTTAAGTTAAAAACTTAGCGGCTCACAAACAGGCAACAAAACAGCCAAAGAAGGACACGATATGGCAAATCAATAACAATAAGTGTGTGGGGAAATTTGCAAAAATGATATAGTATAATATTAAATTGAAAAAGTTGTTTTTAATAACATTATATGCCCTCCAACATTAAGTGAAACTGGAACTAAAACCAGGTAGGTAATGCTGTTATTAAAGCAAATCTTTTATTTTACTTTAAAATAACAAAAGAAATCGTTCTTTTAAAAACACTTACGGAGGAAAACCGGAGAGCCGGAACCACAGGAGTGGGGATGGGCGCAGCCCCTGGATTGGGGGGGATGCTCACATTTCCCTTAGCAACATCGAGTCCATCCTGAAAACTTGAGGGACTGAGGTAACCATCCGTCTCACAATCAGCTGGAGAGAAACAACAGAGTACATGTTACAGCACTTCATATGATTGTCTGTAATAGCTGTGTAAATACACATCAATAATGCATGTAACTACTGGTGCTGTATTCACTGATTACAGTAGTGCAACATATTTAATTACACAAAGGTTTTTCACTGCTTACACTAGTGTGTCCTACACAATTACATGACCTGCCACGCTGTAAGCCAGTCAGGACAGTAAACACCACACCAGCAAATGTTGTGAGACCAGCAAATGTTGCGAGAGTTGTTGATGTGTTTTACACAGTCCCAGATCTTCACACACTCCTCAAAGCATGTGGATGTATTCATCTCCCAGACTGACCACTTTTAAGATAGAACGTGTAAATTAGATTTTTTTCTGGCACAATTTTGCAAATATTAGACCTCAGATGCCAAAAGCTAAGCTTAAAGTTTACCAGCCATCTCCTGAACACACTATTCAACTTATTAGCCGCAAACCCAACTGAGGTGATCAAAACTGCTTCTGAATGCAGGTGCTGAGTTGCATTGCTCTGAATAACAGCTGGTTTTTGTGTCTGGCCTGTTCACTCCTCAAGTTTATGGCCCGTGTTCAGGTTTCCCCTTGTTCTCCTTCACGCTCTCCGCTAATACGTCACTGTCGGGCTGACTGACCCCTCATAACCAGACATATACATGTACCGGATTTAGATTTACGTATACCAGGTGTAAATATACCGGTTTTATAAATAGTTTACGAGGTGAAGTCAGCCGCCTCGCAGCAGCTTGGTCGCAGCAGTACAGCCGCTGGTCTGCACTGGTTGCAGGGAGACACACGCAGAGGTTTGTGGAAAGCTTCCTAAACTCCTGTGGCGAGGCCCTGAATGCTAAGAGGTGTTGTTTATGTGTTACATCACCTCAAACAGGGCAAATCATTCACTGGGTGACGCTGGACAGATTTAACACATGACATGGCACAACAGTAAAATGAAGCCCTCCGGCTAAATACAGATGTGCAAAAATGTTCTTTGTGGGAATAACAGCACATCCTCAACCCTGGTCCTGAAAATCTACATTCCTGAGAAGTCCAGCCACAATCCACAGGACCTGCTTCAGCTCCTACTTTAGCCAATGAACTTCTTCAAAAGTGCCTGTTTGGCTGGAGTGTTTGGCTGAAGTGTTCAGTAAGGGGGAGGAGCATAACATTAGATTTATATTGCTGAACATGGCAGGTACATTTTCAGGAGGAGGACTGGTGACTGCTCATTGACAGACACATTTCTTCACCTTTTAAAGCATATTTAGTGTTTATGTGATGTATGTTAACATGCTGGGGAGGAGAAACTATATGAAACATGGCCTGTGGGCAAGGCTATCATGCTTTGTTTTCTGCGTTCTAAATTACCTTACTAAAATTTGCAGAAAAATACAATATTTGAGTGTGATCTATGTAAAGGACATGTTACATTTTAGTGCTAATACCCTCATGGCTGCAATTAAATCCCTGTCCATTATTATTGCTCTTGATATCGCAGCAGGTGTCTGAAAACCTTTAGACGCATTTTGTTTTTTTAGTAAAACATTAATAAGTTACCATATGTAACCACTGAATCGTCTGTTATTGCTGGGAGTGATGCTGGGAGTGTTTGTGAGGGGCCTGCTGGGGTTAGCATCAGCTGTGATGTTGAATCTAAAGGTATAAGTGCTCACATGTTACTGAGGAGTAGCTGGTGTGGTGAAAGTGGAAGTGCTGGTCAGCCTCTGGTTCTTCTGGCTCAGGAGGAAAGCCCCTGCTGATGCTGTAGTCCAGGGAGTTCACTGGAGAGACAGCAGGGGGCTCTGGCAGGAGGGGAGTGGGCGGGATCTGAACAGGGGAGGAGGTGTGGACATCGGGGACCTGACTAACAGGCTTGGGCGAGGGCGGCTCGGGCTCCTCTTCAATGGCCTCCTCCTGCTTCCTCTTTTGCTCCTCAGACAGCCGACGTTGCCTCTCCCGCTGCCGTTTGATGGCTGTCACCCTGTCTCGCATTGCCTTGGCAACCAACTTGTAGTCTGCCTCACATACAAATCCCAGCACCACCTAGGAGAGAAAGAGGAACCAGAAAGAAAGTTTTGATTATTAGAACTACCCTGTTTCTTTTGTTTAGACATGGAGATTTTCGGCTAAAACTGCTAACACTACGAGGTCAATGGCTTGTGGATGTAATCTAGGACTGTGAACAGCAGCCCTGATGTTGTCCAAAACGGCCGCTGAAGCCCTTCTGTTTAGCTTCATTTTACAGCTCATGGTATGTCATTATGTGTCCTAAACCAAATTTACAAATCTGCACCACCTTAATGAAGAGCTGAATGCAGTTTGAGTTGATCCAGAAGTTTAATGGAAAGAAAATGTTGGATTTCTAGTGTTGGCATTCTTATCCTTGTAGGTCTTGTTGCTTGACCACATCTGGGGTCAGTGGAATGAATACATTGGATTTTTTCACTATTCCTTTAAGTTTCTGCTGTTTAGTGTATAAGAGTGTGGCAGCTGACCTGCCAATCATTCACATGCCACATCAGAAAATAAGCCACATTATCAAATTATACTGATTTTCATTTAGACATATAATCTATGTGTCGGTGACAGTATTTTCATATCAGTCAAACACCTTGCATATTGACTTAATATTTATGTTGCAGGGTCCCCCCATTAGGGTCCCCCCACATATGGGCCTGGAAATCAGTGTCAATGACAACATACACCCAAGTTCATTATCAGTCCCTGCACGCTGACCTAAAGATACTAATGCTCGATGTCCGTCATTTACTACACTCTGGCCTCAGCAGAAGCTTCTCTTTGCCCTTCCTTGGAATGCAGCTTTGCTGTCCCGGACGATGCAGGCCAAGGTCACCTGTCCCAGACTGTCCATCGACACCTCAGCCAGCCAGATTAAATTGATAACCCAAAGTTTTCAGCAAATTTGTTCCTGATGAAAAGTGCACGTGGGCAAAGTGAAAGGAAGTATTGTGAAAGTCTGGGCTAATTAAGAAGAGCTCGGCCTGATGGGTCAGGTCAGGGGGCGGAGGTTGTTCTGGCACATGCAGCCGAAGACATTTTATCATCGGGCATGTGACCTCCTCTTCCTCCCCTGTTCTGCCTCTCACGTTACCAGAGCGATGAATAAACCGCCCGGTCGCGTCCTTGAGCGCTGTTACACAATCGAGGCTGGCTGTCGAGGGGCACCAGGCTTTGCGCCTCTCCTTGAAGGAGCAGATCGTAAATGCTAATGGGTAGGTTCCACAGTATTAAGAAAGGAGTCCTACTGAGGGGACTTCTGATAAACTTTAGTACATGTGCACTAATGGAATTTGGCCTGAAGGGCTGAAAGGCTCGAAGACTCCTCTTTAATCATTAACACAGGAAGTGTGCACTAAGAGACGACAAGTTGATGGAGCACCTAAGATGATGGGGACTTGTTTATCAGGCTATGCACAGGCCTAGAATTTTATTTTAATATAGACATAAAACTAAGCTGCTGTCACAGTAAATTCAGAAGACTGCTTAAAAGGTTAGTGCTGACAAAAATCACATTGATGTGGTTGATTAGCCAGATTAGCAAGATTGTTCAGAGACCAAATTTCTTTGCTAAATCCAGAGTTACAAGGCTAATGATGCTAGCACTCCAAAACCCCAGAACTTCTCTGAACCTGTTCAAACCACATCAAGCTCTTCATTAAGGTAGAGCAGACTTGGGGTTTAGGAGACAGAATTACTGACTATAGGTTAATGCTCCTGCTTCTGAGGTGGTTTGTGAGAACAGACTCTGTTGTGAACAAAATGCGGCCTTTTTTCTTCAGGTACATGTGGAAATGTAATAATCACAATACTTTGTTCCAAACCACATCCATCTTAATGAAGTGGTAGAATCAGTTTAAATGGGCCCAGTGAAGTTTTGGGGACTCGGGTGACTACGGACTTTCAGCGTTAGCATCTTTAGCCTTGTAGCTCCAGTTCTAAAGAGGTGGAATTGGGTCTCCAACACATCTCAGCTGGGGTTAGTGGGACATTTAATGTTTTGTTGAACTATTCCTTTAAATAGAGGAGCTCCAGCTGTAGCCACTGGTATGTAGTTAATACCAGCCAAGTAAAAAAAAACAACAAAAAAACATTGGCTCAAGCTCCAAGGTCATGAATTCCTGCGTATTACTGAACATGATCTGCCATGCCCTGTTACTTATCATATCTAATGTCCCTCTATGGAATCTTCTCAGCGGCCTTTAACACTGTTGAGATTCAGATTTAACACTTACCATCTCCTGCGCAACCTCCTCGGGGATGTCCTTGTAGAGCTCGAACAAGAACTCGATGGCGTTGTTGTCTTTGTACTTGCCGTGAAGTTTCTTGGTATCATCCATGCGGAGCCAAAGCTTCAGGCTGGACTTCTCCATGTCCTCCTCCTCAGCCAGCTCCACATGAACACCATTGTGCTCCTGGAAGAACGTGTGCTCCAGCAGGTCCTGAATGGTGTACCTGGCCATAGACACATGTGAGTTAATGGAGGAAGCAAATTCCACTAAAAGCCATTGATTTGCGAGGGCCGGCTGTTGCTGGATTAATTGGTGGACAACATAATAATGAAATAAAAATAAATAATGATATAACAAATGCAATTACAGCCACTGACTGTTATCTTACATGATAAATGTTTGCTGTCATGTGTATAAGCAAACAAATCTCACAAATTAGATTGTAGAACAAAGCTGGATAATGATCACATAACAGAGTAGAAGCCACGGATATAACGCTAGCCAGTGACCACTGTCTGTGTGTGCAAAGAAAGGAACATCTATGAAGATGTTTATCTAGACAGTAAATGTCTGTTTAAAACCACCAACACCAAAATAATGTCAACAAACAAACAATGCATTCTTATTTGATGTATATGGTTTTGAGTTCCCATTTAAGCATGGATTTGTCTAATCAACCTTTCCTTAAAATTGTGATCAGTTTACTGAAAACTGTTAATTGATTCACAATATATTTACCCCTGAGATTAATCTTTTAAAAACAATGTGCTTTGGTATAACATTAAGAGACTACAAAATGGTTTAAAAATAAGATCTTGTCATCTTGTTACATTCAAACTGAATTTTTTTTCCTTCTCCTAAATTGAAAGTCTATAAGAGGAGGAAAAATAAATGGAATAGATATATTTTTTAAAAACTTATAAACAAGAGTGAATCTACATTTCCCTGAATGTTTTTCTTTCAAAAGATTTTGGAGTGTTTCTGTTAGTCCACCTATTATGTTGTAATAAAATGTACTGGGATGTCGATGTTTGAATATAAAGTAAAAATATAAAGAAAAAAAAAACAAAAAACACAAACATACACTCACACAAACCCGCACATCTCCAAAAGTGTGTGTTTTTGGAAATATTAATGGAACCAAATGTTATTATGTATGTAGGCCTCCATCACCATTTATTGTCATTCAAACAAACAGGTTTAATTCCAAAATAATCATTTCATCAAGATTTATATTTTACAGTATCTGGAAGAAATATATCGGTTGTTTAGACTAGAAGCCTTTATTTCAAACTTTTACCTTTCGTCTTTGTTCATTCGGATACATCCTTCAATGATCTCCTTAAGCTCAGGCACTTTCACTTTGTAGAAGCTGTCTGGCTTCATGCCCTGATACACAGAAGAAATGTCAGGAGAGGGTTATTCCTGCAGGTCAGGTATATGACAGTCAGACATTAACCAGCAGATGGTGGGCCATAAAGGCTCTCTACCAGAAAGCTTGGTTTTCAGAGCAAAACTGCTTTTACGAGTACCAGCAGAGGGTCGAGCACATGTGTGTAACTCAGCAGGGCCACTCGACCATGGAAGTTACATGCTGGGTCAGGTTTACAGAAGCGAGCTGTGCTGGGGCCAGGATGTGTTTCCAGGGGATTCATCATATGGAGGTGAATGGAGGTATAAGAAGAACAACCCAAAGTGTGAAATGACCATTATTGCAACGGCCTAACATCTTGCAACATCTCACAACATGAGCTCCTCACTGATCACACACCTCGTGCATTTCTGCACAAACAGATCAGCATTTTCCCTGTTTTTTTGTCTTTCTGTGATATTCTGTGTTCTCCGTTTTCTGGTCTGTTGTTGTTTACATTCTGCATGCGTCTTTTTTTTGTGTCTGGTCCATGTGAGTATGTTTTGGTCTCATCTCTGCCTTAGCCCTGCGCCTTTGTTATCCTGTTCACCTGTGTCTAGTTCCTGTCTCTGCCCCTGCCCAGGTGTTCTATTTACCTTTGAAAGTATAAATACCCTTGTTTTAGAGTCTGTGTTTGTGGATTATTTGTGAAATCTTGTCACTGTGCTCTTTGTAAAACTCTGGTTGCATTTACCTTATGGGCTGGTTTTCTTATGTCTTTGATAAACCTGTTAATTTTCCACCTTCATCTCTGCCGTGCTCCTGTTCCTGTTCTCCCACGAAACATCTTGTGTTTTTATTTTCTCATGTAATCAGGTACAATGAACTCCTCATTTTTGTTTGTGTTTTTGTTATTAGTTCTTTCACATTTAACCATTTGGATCCTGCAATTACGTCCTGCTTCCTTCGACCCTCACATCATTACAAAAGTGATATTTTCACAATCACTGAACGTGCATTACAGAGTTGCATTGTGACCTGATCACTTAAAACATCTTCAGTGGTGATCAGCAGATCCCAAAACCTCTGACTGTTACATCATTTTGTTTCATTAGCAATGTGTGCAAGGGGATTTTGAAAAACTTTTCAAAGGCCTTGATGTCGTTTGCACCACTGGTTCTCTACAGAACCACACACTGAATGTTTTTTCCAGAGATCCAAACGTGGTTACACACCATTTTGCAATGGCAACCTAACTGAATATTCTGTACAATTCCAAAGAATGGGCCCAAAGTCTCAGTGTACAAAACATTTTCCTCAGGAGAAGCTCATTTTTCATCTAATTAGCAAGCCTGGTGTGAGATAATGCTTCGGCCAAATAACTTTGTGGTTACATTAACTTTCATTCTTGTCAAATTTGCTGTTATTCTTTTGAATACATTGTATTCATTCCACCTGTTTTCCAGAGGTCGAGTTGTGATCTCTAAGCATAAGCAGCCGTGTACTTGGGTTCCTGCCCATTTGGCCTGAGAGCCTCACAGAGTTTTAATGAAACCTCAACGCTGTTTGGATGGCACCGCCCTCCTCGGTTTAAAAACAAGCAGAGAACCAGCTCTAAGAAACATAGTAAACCACCAGAAATTGCCTTGATGTCTCACTCAAAGCATCAATGGATCTGAAACAATGTCAGGGCTCCTTTCAATGACGGAGTAGTTTACAGGTACAGACTGTAATCTGTCTCTTTCTCTGCATCATCTGTTATCCCCTCTGAGTGTATTTGGAGTGTTTAAACAAATTAATGTCCCTGCTAGACTAAGAATAGTCAACCAAGACTATCCAGCTCTTATTGTCAAGAAACTGAGCAATAATGAAGGACATGAGGATGACGAACACAAACTGTGCAGCATCAGATCAGAACCACTTACGTTCTATCTGAAATATGGACCAACACATTACACAATACTCTACAAGGACTGTAAAGTACACAGTGCACCTGTGTGATCATTTTAGCTGATCAAACAGACAGAGAGTGTAAATAAAAGGGGACATCATGTTGTGGGTCGACGGTGGATGGACGGATTAAGGGTGTTCACAAAGTTTGCTATCTTGTACTGTGCAAAAAACATGTCTGCCACTCAATGCAGCTCATTAACACAGGTCAGAGTAAGCCAAGCAAAATAACAGAATAATGAAGTGCAATCTGTAGCAGGAAACGTGGCTCAGCCAATTTGATTTTAGATGAAGAACCACTTTTTAAAAAGTGGCGTGGGATGACTTTTTGCTAGTTACATAATCAAGAAGCAGGCATGTGTCCAAAAACGAGTGAGGCTTATGTTTTCAAAGAGACCCATGTAACGACGGGATCTTTGCAGGGGACATTCCAAAGCCCACCAGCGAATCGAATCCAGCCACAAGACAAATTAAACCTCCACTCTTAATGACAGGGCTGAGCTGGGGCAGGCTCTCCAGGAAATGAGCGGAAATGAGGAAAGAAGGACAGAGAAAGAAAGAGAGAGCGAGACGTATAGGGACATGGTATTTGAGGCGATTTAAGGCTCCAAACCTCGGGTAGGTCATCGGGGGGCCCCTTGTTGTGGGGAGGATTAGATAAGGACATCCAGATGTACAGGGCTGCTTATGCAAACCATACTCATGCTGTGCCGCACGTGCCAGATACGAACAACAAAGCCAGTGGTGACGAAGAAAAGGGGCAAGAGGATTTCAATGCAGCCGCTCAATGAGTTGGCTGTTGCTTTTTCAGCGTGTTGTTGACAAAATAAACAGACAAATTAAACAAAAAACCTGGCAGCAATTCTACGAACTGCTTAGCACATCTTTGAACCACTTACTTTGACCGCAAAGGGTCTGTTAAATGATGTGCATAACGATATACTGATCCATTTATAAAAGATACACACATCCAGAGGAAACAATTAGTGCGCTATAGAAGCAAAGGTTTCATGCTAAATCATGGACATCTAATGATTTCTGAGAACAAAAAAAACGAGTTTATACTTTTTACTCCATTTTCAATAGAGTCGTGTTTGTATTTATCATTTTTTATTACGTTTTTCTTTGGAAAAATCAAGTTGAACGCTTAAATCTAAAATAAATTTAAAAATCCAATCAGAATAATCTTCTCCATGGTATCTAGGCAGATAATAGCTAATAGGGATAGGTCAGGATTTTAGAAAATTCCTATAGCCATTGAAATAAAAATCTAATATGTTATTTGAATATTGTCATTAAAAACCCCCCTGCTCACTTGCTCCACAACCCTGCAGCTTGTTTGCACAACTGCTCACCCCTGACCCCCTCTGACCCTCTCAATCTGTCAGGCCCTGAATTGCAAGCCCACACACGAAAACATAGAGACAACGCATTCGTAAGTTGATGTTCTGTTTAACAGCATTTAGAAAACTGCATATAGATTCATTAACATCACCTTCTGGCAGTAAGTGAGTGGGGGAGTGACCCAATGTAGGCGGACCAACAAATCAAAGATTACTGAAATAACATGTCCACTCCTAATAGGTTGATATGAGGTGGAGTATACCAGAGGAACATTCTCCGGTAGTAATGACCCCCCTCCCTCCCTTGCTTAGTGCGTATTTTAGCTCCAATCATTTATTTCTATTTTATTATCTTTTATTCAAGCATGCATTACATTGGATGAAAATGATAAATATTTGAACCAAGTAAAAAGCGACTTTGCAAAACTGAATTCTGTACTCACGCTTGTGACTTTGCGGTAGATCTGTGCAGCATTTTGACATTCAGAGTAAGGGTACTCTGATGTGGTCATCTCTAGGATGCACATTCCGAATGCGTACACATCGACTGCCTCATCATACTTCTCCTCATACATCTCTGGGGCCATGAACTCTGGAGTTCCTGTAAAAGTAAAAAAAAAATGAAGCCTGGTCTGTGAAGACTTTCAGGCACGTCTCATTGTGTTAATTACACTTTATCAAAAATAAGCCCCAGTTCTTGGCATGATTGCTGACTCACCGATAACGCTCTTGGCAAATGATGCTCTTTTCAGCGTGGCCAACCCGAGGTCACCGATCTTCACGCTGCCCGTGGGTCCAGTGATAAAGATGTTGTCACATTTCAAGTCCCTGTGGATGATGGGCGGGGTGCGGGTGTGCAGGAAATGAAGACCCTTCAGGATCTGACGGCTCCAGCGTTGGAGGAGTTTCAGCTTCATTTCCTTAAACCGCTTCAGGTACCTGGGAGGTGTGAAGAAAAAGAACTCACTAGTTTCTGTCAAATAATTACACACATTTACTTAAGAACATGCAAGGAATTTAACTCTGGTAATAGAATACACAGCTCAGTCTGATACAAAGCTGTTATATCCTTGACAAATGACAAACAGGACAAACTGGAGGTCTAGCTAGACTCACGTTTTGAGGGTGCCTGAGGTCATAAGCTCGGTGACCAGCAAGATGCACTTGTGTCCTTTCACGGTGGACTTCCAGGAGTCATAGAATCGTACAATGTTTGGGTGCTGCAGGTTCTTCAGCATCTCCACCTCCTCACTGAACCGCTGCCGCTCCACTTTGGTCAGTTTCCGAGTCTGTGTGGAGAAGATAAACGAAACACTTTTTTCATTTATGTACAGGGGTGTAGATCACCACAGAGGTTATGATACAGTACTCTGAAACTCATGGATACATTTCACACACTCTGCTATTCAAACTGTCTTATATTGCTCAAACTGTCTTATATTGCTCAGTTGGCCCAAGACAGTGTCAGTGCTGACCTCCATGGAACCAATCCTAAATACAATATCAGCAATGGCCATGAAAATCCTAACACTATTACAATATCAACAGTGACCATACAATAATAGCACTGGCTATCAATTTCAACATAGACCTCAATATTATATACACTGAGACCCAAAATCTTAGCACTCCCCTTTACAATATCTCCCACAATAAAAACTGTGACTCCCAAAATAACAACACAGATCATAATAATATCAACAATGACCCACAATACACTGCCCCCTGAATTTTTTCAACAGTGTCTCCCAGTCACGGTTGAGGTTAGCGCACTGTCGAAATTGAGTAGCTATCAACGTGCCTCCCCCCATCACTGTACAGCACATTGCACGGAATGGTTATGGAATGTGTTGAATACTTGCTTCACTATACATAAGCACGAGTGCCATGCGGAAGGTGGAACCTTACAGATGCACATGATGACAGATCTTCATGTTGACTGTATATAAACCTCAGTCTGTTCCTCCCGTGTGCTGACACGCTCAGCAGAAGCCTATCATTTTCAGAACACCTGTCCTTCACACGATCAAGATAAACCTCATGAAAGCTGCCCTGTATAAACGAGGATCCTGGAACAATGAGTGACTCAGGGTTAGTCTTGGCGCAATACCGAAGCAGCGTCAAGGAACAAGTTGGCCTGGCAGAAGCACAAATCTACGAAAGGCAGGCGAAGACCTGCTCTGGATCCCCTCCCTCTCCATGAGAGAACGTGTTACATAATGACAATTTTTTCCAAAATCAGATATTTATAAACTGCTCCAAACTTAAGAAATTGAAGCAACTGTCTCAATGCCCAATAATGTAGCAACAAAGCGTGTTTTGTCCTTAATGCTGGCAGAAAGGCCTGATTTAGCTTGGGGCCCCTTGGCTGCTGCAGGTAGGTGGAAACGTCCTCCCGAGGGGCCGACAGAAAGCACCATGAATCCAGCATTCAAGCAGTTCGCGGAAAAACCATGTGTGCGTGCACACGCCAAACAAGCCCGTCTCTAACGATGGTCCGAGAGGAACTGAGGAAGGGCATCGTGTCAATAACACGTACAAAGGTCACACAGGAGCCACCCTAGTGTTCCGGTCTACACTGGGGCTGAATATAATATATGACAGCTCAAACAGCTCACCTTTTATATACAAATTAAAAATAATCTTTTAAGGGCTGGGAAGGTGATGATATTTTCCAAAGACTGTAAAGGTGGGTGATATTTAGAGACATTCATGATATACATCACATGTGTTACAGATTTTTCTAAAATAACATGCATGTAAAAAAAAAAACACTCTAGAATGAACTGAGGAAATTTTTTTTAATAAATACATACATTTATTTATTTAAAAAATACCACAATGACCTAAATGATCAGGTTTTAAATTGATGCAAAATCTAACTCAAATAGTCACTTTGTATTGTTTAAAAAAAAACATGAATCACTGATTGTTTTATTGTGATATTTCTGGCATGATATTTTATTGATAGTTTGATCTAATTTGACAATATATTATATCTCTGTAGTTTTTATTCTGAATAATTAGTTAACCAAAAACAGTAAAAAAAAAAACCAACTTAAAAATATTCAATATAAAGTAAATAATAAGTCAAATTAAATAAAATGTGTCACAATGTTACAGTTTAATGTGTTGCAACAGTTCTGATTTATCCCCCACACATCTCAGCCATGATGGATGTTAAAGGATTAGACAAGACAACCACTGGGAGCTTGTAGCTATGAGTGACTGACAAGCTGACACTCACGCACTCTTATACACACTAACACACACTCATGCTCAGAGTAAGGCCTGCATCTGACCCACTAATCTTAATCTTATCTCGGACAGAGTGGCTGCCCTTTTAGCCAGTGGGGGGATGGAGTGTTCAAGACCATGGTTTTACTAAACACAGAAGTTCAGCAATTTTCCTGACCTGTGCCCTGCTCAATTTTAACACACACTAAACCCATTCTCATCTAAAATACACATTTCTGTTTCTCCAGTTCTAATGCTGTGTTGCGGAAACACACAGAATACGGGAATCTTACTTCAAACAACAACCACTCATGCTCTTCAGAAGAACACGTGGTCCTGCAATCTGTGGGCCACACAGATATTTGATTGATTATCAGAGTCTGAAATAACTTTTATTTAAAGGAAAGGTGAGATACATCAAAAAATTAGCACACAAACTAGCTAAAATTAGTAAAAACACAAATCTATACCGTGAAAATATTATTTTACATGAAACTGGTATGTGGCACAAAAAACGTTGGGAACTGCTGATCTGATAAACCTCAGAAAAGAGGTGGCTGTGGGATATTATTGGTTCTTTGGACACATAGCAGAATCACTTGGGGCTCCTTAATGTTCTCAGTGAGGCTTCTATAAGTATTAGTTTTAAAGTTTAAAAAAAGCACACCACTCCCAGGCTGTAAACTCCATACCATTCTCACACATCCAGTGCAAAATGCAATGAAGAACACTTCAGACACCACACATGTTAGTAAAGGGCAAGGGGGGAAATTTTGTAATGGAGAAAATATTTGGTGGATGACTCCTTTTAAATATCATCCAGTACCAAAAAACTGCAAGGATACATTTGGAAAACCTCCGAATAATGAATGTTGCTGAGGCCACCCAGCACTATTTGACTGTTTACACTTCTGGAAAGAGGCCAAGGAGGAGCACCTGGCCTGAAGGAGTTGAATTGAACTTCTAAATGTGCTGGATAAACCCTTAATGGCTAAAAGGGAGTGGGACGGCCTGAGGGAGCTGAACTGTGTAAATAAGTGGGATTCGGCCTATCAGGGTGAAGAGGAGTGGAACGGCCCTGAGCCCAGGGCGGGAAAATTACTGCAATTAACGCTGGGACTCACGCTGGGTTAAATGGTGCACAACGGCATGCGGAGAACATGACAGACTCTGAAAACATATGCAGTGACTGACAGATGAAAGAGCATAAATGTAGTGTATTTCTCCTCAGAATCCGCTACAACAAAAGCAGGCCGTTATATCATATGATTATTATTATAAGTTCACTCAAACAAGAGGATTCTCCAACTTGGAGCCAGAACATCAAAATAAACACTCCGAAGATTCATGTAGTTTCACTGGCGGTCGATGGTAAATAAAGCGGCGATATTTGTGTTGGATAGATCCGGTTCCTTTCGTCACTGTTGTGAACGAATCCTCTACAATGAATCATTTCACACCAGTCCCATTGTGAGTGACTGAATTTTGTTGATATTGTCATGGTCAGTGTGAAATTTGTAATGGCCAGTGCTGATATTGTATTCAGGACTGATTCCGAGGAGGTCAGCACTGATACTGTGATGGCCCAACACAATTCAATAAATGTATTGGAAACCCTGAGCAATCTAAGCCAGTTTTGAAAAATGGATGTGATTCCCCTTTAGACATATAGTAGAACAGCAGTAATATATAACTACAGCCTTCTGAGGGTTAAAGGCAGAAAGCAGGCCACGAGCCGTCGATCGGGGAGAAAAATATGCTGTCAAAAGTGAACGACAAGAGAAAAACACATGGGCGGAATTAGTGCACCTCTGCAGGGGTCCAGGATGGGGTTGAGCGCTTCACAGCTGCACTGAATCAAGGCTTGCACAGCCAGTTCTTTCTCTTGCCATCTCTCGCTCTCTCTCAGATTGATGAGCATTTGCTGTAAAGTTCTCGGCACCAGTGGGGTGTCTACCACAAAGGGAGGAGGGATAAAACTCATTCTGCAGACTAGACCCTTTTAGTAAGTACTTTTTTAATGCATATTGAGGCAAGACTCTACAGGCTCCAATCTGTATTAGTTTGTGTTTACAGTGTGGCCAGAACGAAGAGTAATTTCAGTTATAAAAAGCATGTTGAGATACCTTAACTGAATTAATAGCTGAGCAGCGGATACCATCAGTCTTCTGTCCTAAACCTGGTCAGTTCGAAAGTTAACCAAAGAAGAGGATCTTAGCTCTGACAGTAAACACTGGATTTCAAATATTTATGCAAGTGCAGCAAACAGCTCACTGCACACCATGATCACCTCCTGAGGAGTCTGGCATCTAGGCCTGTAACAATGATTTAATCATATTTAAAGTGGAATTGTTTGGGAGGGTGGGAAAGTCACTGAAAGGGAGGAAACCAGAAGAATCTTGTGACATTTCGAAAAAACGTCTGCTGTTATCAATTTAAATTGAAAATGGAATGTAGCAATCCAGATATTAATTTCAATTTATCCATTAGTTATACATGAGAAACTGCTGGCTTTCACCCATTAAGTAACAGTTAAAAAGTTAATATGAGTGTTCAGACCTATGAACATGACTTTAAATTTACCTTTATTGACCAAACTGCAAAGAACTCAAGTTATCAAGAATGTAATCAATAATTTGAATTAATAACTTCTTAATCAAACAAGATGGGTATGATTACGATTTTAATGATACTGATACCAAGACTGACACTGTTTATCAACACCAATACTCAACGATACTCTTGATACTACATTAATAATTTGTTACAAAAATAAAGACGTCACAGGATAAGAAGGTCTATTATGACTTTTCTGGAGAAATAAGGAGCTAAAGGTTTCCTGTGTATATAATAAGGGCAAAGCAATCGCTGCAAACAAATAGTGGTCATGTGCAGAGTGTCAATCCCTTCCACCACAATGATCAAATTTAGCATTAATCATTTGATCATTGCAGCAATCGGTTCTGACCTTTTAGGAACTGCTTTCCATTTAATATCAGTTCTCTATACCCATCCCTAGCAAGGGGATTGTGGGATATTAAAACCAAATGTTATATTAAACATGCAGCAGTCAGAATTGAAAAGCTGCATAGACCTACCTGCGAACTGGACATGCCCCAGTATGACTGCCAGTTCTTGATCTAAAAAAAGTCTAATTTAATACAGCCTTAAAATGATGAATAAAGTGATGAGAGATGATTAAGTAGTAAAACTACATATGTTGTCAAGTGGCATAATCACACATAATACGTTTTGAAAGGCTGCCACCCCATGGCCCAGGGCCCAGGCAAGCAGCATGTGCCAATTTTGGCATAAAACAAGTGTGCGCAAATTTCACAGAGATCTTTTAGATTGAGAAATTAATTTCTGAGTAATGTTATTTTATCAAAATCAAATCAAGATCATCAATATTAGAGTTAATAGCAATACCAGTACGAAATGTCATAGAGATGACCACCAGCGAAACAAATGTTAATCTCTCATCATAAGGTAAAACTGCGTAAAGCTCCTCATTTGGAAGTTTGTGTTGATGCTCGAGGTGTCGGACATCACACTGAACATGATTTGGTGTTGCTATGTCATGTCCTATGTCATGTGGAATCCAGAAAATACATAATAATAATAATAATAATAATAATAACCACTACTAGGGTTTTAAATGTCGTCATGTACAAATTGTATTTTATTTTAAGGGTTTAGAAACAAACAGAAATTAACACATTATCTTTTAGAAACAGATCTGGTCTTTTTGTGCTCTGGGGCTATTCATGAATGAAAGGGCTGTAGTGTTGCCCCCACTGACATATCAAACACCAGAGGTGACTAATTGTCTGAGCAATCAACTATTTAATCTAGTAAAATCACGGATTGTGTGACCTCTAATGTGGTCGGGTGCTTTAGGAAAGTGGGCTTACTCATAAGGGCTCTAACAGCCTTATGGGTAAATGGGGGATTTTGGAGAAGGCCATGAATAGTGAGAGTCAGGCTGGAAATATTCCGTGTCTCAAATAGAAGAACATTGCATAAGGAGCGCTCACGGTAAAGAGCAGCAGTGGGACGGGTCAGCCTGTCGACAAATATTTTTTATGACAAATGGAGAAATGAGAGGAATGAGTGTGTTTGTGCACGTGTGTGTGTGCATATGTCTGTGTGTGTACATCTTATGTATTTCAAGGACTGGAGCCAGTATCAGCAGAGGCAGAGAACATGGACCCACAGTTTTGCGGTTCCACCAGCGCTTGTGTGAAAATTCCTGGCCTTCACAACTTCTCTTATAGGAAACCAGACGTGGAGCAGGGAAAAGGGGTTTGAGTCAAATCCTCAACCTGTTTAAAGTACTACAACCTCAGCTTGAGGGGCCGCAGAGGGTACAGGTACAGGTCAAATATTTTCCAGTAGGCCACAAATATTAACTTGTCGTTCCCCTCAGGGAATGGTGCTGCTTAATAGCACACACAACTGTGTGCAAAAGTCTGGACACCACTGGACATTAATTGAATTGAATGAAAACTAGTGATATAATTAAACATCCTCTACAGAGAACACACTTATAAATGGCATTTTCCTGTCATTTCTATTTGTTTGATTAAAAATATTTTAGCAGAGACCACATTAAAAAAATAAGGAAATTCAATGAATACTGGCTTTTTCAGGATTTAAAAGTAGGTATTTTTGACAGCAACATTCATTAAAACATACGTTTCCTTTTGGACCAGAGGGGAGTGACAAAAAATATATATGTTTCACATTACAAAAGGCTTAATTGTAAACGTACACATTAACACAAACTATGTCTTTTCTTTCACATTAGAGCACTTGTCACATGTGGATTTGTTCCCTTTAATGCTCAACGCTCTGAAGTGAACTAGAGCCCCCTCCACACACACAGCCCTGCAGCAGAGCTTCAGCAGGGAGTCAGCAAAGAACTGTTTTATCAGCTGTCTTTTTTATTTGGAAAAACGAGAGCTCCATAAGTGTTACGGCTCAAGCGACACATTTTTCTGTTAGTACATTTTTAAGAGTGTTAAAAATCACACCTGTTTTTTTCATATATAAAAACACTGTAGGAGATACATTATTACTGCTTCTTTAATTAAAGAGGAATAAAAATCTGTGAAATCTCAAGCCTTCACATCACCTCTCAAATAAATAACCACAGTGTTCAGAATTCATGCCAGGAGACAAAGGAAGAAGACATCCTCTTTCCTCCTTGGTATTAAAGTCTTAAGCACTTTCTCACAGTGTTTGAACACCAAAGATCCTGCTGATCTTTAGGAAATCCCTTTAGCGTGAGGGGTGGCATGTAGTGAACCAGTACTGCTGCATTGCAGGGGCAGATCGAGACACGAGTGATGTATGGGTGTGCTAATTGCCCTACAGGTGTTTTTATGCGGTAACTATGTATCCAGGTACCCACCCAAAAACGAACAGTAGTGCATGACTTCAATCAGGACTTTACTACAGTTGTGGGCAAATCCATCAAGCTCTTTGTTGAGGAGATGTTACAGAGATGAAATGTCAGTCATATGCGTCAGAAAGAACAAAGAAACCTTAATGCTTGGGTAAGTTAATTACAAAAAGCTTCATTTCACCTGATTTACCAAATGAGCACAGGGATTAAAAGCTGCAGAGGAACAGCAGAGCCTCCAATAAGAACTGAATAACATTGACAAATCAATACTGAATGATTATGAATGAATAATGCCAAGAATTATAAAGATGACATGAAAGGTGAAGTAATCTGTTGTATTACTATTGACGAATATTGACTGATTACATACTTAAATACATTCAATTACACTGCAATAAAGTATCAAACAGGCAGATGCCTAATCATAAACACCATATATCTGTTATTTTAATTTTCATTTTATTTTATCATTGTTTAACCAGGAAAGGTCCCATTGAGATCCCAGATCTCTTTTACTGGCCAAGGGGCAACATCACAACACAGACAGGAAAAAGACAACTATAAGCATACAAAGCAATTAAATAAACAGAATAAAGTAATAATTTAAAACTATTACAAGTTAACAACTTGTAAAATGTGTTCATTTTCAGAATAAATTTAAACTGAGTGCCTTGCAAACTGTTCCAATCAGACGTAGTGTTGTTTTTGGCTGCCTGTTAGTTTTAGTCTAGTCTTTGTATCGAGCTGTCAATTTAGTTTTTATTAGTCTTAGTCACGTAGTCAACTTAGTCAAGTTTTTTTCGACAAAAATCTGAGCATTTAAGTCTTATTGTAGTCAGAATGATCCACGACTATTTTCATCTAGTTTTAGTCGATGAAAACTGATGACATTTTAGTCTAGTTAGACTATGGTAGAACTTAAACGTACACACACAAAAGCTGTGATTTTCGGCCCGAGCCCGATTTAAATCCGAAATTTTTTAGACGTTTATACGTTTTATACACGTTCTGAACTGTGGGTGCGTTCCGTTTGGGTTAAGTCTAATTCACAGTGCCTCTCAATGGACAAAAGTATTGGGACGTAATGTCATTCAGTTCTAAGGTGGAGTGTCCGTTACCTTTTTCTCCCCTCCCTAT
>JBBMFX010000101.1:25482431-25509354 GCA_037832545.1 Rhabdalestes septentrionalis | reverse complement strand
AGAGAGAGAGAGAGAGAGAGAGAGAGAGAGAGAGAGAAGACAGTTATGCTGAGTGGTGGAGGAAAGGGAAGACAGCCCTATCCACCCAAAGAAAAAGAGGACATTTATGCTGAGTGATGGGGAGAGGGAGTATGGTGTTAGCGGGAGGGCATTACTGTCCACCTGGTTCTCTGATTTACACTCGTAAGAAACATGATGTTGAAATCACAAATATAAAACAAGGCCATGTGTGGCCCCTTGCTTCATTGATGTGTTAAATTTGCTGAGTACAAAGCTGCTTAAACAGCACATTGTACTGTAGCAGTGACAACCTCTAGGCAATCTGTCAGTTAATACAAATACAGGAGAGTGAGAGAGAGGGGGAGCAAGAGAGAGAGATCTTTATTAGACAAGCTTAACTCCAAGGTTTATTCTTCTCTGAAAAGCACGTGAGGTCATGTGAAGATGCCATCTCAGGTGGCCACTCCAGAGACCTCCTGAAAACAAATCTGCTCTGTCCTTTCAAAGCCTTGTCAATTATACGATTCTCAAATAACCAACCTCAGCTGCCTAAATCATTGATGCCACTTTAAAGAAATAGTCTGAAAAATAGTAAACAAGAAATGCCGCCTTCTGCTCTTGCTAGATAGTCTTTGCTCTGACCTCTAAGTGCTCGTTTTCTATTCCTTCTGTCCTAGTGATGCAAATAATGGTGATTTATGCTCTACTCCACTACGAAACACAAAGTACTTAAAATGTGCTTAACCCTACCTTAAAATACACCAACCCCCTTCATTTGAATTAAATGGATGTTAATTTGTGAAACATACCCCTTCATTTTACCTTAAAATTAGATTTAAGTGTGAAACCCCTTTATCTTAAATTCAAGGCATTAGTAATTCAACAGGTTCTATTATTTATGGGGCAAATTTGACAAAGTAAAGGGAAAAATCAGTCATTTTACTTCTTCAGCCTTCATATGTGAACTCTTTCCCTTAATTTCCTGCATGGGAAATTAAGGTAAAACTTAAGGAAATTTTTATGGGTAAAATTAAGGCATTTGGTTTCGTAATGTTCCAAGTACTCTTGAGCCGTGCTAAGCCTTTGTTCTAGCAATACAACAGCTGGAGGAGAGACCTCCTCCTCCCAGGTTGGTAGCACCAAACAAACTATGGAAAGCTCGGCAGCGGGTCAGAGCTGGCACAGAAAACATTTATTCTCAGATCAAATCAAGCACAAAAATTTCTGACCAAAAAAAGGCAACAAGTTTGCGAATGTCTCAACCCCAAAAATGGCAAAGACCAACCAGCTGGTCTAAGCTTCTATTTTGCACCCCGAAATCTTAAGAATAACTCAGTTTTCCCTGTAATTACTGAATAATAGGCCTCAACATGTAATAAGCCTGGGAACTGAGGGATTAACTGAGCACTGTGCAGTAAAATGGACATGGTGAACAAATGTGCATTCTAAAGGTAGCGAATGATCAGCAAGCCATTTAGGAACGAGTCTGTTTTAGTTTCAAGAGAAACAGAGACAGAGAGAGAAAAAGGGAGCACTGGTGTGTACTAGATTACTGTCCTGCTATAAGGAGTGCTACTTAACAGTAGGGCTTCCTCAATTCAGGATTAACTCTGTCCACAAACAGACCTGATTTTGAACTAAATGTCAGTCACAACCATCCAGAATAAAGGCTAATAAATGCTTAACAGGAAATACCGAGTTATTTCACTATGTATATCATTAGATCTTTCTAATTACAGGCGGCTGCAATCTAACCTACCAATTATAATCAAGTAAACTGTAGTGCTGGTTATAATGGGAATTTTTTTTCAGTTTCCTGTAGATGCAAACAAATTAGTTCAGAGTGGTTTTGGTGTGAAACGCTCTTGAGACTCACTGAATCAGAATTGTTCACAATAGCGGTGAATGGAACCAGACGTCTGCCTCTAAAAGCTCCCTCACTGAAAGTCATACCATTAAATGATTACAAATGTGGTGCCTGATGACAATGTGAGTTCTTAGAAGCATAAAAATAACCACACATGGTGGAAGGGTAGATTCTGGGTGCCCTGAGGCAAAATAGTCCCCAAAGACAACTGATTTAGCTCAGATTGACTACTATTCTCATTATCAGCACTCCATATAAACACTCAGAGGGGTGAGTCGAAAGTAAATAAAATTACAATGTTTTACTATCGCAATGTTAATGCCCAAATAAAGTGGTTTGGAGCTGAAATGCCCGTGTCATGTTGGTCCACATGGCGGTGGACAGATAAAGTGTTGTTATAGTGATGGAAATAGAAGCAGTCTAGAAAAAACAAAGCACATACAATATGAGGCCCAAAATGTTATCGGATGAAAAGTTGTCCTGCAGAACTGCAGACGTTCTCGATTCATGCAGCATCAGTCAGCATCGGAATTATGTAAAGGTGTGAATGTCTGTAAAGCAGTCCAGGAGCTAAACCAACATCACACAATGAAATTAAGTGTATTTGAAAGAATTAAATGAGCGACATCTGAAAAACTGCTCTTGTGCACATGGAAGTAGTTTCTGCCCACTTTTGCACCCACAGAACCATTACAGCCACTCAATTCAGCCAAGAAACATAAGAAGAGGTTCCTGCCACTGAGACCACACTACCGTGGTCTCCGTGTCCTGCCCTTTATTATTCATTTCATTCCATGTCCACTGCAGCACTACTTAGAGAAGGTGAAAGGCCTGTATTGTATTGGCTTTTTAATGCAGTTATTGCAGTCGAGTTTCTGAGGGTGCTTTGATAAATCAAGACGTGTGTGATCCAACAGATATCAAATGTGGTGAAAAAAATCAGACAGTCCTAATATGACACACCACGGCTTTGTTAATGCATTGGTTATATATCCCAAGGCATATCATAATGTCATTTCACAGAAGTATAAATGCAATGCAGTCATTTTCTCCATATCATGAACATCTATTTAGTCAAGCCCCAGACTCTACCTATATATAAAGGCTCATTCTCTCACAAAATGGTACAAAAAAGCATTAAACCACATAGGCAATTGTTTTTACACAATTTCTCTACAAAGGTTTTCAGAGTGGGTTTGGCGTGAAACACTGTACTAGAGAAACCTGCTTGGGCAGAACTGTCCACAGTGCTGGTGAATGGAACCAGATCTCCCACACAAAAAGCTATTAGATGTTTATTAATGTGTTGTCTGATGCCGGAGACATTGTTTTACCAGATATTTGAGAAGCTTTTGGTCTAAAATTAAACCTACACAAGGAGGGGTACATGCAGGGTGTCAGGAGGCAAAACAGTCCCTATATTAATTGGCTCTGATTTGCTATTCTGATTACCATCATCAATATTCCTTATCATCACTGTCGGGCCGAACATGTCCAAAATGGCTATTTTTCAGAAAACTACAAAACTATGTATATTCTACATAAATGAATACTGTGTCAAATTGGTATAAATATTTTCAATATTTAATCATTTCTAAATTTTATGGAGACTGACCAATAGCATCAATTTATGAAAAAAACCCCACAAAGACCAAAAGTGGAGTTGTGAGGTTTCCGCCAGACACCGATGATATAAAGATTCAGAGGACGTGTACTGCGGGCCAGTAGTAAATAAGAGCTGAATTTGTGTTTGAAGCTGGATCCATTCACCACCACTGTAAAGAAAAACAAGTCTCTGCAATGTATAATTTCACACCAATACCACTCTAGATTACTATTTGCAAACACTGTATTATGTGGTGTTTGGGAAAATTGGTACAGTGTTTATTGGTGGGGTGTATACTTCCACTACCGTCTCCTGCAGTGCAAAATTAAAGAACATGTGGGCTCCAACAACTTCTTGGCTGACAGACAACAATCAGATAGTACAAGCCAAACTATTGCTTACAACCCACTCAAGCAACCAAGACATGGACCTACCTGTAATTCACACCACGCAACCTCCACGGTGGTCTCTGTATCCAGTCCTTTGTAGACCGTCTTGAAGGAGCCTCTGCCAATCTCCACATTGAACTTGAGGTACCGTCCATCCGGCGAGGTGGCTACAGCTTTGGTCTCCATGTCCTCCTTCTCCTGCTCATACCTGCTCAACTGCCGGGGAAGAGCTTTCTGTGGCTTGACCACTTCAGGGTCAGAGTCAGAGCTGGGTTCATGCCCCGAGCCCCTCCACGTCTTTGAGGTTCCTGAAGGTACTGGAGTCTCAGGACTGGAGACTGGAGAGGGAGATGGAGGAGGGGAGTCCACCTTTCCTTCTTCTGCCCCTGTCTCTGACAGAATGTTCTCAGCTGACCACGACAGTGCCTTGGAGAGAGCGTTGTTAAAGAACTGAGGCTCAGTGTCCACATTCAGCTTGTGGAGCACATAGGAATTTCTCCTGATGGACATCCTTTCCAAACACTCAGCATCTACATCAACAGGTAGACTTGGAAAACCAAGTCCAGACAGTTCTACCTGAGCTTGAGACATGCTGAGAAAAAGCTAAAAAGGTTTTAGGAGTGTGGGTGAAGGTAAACAGTTTCACGACCAGCAGCAATGTTCTCCTGCAGGTCAGTCAACTACCCACTGAGTTGCTGGAAATGTTCTCGTGTGGGACATCATCTGGATTTTCCTTCCGCAGTGCCCTCCAAGGAGTCTGAAGATAAAAGCAGACAGGACTGAAAGTCAGAATGATCAACAGAACCAAGTTTTGCCCCTGACGAATATCTTTACAGACGAAAAGCTTGAACATAACATAATTTTCCAGCTTTCACTGGCTGTCCAGTCTCCAGTTTAACTGTTACACTGTTAAAGGTGGAAAGTACTCCAGAATCAGAAACTGGTGAAAAGGAACACAAGTTCAGGCTCGTTTAAAAATTGACATACGCAATTTCTTACCTTCTATTTTGCTCCAAAGAAGTCTGAAGACGGCGTCTTTTCCACAGTTTAAAGAGCAGAATCCGTGCTCCTACTCCAGAGGTTCCGTGTGCTACTGTGAAGAGGACAGACTCCGAAGCGCCGCGAGGAGAGCACAGACTCCGCCCCCACCTGAGCTCGAGGAAACAGACCGATTCAGTCTTATTGAACCGAATCAGCCGGTCCTGAATCAGCCAGAATCCACACTCGGTGCGGCATATATGCAATAATACACACACACACACACACACACACACACACACACACTAAATGCTAAATATGTATTATTATGTATTACTACTGTAGGCATTTATTTAACTACATGCTGCCATTGTACATTGAGGCTTCTGTACTGAAAAACAATTTTCATTAAAAAGGGGTTAACTACCTTAATTTGCCCCTGAAAATATGCGAAACACCTTAATTTGAATGAAGTGCCCATTAATTTGTAAACTGATCCCTTAATTTTACCTTACTTTTGGATTTAATGTGTGAGTGTGAAAGCCCTTAGTCCTTAAACATAAGGCCTTATTTAAGGGGCAAATTTTTAAAAGTAAGGGAAAAATTCAGTAGTTTTTCACCTTAATCAACCGTAAGCTGGGCACTTTCCTCTTAAGTTTCCTGAATTTCCTGGAAATTAGTATTTAGTATTAAAAATTACAAAAATTTCAATTCAAAATCGTTTTCCGTTCGTTATATCATGTTACTACCTAAAAGGAAGGCATCATTTGGCAAAGGAGGGGCATTGTCAGGAACACCTGCTTTACAGATGTGAAGAAGAAGTGGATCTTCAGCACAGCTTGTTTGTGTTTCTTTGGAGATCAGACTGATTGTGTCTCACACTAATGCACCAGTAATGATGTTTCACCTTCAGTATAGAATGATTCATGCAGCTGATGCCTGTTTTCCAGCCTTGCAGGGGTTGTTGGGTGATGCAATGGCAGCATTGCCCCTCTTAGTCCAAATAATCACACCTCATATAGTGGGCCTTAAGTCTAAGGTGGCAGCCTGTAAAGTGTGCCGGTCATCTGGCAGCACAAGTCACTTCTCAGTAGCAGCACTGGAATTTCTTTGTTTGTATATGAGAGTTTGCAAAACAGTCTTTACATTAAGAGACTGTGCGTCATTCTGTAGTTTGGCGACATGCCCCTAAATGAAGGCCCCCAGTTTCAGATGTTTTCTAAAGCAAAACTACATGCATCCTGTGCAAAAAGGGTATATAAGTACAGTCTATGGACAAAAGTATTGGGACACTTCTGTTTTTTAGGATTTGGGCTAGGCCTCTTACTTCCAGTGAAGGGCAGTCTTACTGATTCAGCAGACCAAAAGATTTTGGATGCCATATTTCCAACTTTGTGGACACAGTTTGTGGAAGACCCTTTTCTATCCCAGCATGACTCTGCCCCAGTGCACAAAGCAAGCTCCATAAAGACATGGTTGGATGAGTTTGGTGTGGAAGAACTTCACTGTTCCCCCACTTCATGGGTCCTGACCTCAACACCATCCAAGAGTGGGAGCTATTTTAGCTGCTAAGTGGAGACCAACTCTATATTAAAGTATACATGTTGAACTTGCTTTGTCCCTGTCGCTGTAATTGTCAGGCATCCCAATATTTTGTCCATATAGAGTATATTAAATATAATTAAATATCCAAAATGCATCCTGAAAACTTAGGTCTCCTCACTTTGTATGTAATTCTGTCTAAGGTGTATTGTTTTCATACAAACTCTCATTCAATTGTACAAGGATTCTAATGACAAACACTATAGGTCCTTTTAATGGACATACAGTTGTGCTCATAAGTTCACATACCCTGGCAGAATTTATGATTTCTGAACCATTTTTCAGAGAGTATATGAATGATAACACAAAAACATTTTTTCACTAATGTTTAGTAGCTAACTGTAGCCATTTATTGTCAAACTGTGTTTACTCTCTTTAAATCATAATCACAGCACAAACTACCCAAATGACCCTGCTCAAAAGTTTACATACCCCAGTTCTTAATGCAGTGTTTTGCCCCCTTGAACAACAATGACAGCTTGAAGTCTTTTGTGGTAGTGGGGATGAATCTCTTTATCTCCTCAGATGGTAAAGCTGCCCCATTCCTCCTGGCAAAAAGCTCCAGTTCCAGTAAAGTCTTGTGCTGTCTTGCATGAAGTGCACATTTGAGGTCTCCCCAGAGGGGCTTAATGATATTAAGGTCAGGAGATTAAGATGGCCTCGCCAGAAAATTCATTTTAATTTGCTGTAGCCAATGACAGGAATTAACTTTTTTTTAAAATCATTGTCATGTTGGTAAATTACTGCATTCATCTTGCCATCAATTCTGGCCAATTTTCCTGCGCCTTTGTAGCTCACACCTCCCCAAAACATCAACGATCCACCAGTACGAATGGTGCACATATGATCACAGGCCTTGTTGATTCCTCTGAAAATGTAGCATTTATGGTTGTGGCCAAAAAGTTGCATGTTTTTGTTCCAGAGACCTTGTCTTTGTGCTGTTTATTGTAAGCGGAATACTTCGACATGTGCAAAATAATGGCATTCTTCTGGTAACTTAACCATGCAGCCCATCATTCTTCAAGTGCCTCCTTATTGTGCTTCTTGAAACAGCCACACTGCATGTTTTCAGAATCCTGTATTTTACCTGAAGTTATTTGTGAGCCTTTCTTTGCATCCCGAATGATTTTCCTGGCAGTTATGGCTGAAATACTTTGGTTTCAACAGAATCCCTCATTTTCCACTTCTTAATTAGAGTTTGAACACTGCTGATTGGCATTCTCAGTTCCTTTGATATTTCTTATAACCCTTTTTTATAGAGTTCAACTGCCATTTCCTGCAGATCCTTTGACAAATCTTTTGCTTTCCCCATGACTTAGAAACCAAAAAATTATCAGTGCAGCACTGGATGAAAGGTCCAAGGGTCTGTCAGGATAAGAGTGTCAGTAAAGAATAAACACAGTTGATTGATTTGAAATGGGGTCGGCCAACCCACTAACATTAGTGTAATAAATGTTTTTGTGTTATCAGTCATATTCTCTGAAAAACGGTTAAGAAATCATAAATTCTGACAGGGTATGTAAACTTATGAGCACAACTGTACACCAGAGACAGTGTGAATGAAATGGTTAGACATGAACACACGTCCCCACATCCTATTTTCTCCCACACAAAACTGCAATTTATCTTATTGATCTCATCCTTTTTCCCCCTCAAGTACGATCATCACTAAAACCTGGTTATGGCTGTCAGTGAGAGAATGATTTAAGTGTTGCTTGAAGGTGCCGTTATGACTTAAGAAGCAGGAAACAGGGGCAAACAAAAAAACAAAATCAAATAATGAGAGGGATATATTTAAGGTGTGAAAAAATAATCACAATAGTGGAGTAGAAATGGCCTAAATGGGACCTGTTGTGTCCAAACAGCAAGCAGCTTAACAATGTTAGTGTTTTTATTCATGTCCACTTGTCACTCAATTACCACAAACCAGGGTGTGAAATATTGCATGTCTTAGGACGGTCAAGACACTTTGACTGCCACCTGAGATAAGTTAATTACATAAAAACTGAAACAATCAAAACTAAATAGTCGTGCACCCCCCCCATTAAACCTTTATCTCACCTGAACCCATAACCTGAGCCCACCGTGACAGCAGTACCACCTAGCACCATCCATGCACATTGGAGCATATCACCGTTTCAGAAAACTGCAATTATATTTCCTTTGGTTTTTTTAAAATCAGCTTTTATTTATTGTAATAGTTATTTCTCTTATCTAGAATTGTTCTGTAGAAAGTAGAAAAACCATCAGCCAGGACTGAATGCAAGAGTGTGGTTTCTGTGCTACAGGACTAAAATAAAAACATAAATATTTGTACAAATTTTCCCCCATCCACAAAGGTATATGTGGTCAAAATATTCTCAAAAATTCCATTTCAATACAATAGTAATGACTTTATTTACTGTGACCTACTGTTTGAGGCAAGTGTGTGAAGATTTAGACCTGCAATCACCAAACATGTCTTAACTGCTCAACTCGTTACAAGGCTCAGTTCAAATTTGGCTCATTCACAGTTTCTAAAACTGTGCATCAAACTGCTGTATGAAAAATAAACCCTGGAACCATTAGCTGCATCCCCGCAGAGCCTGGGTAAAGCTGTTGAGGCCGTTTCTCACGTCGGGACTCAGGATACCATAAATTTAGGGAGGGAAATGCCACAAGCACTCTGTCTGCTCCCCAAGAAAACAAATCCAATGAAAATAGAAATAACTTTTAATATAAATAAGGTTAAACAACGGGCGTGTTGTGTCACCATCTGCTCTTTTTCCCAAGCCTCCCAAAAGCCCAAATAGGGAAAAATGCTACAGTCTCCAAATGATCCTTGTTAAACCTGGGTTCCCTCAAAAGTGAGAGTACAGTTGATTGAGAATTGATGAGATGGTTAAACTCAAGGGTAACTGCGTGGTAGCAGATGTCTACCTGCATGGTGTTTTGTGTACAGCAGAGGGCGCCATTACAGTACCAACTAGCAATTTATTGGTGTCCCGTATAAACTTTATCAGATAATTTTTTTTTTCCTGAGGCAGAAAAGAGGACGCTGTGTGACGCTCTTTCACTGAACTCTTGAACCAAAAACTTTGACTGAACTCTGGAACCAAAAACTTTCACTGAACTTTGTAACCAACGAAAATACATCTCGTCTAGAGCTCATTAGTATCATTACCTCAGATGACCAATAAACAAGGCTAATGTGTGTGTAAACACAGTAAACCAGTCCAAAACTACACCCATTGGACTGTACAGCTCTGGATATGGGCTGTTTCCAAACGTCTTTAGAGTTGGAACGTCTTTTATTTTCCTCAAATGAACTGCCCAGACCAAACTGAGTGTCGTAGGGTGGGAACACCTGGTGAGTAAATATTAATTCCTCCCACTACTCAGACCCAGAGTGGCCTTAAGGCAGTTCTTTTGCATGGTGTCAAACATTTGCCTCAATAGCCTTTATATGTCACTGAAAAAAGATTCTTTATCCCATTCCCTACAAAAGAACCCAGGAGACGAGCAGTTCGTTTAGATCTTCACAATTCAACTGTGCAGCTCTGGATGGGGATTGTTTATAGATCTTTGCAGATGGTCTATACTGCTCCAGACATGTTCTAATAGATTTCATGTATTATGCATACAATTTGTATTGTGTTGTCTGCAAATCCACTGTTCTCATCAAACTCCATGCCAAGACCTGCATTTTGGACCCCAGACTGGCACTCAAACTCCAGGTCCTTATGGACCCCCAGATTTTCAAAATTTATTCTCAATCCAAACATGGGCAGCAAAAATTTGGGTCATCATCTGGAGTGGTTCCTGAGGACCAGTTCGAGAAGCGTGGCTCTAGGACGTCCAACACTGTTCCACTGAGCATGCCAGTTTGGTTCATGATCACTCTACTTTATGAAATGACCTCAAATCATTTCGAGAAATGAAACAGAGAGAAACGAAAACCTCTCTCGTTTATTTGTACAGTATTACACAGGTATAAAAGGTGGTGGGAGACAGACAGGTACGAGAAGAGTAAGTTTATGCTACTGAGATGTTTCAGCAAACTGGTGCTGCTATGAGCCACGTCGCCACCAGCACCGGCACATTTATGTGAGCGAACTCAAGGTTCTTCTCTTCAGGTGTCTTTGCCAGGAAGCATTAGAAGGTTCCCAAAAAGTCATTTGGGAATACATAGAAGCCCACGGAGGAGATTTTCAAGTAGATTCTGGTGGGGTTTACAGATAAAAGGAACAAAATCTAATCTTATGTACAACAAATAGAGCTGGAGAAAAAATTCAGAGCATTTTCCTGATATGTGAGTCATGGACTTATCTATTAGTAATTTGTCACATTTTGTGAAATTCACTGAGTAGACTTAGGTCATCTGAAGTCAGTTTGCAAGGATTAAAAGAATACCACTGGATTTCTCAAGCTATTCTTGGTCTTTGTGTCTGTAGCTTTTGATTGCTCAACATGGACCATAATTTCCCTCTACTAAAAAGAGATTCTGTTGACTCAAAACACACTTATCAAATAAATGAAATGCAAAATGTTCCAGCTTCCGTCCATCTGCATTTACTATGCATGTGTCTTGAGTCAGCAAGTTTTCTGGTCTTTACGAAGAAATAAAGGATTGATCCTATGCTCAAAGAATATTCCTCTAAGTCATGGAGTGCTTTGACTTTTGCTATGTTTTTCCGATCAAAGGTCAAGATCGGAACACACCATTTGGTGAGATCCCGCAGTGGAAATCCCTCGCAAACCCAGTGCTGTGTCAGGAAAACCAGCGTCTAAAGCTCATCAGAGAGCTGACCCCAGTGGTCTATAAAGAAATATAATGATCAGGCCTAAAAGAAGCCCCAAAACCCCGCCTTCCCCAAGTCCAAATTGGAAAATTCAAAAGAATTTGACTCCTTTTCCGTCTTCCATCGTGATGATTTCTGCTTTGCCTTCTGTCTGCAGGGCCTGCAGCGAGCGCAGCAGCATCCAGTCCTCGAGCCCATGGAACTCTGGGAAATAATGTGTTGTAAAGAGGTTGGTTCATGTCATGCTACTTTGACAACTTAAGTGATTTCCGGCCATTCCATCAGAAACCTTTAGAATATCTACTCACTCAAACAACACCTACTATAGAGGCCTATGGAAAGATGCTCCAGCGAATTGTCACTGGTTTCTACTGTAAGTGTGTTTTGTGTGAAAGTTGCAGCAGAAATCTGGCAGGAAAACCACTAGAGATTTAATTCAATTAGTCTAATTCAAGCATCTTTAGCTTACTGAATAGCAATATTATGCATAAACAAAAACGAAAATGCTGCGATCCCATTTACAGATTTTAGCCACCTGCATTTAAAATACATGTCTTCCATACAGACTGAAATCCATTTATTATGCAGCAAATATGCAAATCAACACATATCTAACAACCAGACTGGAGCTTTAATTGAGGAGACTGGTTGTTCTATGTAAAAGAAATTACTTAGCAGTAATTTCTTTTACATATGATTAATAAAAAGTAAATCTATACAGAGCCAGAGGCGTGTCTGCCCACTCCACAACATGGGCTCTTGAAGGAACCATATATTCCAACATACTGGTCTCCAAGTGGTATAACATGACACAGTAGTACTGATCTATTAAAAGCCAATGTTGCTGTCCTGGCAGCACAGGCCTTAAAAACAGTACTTTAGTCTTATAGAGAGTCTTGAAAGGGAATACATTTAAAAAATATATATTACATAAACTACACTGAGCAACAACTTTGACAGCACAGCACTCAATAAGACCTTTTGGACAAAAACAGATGTAGACAGCTTACCTTCACTTTCTGTGTCTTCACCATTAGAAAGTTCATAAAGTGTAAACACTGAGTTGACCATGCCATTTTTAGACACCTGGGGGGAGGGCACAGAGAAAGAAGCTAATACACTAGCCTCAGAAACTATATGTAGCTACTCAATTCAGTCAAAACATACAGAGGGCTCAGGGCTGTTGTGGGGCTCCTTTTTGTTCTGTTGGCCTGAAGCTGGGATGGAAGTTGGTTGGGTGGCACATGTACAAAACTTTAAGTGTGAGTTTAATATAATAGATGATGAAGGTTTTGCAGAATAAGAATACACAGGCCTATACATTTTGCAGAATTCTTACTTAAGCCTGTTGTTTGCAGCACATCAACAAATGTCAAATATCAAATCAGTGCAAGCACGTTTTAAACCAGAACAAGGGTAAAGGTTTTATGTCCTGGTTTCTCATGTCTGCAAAGCTCTTAGAGCAGTGACCAGATATTTATTCAGATCCAGGGGTGAAAAAAAAACAACACAAAACATAAAACACAAAAAACATATTAGTTAACTTCTAGTGCTTCTGCTTTACTCCCTTCCAATGTTAGTATCCATTTACAGGGTTACTTCACACCTATTTACCAGGTTATGCCATAACTATTACTATGCTAGTAGTTAAGCATCATTCTCTTCCAATGATACCATATATCTATTTCCATGGTTACACTAACACTGTGTTAATGCTACATCTATTTCCATGGTTGCTTCACAACTATTTCCATGGTTATGCAATAAGAATCACAATGCTAATGCTACATCTATTTCAACATTATCTTACATCTGTTTCCATGGGCACACTACATTTATTGCCATGGTTTCTGTATATCTACTGCCATGGTTATGCTACATCCATTACACTGCTGGTGATGGGAACAAGGGCCAGCGGAAAAAAGTAGAATCTTAAATACAACGCAAGGGAAACATCAGTATATTATCAATATGAAATATGAATTTAATGTAACTGCGGAGCATGACTGAAGCCATTCTGCTCTTTATGAAGTTTCTAGAAAATATTATCTTCATCAAATCTACACTTAAGTCTAAAAACTCAAAAACAAAATCGTGTTTTTCAAAAAGTGGGACATGTCTCGAGCATCCCCAGTGCAATTTCCCCGTGTGTTTCAGATAAATAATGAAATGGGGTGACTTAGCTAATGCTAAACAAAAACAAATCCATGGCTGTGTGTGGGCAGTTGAAAGACTCACCCACTGATAAATCAGCTTGCCCCACTCTTCGGGTCTTCGCCACATGATTAAACAGCGTGTTTTGTTTTTGTCCATCCATTCCAGATTCCCTGATATCAGGAACGACAGTGAAAGTGTCAGTGCTGTTGCTTCACTGCATCATGTGTTGAAAACTATGGCGCAATCTCAGAATCAGAAAACATTTCTGCTAATGTTACAATTTTTCTGCCTATGTGATGAATGCACTGCCACACAGAGACAAGAAAATATCAAATATAAGTGTAAAATAAATCCAATAAAACTCTACCAAAAACTTCAAATTAAAACTATTCTATGATATATATATACACACAACCCTGGGTATAAATAATATAGATAAGTAAATAACAGTTGAGTGATTTACTCATAACAAAAAGGTGGTTAGGAGCATGTTACCACACATAAAAGAGATTATATTACAGTTGTGCATAAGTCGTGGTAACATAAGAAGTAATATTCACGTAGTAAGACTACCAAAAATAATAACAATAAAATAACAATATTAATGATAATAATAATTATAATAATTATAATAATAATAATTATTATTAAAAAAGGCATTGAACTCAATGAAATAATTATGCACCTAATTATAAACTACACATGATCATGCACACGGTAGACTATTGCACATAATAATAGGATAATAATACACATACTAATCCCAAATTAGAAACTGCACAACAATGCATCAAATCACCTTTTTTCCTCAGTTCCTCAAAGACGACCTGTATGGCCTCAACAGAGAGCTTTCCTGAGTGAAAAAGAGCTCAGGGCAAATCACCAAAAAGGGAACATTCTCCTAACAAGGCTAATCAGACAAGCTAACATATAAATGACTGAAAAGAAACTCAGCCACACAAAGTCAGAACAGAAGAATTACACTAACAGTCGATTTTATTAGAAATCCTTACACTATTACTTCATCACTGGACAGTTTCTGACCACAGTGGTGATGCAGTTCAGATATTATTTGGTGAACAATTCTCAGCACAGCAGTAGAATTTACATGACAGTGTGTGGCACTGATACCAGCAGTGGTGCAGTTGTACTAATGCACATCACTGCTAGGTTGAGAGTGGTCCACCTCCCAAATGTCACCACCCAAAAGCAATTCTGTGGTCAGAAACTAATCCCTGATGGAGCACACATGCATTATGAAATAATGCTTTACATTTACATTTATGGCATTTAGCAGACGCCTTTATCCAAAGCGACTTCCATTCCTATCTACAGGGGACAGTCTCCAAACTTGGGGTTAAGGGTCTTGCTCAGGTGGTGCTGGAGGTGGGTTCCGAACCCAGGACCTCTTGGTCCAGAGGCAAGTATCCTACCCACTGAGCTACCTCGACCACAGATGAGTTGCAGTCTGTAACTGGACTGAGGGGTTTCCAATAAAATGGCCAGAGTGTGTACAGGAATGTGAAGCACTGCTTGTCCAAGGCCACGGCTACATTAAAGGATACTTTCAATCTTCTTGTTGTTAAACACTGGGCTCTCTTGAATCTCCAGCACATCCACTGTGTAAATCTTCCGATGGCGGCAGTATGACAAGACAAGCGAGCACCACGCCGCCAGCTGTTTCTGTCTTGTATCAACATTTGGCTGTAATCTGAAACAAGAGAATGACTGCAGTGAGGATTTGATTGCAATTAGCCAGAAAAGCATCAGTACTGACGACTGCCAGTCAGTTCTGGATCACAAACACCACACCAGCTCATTCCAGAAGAGATTTATCACTCCAGAGAACTCCACAGCACAGTACTGGGAGTTTTTTTACCCCTCTAACACAAAAGCCTGGTGATCTCAGGCTTTCTCATTCAAACACAAACTTTAATAAAGTGTTGGTCCCCCTTTTGCAGCTATAACAGCATCCACTCTTCTTGGAGGTCTCACTAGATTTTGGCGTTTCTTTGGGAATTTGTGTCAGTTCAACCCAAAGGTATTGGATGGGGTTGAGGTCAGGACTCTGTGCGGGCCAGTCAAGTCCTTCCATGCCAAACTCATCTAGCCATGTCTTTATGGACCTTGTTTTGTGCATTGGGGTATAGTCATGTTGGAATGTAAAAGGTTCTCCCCAAAAGTGTCCAAAAATTTGGAAGCATGGTGTTGTCCGAAATATCTTGGTATGCTGAAGCATTAAGTTGGTCCATCACTGGAATTAAGGGGCCACATGCATTCAGTAATTTAGAGGTGTGTCCCAATACATCTGTCCATTTATTGTAGTGGCAGTGTCTTATGTCTGTGCGCTTGGAGATATAGTGTACCTATAACACCCACACTTCTATCACACAGCACAGACAGAAAGCAAAGCTTGCGCCTTTGTGTGTTTTTAGTTTGTCAACAAACGAAATGTCAAAGTGAAATGACAGCCCCATATATTTACATAAAAGTGCGTAGTTTTCATCGTCTTTTCCATAACCGTCTATTTTTATGAGGGAAGGCTGTTAGCTGTGGACGCTTCCTTAGCACTAAAGCTCAGATACTCTCACAGCTCAGAAACACCCTCTACAAGAGAAAATTCACTTTTAGAAACTAAGACTGTTTCTTGAGTCGTTCTCCAACATCCTGTCCTGACAGTGAGGCAAGAAAACGTGCACTTACGTGAAAAAGGGGGGGAAATTGTACTGCCACGGCCACTCAAAACTCATTTCCAACACTGCAGCCTGCCTGACACTCAGCTATGGAGCGACATAAGGACGCCCGCCACACGAAAAGTCTCTGTAAATACAATTAAATTAAATTAAAAATCCCAGTTAAATACAAAAAGAGAGAAATATTTTAGGGGCATCCTGTTTTCATTTTCACAAATCTCACAAGTAATTTTGAAATGCGCCACAAACATGTCAGTTAGTACGTTAGTAAATGATGTTTAATTAATGTAAAGTGTAATTATTAAAAAAAGAGGCTTTATGTTTTTAGATTATGATTTGTGCTGTCCTATGGTTTGTGGTCTGCTGCGCTTAAGGTAATTTCAAGAGAGGGAAGTGCTGACATTTTGTATATTAGACGTACTGTGGAACATATCACGGTACAAGGAGTTGCTTATTACTGTGTACTACAGTAATGTTAATAAAAGAGCCAATAATGATGCCGATTTTATTACGTCTTGCAGACCGCATGCATTCTTTGGGACGTGAGCCCTCTTTGCAAAGAGATCAGCTACAAGCTTGTAACTAACAGATAGTGTTCAGTGTTTTCTCTGTTACAGTCGGAGGTTTTAAACTGTGAATGTGAGATAGTCCTCCGAGTCCCGGGGGGCGCTGCGGCTGAATGAGTTCGTGTTAACGACCCCCGGTGGCGGCGGGAGACTGTCGTTCGTACTGACATTAACATTTATCAACTTTAACCATGATCAATTAGGAAAATCACAGATATTCGGGATTAATACCGAGAATGACAAAGGCAGTCAAGTCGTTCAGGAACTCATCAGTGTAAACTCGGTACTGTTTCTTCTTTACAGACTTTATAACCCCAGTGTTTACAGTCTTTAGCCTGCATGCTAGCGGTCGTAAAGGTTATACAGACATGAGCTTGTTATTCAAATTTGAGAATTTATCAGCTTAACTGAAGAAAAATGAGGTGCAGTCCTGTGTTATGTATATTATGTTTCGTGTAATTAACCTAACAGTTGTGTGAGTAGGCTGCATTTTCCTCAGATATCTGCAGAATGTTTACACTTTACAGTGAAACTGCTGCATCTTTTAAGGTCGAAGAGCGAATTCAAAGAAGTGGTTATTCTTCTTTATAAAGATTTGGGTCACTTGAGCCACAAGTTAATTACCTTAACATGATCAGACTGCCACAGGTTTAAGTCATAAAATTATATCGATGACTATACAGACAAAAGTATTTGAACACATCTAAGTTTGAGATAGACCCTTTAATTTCAGTGAAAGCCATCTTAATGCTTGGACAACACCATGCTTTCAACGTCGTGGAAACAGTTAGGGAAAGGCCCATTCCTATTCCAGCATGCCTGTGCTCCATCATTCATCAGTATCATATTCCAATGTATTAACCTTTGTGGATGCTAAGTTTCAGTTTTTGTTCACAGTATAAATTATAATTATTCACATAGGTGATGTGCCATTTTGGTGTGTGTGTTTTTTTTTTTTTATTGTTGTGACCTCCGTCTCCACTCTGTTCTGTTTCAGATGAGTGTTAACTCAAGGCCGGGTGAAACAAGCAGGAAAATTCTTCCAGGTCTCTCTCTCAGCTGTCCTGATGCAGGCGGTGGAGGAAACAGAGTCTTCCCTCTCCAGCAGAGTAGACACGATGGCTGTGAGTGAGGATGGTAAAACGAGGGAAGAGGAGGGTGGCAATAAGAAAGGAGGAGGTGAAGGGGCAGCCGAGACAACAGTGGAGACCATGGGCGAAGAGGGAAAAGGTATGAAAGTGAGCTGCAACCATCCAGATTTTAACTTAACAGAAATCAGTAAGATTCAGCTTGACTGATTTCTTCCTGAAATTTCCGTGTTTCATGTAATGCATGCTATATTTTTATTTATGTTAGGGCTGTCATTGTTCAGTATAAAACAGATCACTTAATTACAATCACTCAATTTAGGGCAGATTTTGGTTAGGGAGTTGCCATGGAAGGTTGCAGGGTTGAATCCCAGGACTGCCACTGGCATCACTGAGGTACCCTTGAGCAAGGCACCATCCCTACATACTGCTCCCCATGTGCTGCATTCCTGGCTGCCCACTGAATGGGTTAAAAACAGAGACAACATTTCTACATGTTGGTCAAAACCTTAACATGCATCAAAGCCTGTTTGATTACTTTTTGGCCTTTATCATGGCTTCTGAACAATTTTTGTACACTTGTTTTTCTGTTACTACAGTGCAGTGTACAAGTACAGTATATTTAAACATCATTAACACAAAAGAACTGATTGTGGACTTAAGGCAGTAGGCTCCTCCTCCCACCACTGTCACCATCAGAGGGACTGATGTGGAGGTATTTGAGGCCAACTGGTACCTGGGGGTACATGCTGACTGCAAATTGGGCTGGTCCAAGAACACAGACACTGTTTTAAAGAAAGGGCAGAGCTTGCTTTTCTACTGAGGAGGCTCAAGTCTTTTAATGTGTGTAGAAAAATGCTGACCATGTTCACTTACTCTGTGGTAGTGTTAATTTATTATATCTGCCACAGTTATATTGTTACTTTGTCAGTTATTATGATATTATATTTGCACTATTCTAATGTCCTTTTTTTAACTCTTATTGTATAACTTTTTTTGTTCTTGATTTTACTACTGTGTAAGGATAGGTCATTTACTTGTGTTTTGACCAAAATTTGGGTTAAATCACTGTCCTACAAACGGATCTCTGTTGTAACTTAAGGACTCCCTGTATTGTGTTAACAATATTACACAATCTAGGGAGGTTTTGATAAAGTTCAGATTTACATGTGATTCTTTTTATAAGGTGAGGAGACAGACAAGTCATTAAAGGCTGAAGAGCAGAAAGAGGGGGCAACGGTGGATGAGGAAATGAATGGAGAAGTGCAGACACAGCAGGAAGAGGAGGACTGGGAAATCCCTTATAGTGATGAGGAGATGGAGGACCCTAAGAACTGGATGCCTTCCCCTGAGGAGATTAAGCGCCTGTATGAGCTGTTAGCTAAAGGACAAATCTTGGAGCTGAATTGGGTTCCTCTCCCTCGAAGACCACCCACTCCCCCACGCACTCCTTCACCAGAGAGGGATGGAGACGACTCTCAGGAGGCCGAAGAAGACGACAACCAGCGGAAGTGAGTGACCTAAACAACTATGTGTATTTGTTTACTTAAAGGAACACTTCTGTTTTTCAGAATATTTTTGCATCCACAGCGCAGGCCCCAAATCACACTTAAGCACTTGATCTTTGGCTTCTATTATAAGTGTGTTTAAGTTTTCTATTCTTTTGTAAGGACTGGAAAAAATATCAGAGTTATCCATGATAATTGGTCATGAAGGACAGATTGAACTAATGCAGATTAGACTGAAAAACATGCACTAAAAATGCAGCTTTTTTTTTTTTTTGTAAAAATAATTTGTGTTTTTCATAGAAAAAAGTAAGAAGCAAATGACCAAAATGTTCTGTTGAAATAGGCAGGATATCCACACCCACTGTCAGATCTGTGTCTTTCCTTTGTTCATTCTGACTTTTATTTGACTGTTTTTTGTTTTGTATTTCCTAAACTATTATAAAGTCCAAGACATTCAGATAATCAGAATTTTGGACGCTGAAAAGATTAATTTCTTCCCGGATGGGATGTTCTCTTTGCAGGGCCCCCTCACCAACAGAGTTTGATTTTAACGAAGAGCAGACAATGACCACTCCAAAGAACGCCTTCCTCACCCGAAGGAGAACTCCAGGTATGGTGACTTTGAAAAGTATTTGCCTTCTTGGGCCAAGTGCTGTTGTTAAGAATGTTCACAGCAGAAAAATGGCTGTCAGAATTATTTAGCCATGCACATATTAGACATACAGTGTCAAAAAGCAGAATGCAAGACTGTAAAGGGGTTTTAAACACCTCCTGAGGTACCGTCTGAGGTGAGTGTGTTTTGTTTTGGATGCTGTTAATATGAAGTGGGAGATAAGCCTTGATTAGCTGGTAGCTGTAGTTGTCTTGTAGCTCAAACACTAAACCTACTTGTCTTTGCTGATCATATTCTGAGGGTAAATTGCAAGTGGAACGTATGCTTTAATCGGTCTATCTTTCTCTCCCTCTCTGTCTATCTTTCCCTCCCCCTCTCTCTATCTCTTATCTCTTCTTTTATCAGGTTCATCTGGCCGTTCCACAGTGAAGCGCGAGGCGCGGCTGGACAAGGTTCTCTCTGACATGAAGCGGCACCAGAAGATTGAGGAGCATTTTCGGAGGACAGGTTGTGACCTCTTTAAAAGCGATAAGTCCTAGGTTAGGCCAGTCCCACAGGAGCGCTTGTCACCCAATAGCCAGAGAGAGCGAGAGAAGGAGAGAGAGAGGGACAGTGACCCCAGCACCGTCTTCAGCCCCAGGCAGAGGAGATACTGAGGAACAGCCAATACAGACATTTCAAACTGGATGCTCGCTGATTTTGGAGGGTTTTTCCTGTGATTTAATTTAATTTTTAACAACAAATTTTGATGTTTATGGTGTTCTGTTTTTTATTCATGCGTGGCATTGAATGATTTATTGTCGAGTGTATGAAAGAGGGAGATGAAGATATTTTACAGTTGAATAAATGTGTTGTCTATATTTCTTTAGTTTTTTCTGAGCATAAAGGAGTGTAAAGTGATTTTCTACATAATATGACGGTCGTGACAAAAAAATAATGTTTAAAAAAAGGTAAGGTATGTGACACTAGTATTTTTTATACTGTTTCTATACTTATATACTGTAAAAAATTAAACAGTAAAACATTAGTGAAGCTATAACAGTATTTTAACATGTTTGACTTGTTGGATTATGTGAATGCTTATGTGGAGCTGTGGATAGGTCAGGAGGCTCAAAACACACACTAGTAGGTTAGAGGATCATTTGCATATTACTGTATTCTGCAATGTAAAAATATCTGCATATATAATTGTAAGCTTTACTTAAAGCAGTACATCTTATTAAGCTAAATTAAATATCAATATTCAAATAAAATAGCAGTCCTTAAACAGTAGATTCTACAGTAGATAAATGCGAAGTGTAGGTCTTCATATCTTAAGTTTCTATTTGAGTGTTAGGAAAAAAGAACGTTAAATTGCTTGAACAGGGCTAAGTAGGGGGCTTGTTAATCGAAGAGTTCACTCAAGATGTGAATACGAGCAAATAGACTATAAATAGTGTTAAACCAATCATGCTAACTGCTGGCGACTTGCTATTGTTTTTTCAAAAATATTCTTGTATCTTTGCCTTTTATCAAATATATTTGAAGCGTTTTTGATGCAGGTATTCAGGAATAAAGTGACTGTAGTCTTGAGAGACATGGGACAAGAGTATATTTTATACATTTGCATGAGAGACTGAAATACAACAGTGCCTTCATTTCAACTTTGGGATTGAACTTCTACAGAACACGCACATTCAAAAACAAAAACAAGTCAGTCAAGCAAAAGAACCCCCTTAAATATGCAGCTGTTAATATATTATAATCGGAATATTTTTCTTCTTTCCTTTCAGTATCTGAATGGTTGTTTTTTTTTTGCTGTTGTTAAATATAAATGACCTTTAAGTGAGCTGACTGAACTGCGTTTGGCGACGGCATGCTATCCGAACATGACTGGGTTAGAACTGGGTTCCAAACGAAATAATTTTTTTTACTATATACAGTATTGTTCAAAATAATAGCAGTGCAATGTGACTAACCAGAGTAATCCAGGTTTTTAGTATATTTTTTATTGCTAAATGGCAAACAAGTTACCAATATGTGAAGTAGATTCTCAGACAACAAACAAGACCCAGCATTCATGATATGCACGCTCTTAAGGCTGTGCAAGTGGGGAATTACTTGAAATGGGTGTGTTCAAAAAATTAGCAGTGTGGCATTCAGTGAGGTCATCAATTTTGTGAAAAAACAGGTGTGAATCAGGTGGCCCCTATTTAAGGATGAAGCCAGCGCTTGTTGAACATGCATTTGAAAGCCTGAGGAAAATGCGTAGTTCTTGACATTGTTCCCAAGAACGGTGTACTTTGATTAAATAGTTGATTGGCGAGGGGAAAACCTATAAAGAGGTGCAAAAAATAATAGGCTGTTCAGCTAAAATGATCTCCAATGCCTTAAAATGGAGAGAAAAACCAGAGAGACGAGGAAGAAAACGGAAGACAACCATCAAAATGGATCGAAGAATAATCAGAATGGCAAAGGCTCAGCCACTGGTCAGCTCCAGGATGATCAAAGACAGTCTGGAGTTACCTGTAAGTACTGTGACAGTTAGAAGACGTCTGTGTGAAGCTATTTTCAAGAATCCCTCTGTTAAAAAAAAGGCATGTGCAGAAGAGGTTACAATTTGCCAAAGAACACATCAATTGGCCTAAAGAGAAATGGAGGAACATTTTGTGGACTGAAGAAAGTAATATTTTTCTTTCTGGGTCCAAGGGCCACAGACAGTTTGTGAGACGACCGCCAAACTCTGAATTCCAGTCACAGTTCACAGTGAAGACAGTGGTGCAAGCATCATGGTATGGGCATGTTTCTCCTACTAAGGTGTTGGGCCTATTTATCGCATTCCAGGGATCATGGATCAGTTTGTATATGTCAAAATACGTGAAGAGGTCATGTTGCCTTATGCTGAAGAGGACATGCCCTTGAAATGTGTGTTTCAACAAGACAATGGCCCAAAACACACTAGTAAATGTGCAAAGTCTTGGTTCCAAACCAACACAATTAATGTTATGGAGTTGCCAGCCCAATCCCCGGACCTTAATCCAATCCAGAACTTTTGAGGTGATGCTGTTTCTGAAGCAAAACCAAGAAATGTAAATGAATTGTGGAATGTTGTTAAAGAATCATGGAGTGGAATAACAGCTGAAATGTGCCATAAGACTCCATGCAACACTGATGTGAAGCAGTTATAAAAAACGGTGGTCATACAACAAAATATTAGTTAAGTGAATCACAGGATTGCTAAATCCTAGAAACAAACATTTGTACAAAATATTTTTGAGTTTGTACAGTCAATGGCAGACTCTGCTATTTTTTTTAACACACCCCTTTCAACTAATTACCCAGTTGCACAGCCTTAAGAGCGTGCATATCATACCATGTTTGTTGTCTGAGAACTGCACCTACTGGTAACTTGTTTGTCATGTAGCAATAAAAAAATATACTAACAACCTGGATTACTCTGGTTAGTCACACTGCACTGCTATTATTTTGAACAATACTGTATGATTTATTCCACTGTCATTCCGAAAGCATAACCGCAAAACACTAGAAAAGAGTAGGTGCAAGCAGGTCTGGATTATCATATTACTATTAATATTGTTTTGGGGATTATATGTGGGATACAAATGCAAACTTAAAAATACCGTTTCATAACCAGTATGATAACAGCACTGTTGGACTGAATGGACAGACACAAGTAAACAACAAGTACACAACAATAACAATAAATAAAGATCAGGATTTGTAACAATAAATAAGCAACAAATGTAGAAATATTGTTTTTTTTTTTGTTCTTTTTTGCAAATATGACAAAAAGCAAAAATAAAAGTAATGTACCCAATTTCAAAACGGGATAAGGCAGCTTAATATATTTGATCTTTTTGCCTAGAAATTCAGGGTCGTCTGTGGGTTCATGTTTAAGTTTATACAGGTATTACATATATTTGTGTATAGATACATACAGTAGATAGTGCTGGTAAAGACTGGCCCGAAAATTCTACTTTAAAGTCACGTTTGGCCTTAAAGCAGGACTTTCAGGGGGAACCTTTGCCATTAACTTTATGCTTCAGTTACTAAGCTTTAGCCAGGCCATCTTTTAACAATGCACTATCACCTACAAATGAATACATTCTGGGTTCCTGAGCTGTCTCTTCTCTCAGATAGACATTTTATGGATTCCTTCTTTTTGTTATGCTTTATTATTCATTAATATAATCGTAATTTAATGAGACGAGTCAGGTTTCTGATTATTTCCGTCGTGAAGGTCAGCAGCCTCTTTCACAAATCCCTGTTTAAGCAATCAGGATTTTGCTTCTAATAGCAGTTTCGGGTTTATTGCCATTTGTGTTTCACTGTGTGGTTCCGCGAATGAAAATATCACCTCTTAACCCAAGACTGGCTGATTATTTCTTGCAGGCAACACTGACATGCCAATACGATTCTCATGATGACCCATTTAGCATCTTATGATGCATAATATTGATGCATATTGCCTCGGTTTGCGCAAACGTGTGCAGCTGACAAAGGCTTTTTTTTTGTCGAGCCTTTTTGACAGAGTAGCTCTGGGTCGTCTACTAAAGCAGTCCAAGAGGCGATTCATGGGTCTCAGAGTTAAACTTGGTAAAGTACCGTACTGTATTCTAGTACAATAGTGCAACTACTCCATTGCAGTTCCCACTCTGGTCCGGCTTTGCTCCTCTGGTTTGGATTCAGTGTCCTTCTGACTCATGTAGCGACCCAGTTCACCAACAACACTTCGTTTCCCCCTCTTTTGTCCATCTGAAGTCTCTCTCACTGCTTGCTGTTTTCTTAGTGGCTCATGCTAGTGGGTGTGTCCAGAACGCTCATCTTACTGCTGTAGCCATTGGCCGGCTGAGAGGACATGTCAGAAAATCTGGAGCGTGAGGAGCGGCCGGTGAACAGGCGCAGGGCCCCCCTGCAAATGAGGGAGAACCAGTAGAGCTGTGGAGCCATGAGGAGCAGCGCCCCCATGTTACACTGCCAGGGCACCGCCAGCGGGACCAGGTAGAATGGGATAGAGGCATATCTGCAGGAGGAGAGAGGAGAAACACAAAGTTTCTCATGGACAGAAGACAACGGAGCGGAAAGTGAGAAGCCAAAAGTGTAGAACCACTTGTCATGCCGGTCATTTTTGTTATTTTTGTATCTGTAACGGAACTGAAATATTATACATTTGAGATCTAAACATAATTTTTGTGGTTACTAAATAAATAATATACTTTATGAAACTAATGATACTCATTTCTTTGCCCATTATCTACCTTATATTTCACTAAATTCCAAGGCATTCTGGAGAGTCTTTTTAGTAGGATTTCATTATGGATGGATTTTATTAGAACTTTTATTTTGAATAATCATTTTATCAAATTTTGTCCTTTATTAGGACTGCATTCTCAGTATAATTTCTTGAAATTCCATAGAAGATGGTAATTTTATTTGACCTTCATCATGGGTGTTGTGGATCATGGATGTAAATTCAGAATGTGAATTTATCATCATTATTATTAAATTATCATTTTATATAATTATTTTGTTCTTGTTATAATTTTATCTTCAGGGCCGTGGTTGAACACATACATTTATGCATCTGGCAGAGGCTCTTATCCAGAGTGACTTTTTTTTTAATCGTGTCTTTTAAATTCACTTATTTTGAACTTCAGAATGTTAGTGTATCCCTTTCAGTGTGGTTGCACACACAGCCACCCCATTTTGGAAACCGGGAGAGAGAGAGAGATCAAAAGAAAGAGACAGAGAAAAATAGAGAGAGAGAAAGCCAGAAGAAGGGATGTGAAGAGCCGTACCTGCCGTACACATAGTAGAGGTAGGGGAAGAGAAGGACTCGACAGATGAAGAAAGTGATCAGCATGAGCGCCCCATTCACTTTGTGAAGTAGCGTGTGCTGCTGCTTGTACTGAGAGAGAGTGCAAGTGAAAGGGTAAACACAAACAAGCAATCCAACTTGAAAGAGGATTCAACTGAAACACAGGGAGGAAAATGAGGCAGAGAAAAAGAAAAATGAAAGGGGAAGGCTGACAAAAGAAGAACAAATACATAAACTGTGTTGTCTGAAAAGGGTACAATTACTGAAGTCCATAATTAAGTATAAGTAGCAAAATCAATGGCTCTGATAGAAGAAAAGGCACAACTTAAAATAGTAAAAGTCATATCAAAAGTACAAGTAAATGACAGCCAAGCAGTGAAGGTGCTGTTGGCAACGTAAATGTGATGAAAACAAACATAAAAAAAGAATCAGAGGTAACAAGAAATGAGTGAGAAGTGTTGTAAAATCATTCCTAGTTTATGTAAAAGCAAAGTACAAACAATCTCCTTTCAGCTGTACAAGAAGAAAACTTAAAACATGTCAGTAATAACTAGAGGTGGGTAAAGTAGCTTGAACCCATCCTCCAATAAAATGATTATTACTTCAGTGGTATAATGATTGCAGTAAAAGTATCTTTCCAAAAACAACTTGTTAAAAGTATTAAGGTAGATAAAAAACAAAAGTACTCTGTTGGAATGTTTTGGGTGTAAAATAACAAAATGACAAACGTGATCTAGTCACAAAGTGGGATCGCAATGCTGTCAACAATGAACAATTAAACACAAAAATGCAGTCATTTTAATGACTAAAATGGAAAAAGTAGATTACTTTCCTCACTAATACTTGAATGGAAGTAAAAGTCTTATCATTTGAAAATATACAGATACGTCAGATTTTTACTTACACTACCAGGCAATGATTTTCTTTGTTTTTACTATTGGCTACTTTATAGATTAATATTGAAAACATCACTTATTGCCCTGATGACAGCTATGCACACTCTTGGCATTCTTCCCATCAGATTAATGAGGAATCGACCCGGAATGGTATTTAATTAACAGGCGTGCTCTCAAGAATTCATTAGTGGAATTTAATGCCTTCTTAATGTGTCTGGGACTATCAGGTGTGATGGTGAGCTTGGTACACAGTTACCGTATTTTTCGCCGTATAAGTCTTATATGACAAATACACATTTTGCCTGCATTAAAACTGCACCTAACTTTGTGTGGTGCTGCTCGCAGTCCTCTTTTTATGCTG
>JBBMFX010000101.1:25458426-25473630 GCA_037832545.1 Rhabdalestes septentrionalis | reverse complement strand
AATATTAGGGGAAACATTATTTCCTGATACCCAGAATATTTGGTTCCCCCCTGTTAAAACAACTATACAGCATGAATAAAAAAGGGCGTCACGCATAATACAGTCTTACAAGCAAGGCTACCATTTTGACCAAGAAAAACTGTATCTCTATTCAGCGATTCAGTCATTTAAATTAGTGTCTGTAAAAATAAAAAAAAACGTCGAAAAGGCTGTGATAGTTTATACTATACGGCTTGTTTACCTCAGCAGTTTCGTAGAAAGACATTAAAACGACAATAGAATCGTCTAACTACAGAGAAGCCGACTCGCGCTTAAGTAGTGGGTGACGTTAAGATTTCGAATCAGCGCGCGACAGGGGGAACAGGGGGAACTGAATTTCCAGAAAAAGAGCGTTAACTACTGCAGTGCACAGTAAAGAACATAGCAGTTAAGAGATACATATTACAGAATTCAGCAAGCGAAAGGGGGGGGCGCGGCTGGGGGGGCCAATAAGATTTCGGGGGGGTCCCCCGGCCTCTGCCCTGGCTCCGCCACTGCTTCCAGCGAAGAGCTTAATCTTAATACTTCAGCAGACAAGGCTTTTTTGGACAACACCATGCTTCCAGCGTTGTGGACACAGCTTGGTGAAGAACCTTTTCTATTCCAGCATGACTGTGCACCAGTCCACATAGCAAGACATGGTTGGATTAGTTCAGTGGAGGAACTTGCCTGCCCCGAGTCCTGACCTCAACCCCATCCACTGCCTTTTGGATGAACTGGAGCAGAGATTGCGAGCTAGGCCTTCTCGCCCAACATTTGTGCCTGGTCTCATAAATGCTCTACAGAATGAATGGGCACAAATTCCCACAGAAACTCCAAAATTCTGTGGAAAGCCCTCCAAGTAGAGTGGAAGCTGTTAAAGATGCAAAGGGAGTTCTGACACCATATTAAAATCTATCCATATTAAAGGCCCTGTAATGATCAGGCGTCCCAAAACATTTGATCATATAGTTTACCACACAGATTCAAAAGGCTCCATGTGGAATCGAGCCCAAACTTGGGAGTCGACACTCAATTTCCACATGCTGGGAATCGGAGAACCACCTCTTTTCAGGATCGATTTCTAGATAAAGCTGCGGTATTGATTATAATGGGAAGGCAGAGATGCTTTAGCAGTCAGTGTCCACACTGAACTTGCTTTGCAGTAGGCCTTGGTGTGTGTGTGTGTGTATGATTTCTAGATGGTTCAGGTTTTAGGTGTTCTGCTGCCCTGTTAGAGATGGAGAACTACAGTCGTACAGAATTGGCCACCTGCTTCCCAAATATGATTAGGCAACAGAACATGAGAGAAAGGTCAAATCTCCACACTAATCTCTCTTGCTCTTTCATTCAAACACACACACATAGGGCTGCACAATTCATATTTTAATATGTAATATCTCAGAAGGGTACAACATGCAAATGAACTTCTACCCAATCACAGCAATCACAGCTTTAGGTTGAATTTAACTGTGTTCTGATAAATCATGGTCTTTATGTAATCCAAAAAAAAAAGACATATTTTTGGGGGGGATTTTCTATATCTTTAAACAATAAATGCGCTGATTGGCTAAAGGGTTTTTAAAGGGCCTACACTCCACATTTTGCTTCCCATCAAGGATTAATTCGCAGTATATCATAATTCTTTCCCATATGTCCATTTTCAGTTGATCCTTTAGAATTTAACACACTGTTGTTCCTTCGCCGCCAAGAGTATTATTCATAAATGATCTGTTTTCTGATTGGCTGCCCTGCATTGCAATTCATTCAGAGGGCAGAGCAGGATTGAAACATCAGTGTGGATAGGGTGAATAAGGTGGTTTATGTGGATAGGGTGATTGGGTGAATAAGGTGGTTTATGTATATAAATGTAAATAAAAAACAGAACATACTCCAAATCAATATAATTACTTCTTCTTTTAATAGTCAAAATTACAAAATAATAACATGTTCTACATAATCTACAAAATAATAACATAATATTCATGGTCATGGTAAGCATCAACATTTTTTTTACTCTAACAATCGCTAATAGACATGCATACTGCTGAGAAATATAAAAATATAAATATAAATACATCCCATTAATATTTTTTTTTCCTTTTACTGGATCCAAGACTAAGATTTAAAATACCGTATTCTTAGTGTGTTTTACGAATTAAAATGTGGTAGAGTGGTACAATAAGGCATTGAGATGCAGTGCCAGAACTGTACTGATTCCTATTGAAGAGGTATTATTTCAGCTTAGTGCCAAATTAAAAACAACAACAACAAAAAAGAAGAAATAACCTAAAGATGATTCAAATCTTATTAAAAAGCAACCATGGTGCTAAATAGGATGAACAAAACAAATCTCCAATTAGAAAATTAAGTTAGTGTCTACTAAGAGAATTTACAGTACCAACATTAAACTGATCAAACATATCACTGCAGTACAAAACCAGGATATCCCCCCCCTCAATTATCCTTTTTTTCATCTCAATCGAGGGGTTGGACACTCATTTCTGGGTATCAAGATCAATATCACTTGACTAAGCCCTTCTTTCAAACACTTGATTCACACATTCACAACAGAAACTAAATAAAAAAACAATCCTGCTCAAAATCTCATGTTCTTAGTATTCTAGGAAGTAGTAACAGGTGCAGTTGTTTGAGGGTTTTTTATGCTTGAAAAAAGTACAAAATAAAATCATAGACTAGTCAGTTCTAGTTGCACTCCTAACTTAGCATCTTAGCGCACGTTGACTGTCTCCATGTGTCGAGACTTGCACTAAAGCATAGAGAGAACAAAAAATAAATAAAAATCCTGGTGATAGTTTTTAAGGTGCATGATGATCCTGAATACGATTCCTGGTCTTTTTCCACACATTTCACCCAGGCTCTAAGGCCAGAAACACACGTTGTGCAAGTACATGAATGCACATACCAAGTTATGTCAAATCAGATAAATGTGGCATTTCTGAGTGAACTATAGATGGCCTTACCTACAATGATGCAATCAGCCAAACCAGGTTTATTTTTGCACATCAATTTGTCATTTTCTATATCGATCATTTTTTTCCCTTTGGTTATGATTTTGGTTTCATTTCCTGATCAGTTTTTTTACGTTTTAGCACCATATGTACTGATGTTCATTTTTAATTTTAGAATGTCATAATTTGAGTTTCATAACATTATATTAGCACAACGAGTCTCCTGGACATTTAAAGAAGCACTCCGGATAAAAGGAAAAATTTTATCATTGTGAAATCTGTTGTGAGCAAAAAAAGTAACAAAAAGTTGTAGGTGGAAAAACATTAATGAAAACGCAAAACTAGAAAGAACATTTTAAATGCTTGTGTTAGGTTAGAACGTCCCTTAAATGTCTTATAGTAAATGAATCCACTTCTAGGTCACACCTCCTGCAATGAAAACACAAGAACTAACAGAGTTTTTTCTATGTAAATATTATTTAGATTTTGGGTTGGAGTAGACAGTTTTTAGGTTTTGATGCTGTTAAGGAAACTAACTTTACCCATTAATTTCTGCATTTTTCATCTATTTATGCAAGTAGCTGTGCAATTGTTGGTAAAACTGCTGGTTTTAAAATAAAATATATAAATAATATAAACAAATCAAGCACACATTTATCTAGAGATGATGCAGCACCTTCTCCAGCATCCCTGTTTATGCAATTAGTAAAACGGGACACACTTCTCCCATTGTTGCCAGGTTTAGTGTTGTAGTAGCGACTGGATTTACAGAAGGTCCCGTTTACTCAATTTAATTTCCAGTCTTAGGCAGTGGCCTGACATCATCATTGGCATTCGTGTACTTGCAAGGTGTGTTTAACCTGACACTCGAGGTGCACTTTATCTGCCCTCAGTATGTCATACACACTTCCGTGCACACACATACACACTCTAAACTCACTTCTTAAACAAAGCCCTGCTCAACAAAGCGTTCCCTCGAGCTCAAGTGTGTGGGTGTGTGTTCCATTTCTGGAGGAAAGTGATTTATGGAGGAAATCATCGCACACCTTCACCGTCGCCTTCTTGCATCCCACCTTCACCTATTTCTGCCTCTCATTTTTCCTCCCGCATTTTTCATTCATTTAACTGTAAATAAGTACATATCTTCAACAGACCAGACACAAAAATCAAAAATCCAATTTCTGCAATTTTTGTGCAGTTTCTATTTATTTAGCTTATTAAATTCCCTGTATATTTGGAAATGTAATATACTGGAAATGGACTGTGCCAAAGTTAAGTCACACTATAATTATATGTGTGTGTATGTGTGTGTGTGTGTGTGTGTGTGTGTGTGTGTGTGTGTTTATAAGGAGATAACATAGGCCACTTTGTTTTACTTATTCCAATGTGTGAAATTGTGTATTAAAATATGCAGAAGTGTGTCTCTGTAGAGGGTGTGTACTTATTTACACATAAGAAAATCAACAAAAGGGGAGACACATGTATATAGAATTTCTGGGCCAATAATGACAACCGATAATTAACCATTTACTGACTAAAGGCAAGGGTAGGGAAACAACACCCCCAAATCTGCTTCTCCTCCATGCTTGACTGGGACTAAAACTTTGGATGATGTATTTCAGGCACCATGTGTCATACTGCCTTCACTCCTATTCATGAGTGCTGTGTTGCTTCACTTAGTATTTGCATAAAATAGCCTGCTGGTCTACAATGATAACTCGCCTCTGTAAATCTCCCTCATTGAAAATGAATGGCAGCTGCTCACTCTTCTATATCACTCATGTAGCCACAACATTAGCCAAACAGTGGACAAGCAGTGTCCACTGACTGAACTGTGTTTACCATTATATTGAACAAAATGTTCTCACATAACAGATTTTAAAGATGGCAGCAGCTCTTCAAATTTGCTTTTCATTCAACAAGATCTATTTGTTTTTTACCTTCCCCCTCTTCTCCAGCTCATATTTGCATAGCGTGCTGACAGGCACCAGGGATGTTCTGTGTATCTGAATGAACGACATGCATTTGACATGTAGGGAAATGAGCTGGAAGGTTTTAAAACAATAGGAAAATATTGGGCCTGTTGTAATACTGCGGTTCACGTGAGCTTTATGATCCGTATGGGGTATCCCAAATGGTTCAACAACATACTGTTGTATTTCTTGTGTGTACTAAGGTATCCAGGCATTTATGGCTTATTTTTACACAGCCATGACACTGAAGTGGACATTATAATTACTGTATACCATTTTTTTCTACATAATCTTATTCTAAGCCAGTTACAATGGTAGGTGATGGTTAGGAGATTTGCCAAAGCCCTCTTACTGGTTGCAAGTCCAGTCAAACTAACAATACGCAGCTAATTATCGGTTGTAATCATCGACTGTCATCCCAATATATGGCCCATTATCATAATTACAATAATGACATTCACTGGTGAATACATCAGCTGCGGATGTATTGTGTGCCCATATTTTTTTTGCGTCTTCATGGTTAAGCAAACTGTAGGGCACCTTGCGGAGGGCAGACGGGGTGGTGTTCTGGAAGGTCAAACAAAAAGCTGTCTCTGACACTGGGACGGAGATCAGAAAAACTACAGTAGAGTCACAATCACAGTATCGTTAAGAGTCCTGCAGCAAGAAAAGCGAGTGAGCTTTTGAGAGAGAAAGAAAGATACAGAGAAAAACTAGCCAGTGCAACGTGGCTTTTTTTTTTGTTGTTCTACTTGGTACTGAAATCAATGTCTCCACCTGTCCTATTGTCGATCTCTAAGCCTGCTGCTCTCCCTGTGTCTCAATTCAGAGATATATACGCTACACTGTTGCCATACTTTACCATTCAGGGCCTGTGTTGTGGAGCAGAACGCTGTTTCTACAGTTAAAAAATTACAGCACGCCACTTTATGCCATGAAATCTTGCCCATTTTGGACATTACCTGGACGCTGCCAGCATGCTACCGTTTTGCCTAATCACCATAAAAATTTTATTTACTAATTCACAAATAGACTAAAGTGAATGAAAAGCACTTTCTAAAGGACGTCTACTCACAGTTTAAATTTGAAATGTTCTCTGATGGCCCCACTCCTTTCAAAACAGTACACAACATTCCACACTCAATTAATTTTGCCGGTTCCAGTACCTCACCCCTCTGCCGTGTATGCTGCCACTCCAACCTGTGGCTTGTTTGCTACGGAAGTACTCGATTTGAGACACAGGGTCTGTCTCCACTCTACTCATGCTGGCAATCTTGCCTTGGCAATTCTTTACAAACGTCCTCAAAAGACGTGTGTAGTGTTTAGTCTTTATGCGCATAACGTGCTGCACTGAGGTGAAATTTGCTACAGTAGCTGTGTGTGTGTGTGTGTGTGTCTCGTGAGTGCTCCTCAGTTAGCTGTACGATGGCTCTGTTCACAGTATTTCCTCTAGTAGTGTGGGAGCAAGGGTAATAGCATATAGCATTCTTATAAACGGGTCCTATGCATCATTAGGGTATACACGCACACATTGCTAGCTTAGTGCTTGTATGTGGATGTGTGTGACTGTACACTGCCCATCAAAAGCTCAAGGACACCCAACTTTACAACGCAAATAAGCGTGTTTCCTCTGTCAAAACACAAACTAAAATGCTTGGATTAACTGATTTGGTCAATTTTTATCACCTTGTGATAACATTATTTTTGCAATAGCTTAGAAAACTGTCCAATTATTTAAAACCTGCTCCTCACACATAGGAAGACACTTTGATGAACATGAAGCTGAGAGCTAAATGTATATCCAAAATGCGTGCTTAAATTAATATTTTCCAGCTGAAATCCATTATAGCCTTTGTAGGATTTTATTAAAACAATCATGATTCATTTCTTCATGGCCATTTTCCAATCTCTCTATGTCTTAGATATGAATAGGTTGCCTTTGTTACCTTGACTGTTAGACTCATGAATGTAAATGATCTCTGTCCGCATCTTCCATTCCAACAACTCCGCTACATTGATAACGGACGGGTCTAAACTATTGAACTGCAGTCACAGTGGTGTTCATGGTTATATCACAATAATACATTATTTAAAAAAGAAAGAAAGAAAAAGCTGTTTTCCTGGCTTGGTTTTATCTGGTACATTTCAGAACTTATTTTCATATTATGTAACCCCCCAAATAATAATTTTTTATTAATAAATGAATAACTTGAATGTATATAATGAACTTTATAATTTAGAATGTTCAGTCAGTTTTCCATGATATGGGCTGCTCAGCAAAACCGTTGTATGTAATTTTTACCTAACCGAGAGGTAATATTAAAGGGTCCTTCATTTTTTGACGGGCAGTGCATGTATGGGTTTGTGTTACAAGCCTGCAGTTACTAGCTCTGCGGTTGCTGGGCAATGCAGGAGCAGTCGGTAACCAGCAGGTCCACCACTGCGTTCCCGCTGACGAAAACGGGTGCCGGGGTCATGCTGCTGAGGGTCACAGTGCCATGCGCTGCTCCATCTGCACTACTGCTAACCGGGGCTGGTTCGCTCAGCGGGGGGTTGTGGGTGCCCATGTGGCCTTGAAGCTGTGTGGGGGTTTTACAGTGGACACCGCAGAGCTGGCAGACAAGGACGCCTCCAGCACCGGCCGAGCCGAATCCACCTCCACCCTCCTTCCACTCCTGACCATGGTGCTTCTGAGCATGAATGCGCAAATATGTCAGCGTGGTGAAGCCTGAAATGAGAGCCAAGAAAAAAAATATTACTCCTAAGTAAAAGGTTCATAACAGTGCCTCATTGGTAAAAAAGTCAGCCTTTAAATATTTCCTTGATCTACGATAGAATTTTAACCAATTTGATTAAAAAAAGAAAATTATCCTCTATACTACAATAATTAACCTCTATCCCACACTTCTGTTATAGTGTCATATTGTGAACCAAGTATGGAGAGCTGAATTGAACCATAGTCTGAGTGTCTCATTACATTTCCAGTTTGGTTTGTAGTGGTCTCATCAGTTTATTCATCTCCTACAGAACGTGGCACTGAACCTGCGCTAGACTGATATAGAGATATTCAACAACAGACAAATCCTGCTTTGAGCCGAGAGAGAAAAGAAATTCAAGAGTACTTTCCAAACCGTAATGGAAGTCATGGCATATTTCCTGAGCAAATTCACAGAAACTACGGCAGAAAAAATATGTGTCTTGTCTGTAGTGGATGTGTAACCATTTTCACCCAAACCTCGCCATTTACTGGATAAACAAGAAATCTTTTTAAATGATTAAAAATAGTTTTAATGCTATCACTGTGTGACTATGGCATAGTATCTCCAAAAAAGTACCTTCTTATTATCACTCACGGCTTATCACGGCTTCAAGTTTAAGTCAAACTGTATCATTTCTGTTGTCTTTTCACCTTTTCTTAACACAATGTAATCTTTCAATTTTTATTTTTAATACAAAAATAATACAGCTGATATTTTTAAATAAGGACAAAACAAAAGGATGCTCACTTCGGTTACACAGGTGGCAGGCATGATGCTGTGACTGGTTGTGTACCCTCATGTGATCTGTGATGTAGGCGGCAGACAGCAGTTTGCCACAGATGTGACACGGCACCTTCTCCTCATGCCTGATCATGTGAGCACGCAGGCGGTCTTTTGTGGCAAAACTTGACTCGCACGTCTGAGGGGAACAACAAATATCAAACCTGGTGCAGATACAGAAATTCACAGATGATATAAAAGTGAGCTTTTCTATTTTTCTTAAAGAGTTAAAATGCTCATATCTTTAAAGTAGTATATAAACTCTGTCAAACTTCCATGGTGTAGTCATGAATGCATTTACAATATCTGCCTATTGAGAACAGAGCTCATTTGCATCTGTCATTCTTAAAGTCACATCAAAAGTAATTTCTTACTTAATTTGAAGGTATAAAGTGAGGTTAGAAATGTAGAAATAAGTAGAAATGGATTACGCCCCTTTTGGTTGAATACATGCACATAAATGAAATGTAAGATATAAGAAATTGATTACGACTGTTTTGGTGAGTACAAGCACATAAATGAAATGTAAGCTATCTCCACATTATGCTTAATTGACTTGCGCCATCTTAAAACAGTCTTTGTAAATGCAGAATAAAAGAATACCACAGTAATAAAGAAATCATACCGGGCATTTAAAAGGTCGTTCTGAAGAATGGACTTGTCTAACATGGCTGTTGAGATGGTCAGGCCTGCAAGAAAGAGAGGACAATGAAAAGGAGACCTGATGAGCTTTAGCAGTGATTTAAAAATTCACTACACATCCAAACTGTAGATAAGAAGGTTATAAACTACATGTTCAAGACGTATACACACTCATTCTAATTCTTGAATTGAGACACTCTGAGGTGCACCCTTGTCTGACACAGATGTCCACACACAGCTTGTATCATCTCCACTGAAAAGCACGGACCAATAAAAGTGGTGTGGACTAATGGGTAATAAAGCAGAAATCTCTGGGGTAATGGAGAAACAACCAGTACCTTTGGGATGAATGATGGATGAATCATCTAACATCAGTACCTCAGCCAATGGTCTTGTGGCCAAAATTCAATCAAATAATCATTGCCATATTCTAATACCTGCCCTTCCCAGAAGAGTAAAGGCTGCTAATTCAGCAAAAGTGTAACAATTATTTATATTATTACAATTATTAATAATTCAAAATAAATGCTCATGTCTGCAACATTTGAACATGTAGCATATAATCAAGACTACAAGAATATTAGAAGTGTCCTACAGTCTTTTGGTTCAGTGATACTGTTTTGCAATTTGACTGATAAAAATGTAACAAGCATTTGTATATTTAAAAAAAATTGAGAAAAAAAAAACTTTTGGCTGGCTGTGTGCGTTTGTGTGTGTCTAACCGAGAGAAGGCCTTGGCGCAGTGGGAGCAGATGTAAGGCTTCTCCACCCCGCCCTGGTGGGAGCGGACATGGTGGCTCATGCGGTCTTTCCTCTTAAAGCGCTGCTGGCAAATGGGGCAGGAGAAGGGCTTTTCATCTGAGTGAGAAAGCCGGTGGCGGTTCAGGTGATAAACGTCCCTGAAAGCCTTTCCACATGTCTCACAAGCGTGGTTTTTACGCACGGGGTTCGGGTTCGGTGGTCTCTGCTAAAACACAGGGAGAATGTACACATTTGGAAAGACGTAATATCATGGTCTAAATAAAATAAGGGCACAACTACAGACATAAAAGTTTTTGTAAAACTGCATCCAGAGATATCCCAAAGTCCTTTAATGTAATTTCTGGTTGCACAAAAGACCCATAAAAGACCAAGATGAAGATCCACAATTGTATTTCAAGAGCTCAACAGCGGGTCATACCTGGTTAGCAAAGCTTTTTCAGAACTGTGTAGCTGTGAGGCTGAATCAAGTAGAGATTACACATATTACTATGCATCATCAGCATATAACCGACTCCTACTTAGACTTTAAAAACATTCAAACACGCTCTTAAACCCAATGATATAAAGATAAACTTTATGTCCGAAAGCATGAGTTCTGATCATCACACCCATATGACCTTATTGGATATTCCATCCCAAAACCATGGGGGTTAATTTGAGGGGCATTAAAACTTTAAAACTGAAGAATTTAGACCATTATGTGTATATAAAACAGTGAAAACTGTACCTAAACTGACTAAACACAACCATACCTCCGTTTGCATACATCTAGCTGGCAAACAACATCAGAAATGATCAAGTCAGGTAAATCAATGATGAGGAAGCTTTTGTAGTCAGTTGTGAGATCCACAAGGTGAAAAAGGCTGGGAATCGCTAGTAGAGAATGTGTACAGTTTTGCACTCTGAAAGGCTTACTCTAAAATGATACAGAAAGATATTTATAATGAAGATTATAAGCATTATCTTATTTTTTTATGTCCATACTTCTAGTACTAGTAATAGTCAGTACACTACTAACCATAATGCTGATTCATTTGTTCAGACAGTTATAAGCATATAATGAATGTTATTACTATTTCCTCATTGGTGGAAGCACATTTTAAAGTGCAACCGAAACTCTTGGCACAGAGAGAGACGCCCACCTGGACAGGCTCTGCTGTTGCCATGACGACCACCGCAGCAGGAGGAAGGGGCGTGACGGTGGACGCCACACTGACCATGACAGACTCGTTTGTGTCATGAGCGAGCAGAGGCTGCGAGAGGGGGTCGGGCAGAATGACCGAAGGCTGCAAGCTGGGTGCCTGGGCCTGGTGTTGAGGTTGGGGTTGAGATTGGAGGTGAAGTTGGGGTTGGAGGTTAGTCTGGGGCATGGTCAGCTGAAGGAGGGACAGAGGAACGGTAGTCCGCTCCACCGACTCTTTAGCGCCGCTCTCCTGGTTCTGCGCGGCGGCGCTCTTCATGCGGACGCCAGTGTGGACGGACTGGTGGCGTCTCAGATTGTAGCTGTTCTTGAACTGCTTGCTGCAGATTTGGCATATGTGAGCCACACGAGTCGGGCGGGACACCGGCTTCACTGGAGAGGGAGATAGGGAGGTAGAGAGATTAATAATGCTTATCAAAGGAATTAATGGATGAATTAATTATGCTTTACAATGCTTCAACAAACAATATCTTTCTAAAAGTCTACATGGTGTTCAAACTGCGATCACGTTGCAACAAATTTCACAGCTGTGGAAAACAGCTGAGCATTATTTTGCCAACATGGAAGACATGTGTACATCAGTTCTGGTGGGTTTGGATGATAAATAAAATACGGTAGCTATATTTTTGTTAGAGAAAAGACATCTAGGCCCATTCACAACCACTGCAAAGAAATCCGAGTTGGTAAGCTTCTCTATAGTTTACAAATATACCACAGTGGAATTCCCATTGAAGGCCTAAAAGGCCTTGAGCTTTCCCCAGTATCGCAAACACAATCCTTTATGATATTGTTATAAGCTGAAATTTTGTCAAATCCAAGCCTCTATTCTCACCCACCAGGTATAGGATCCTCACTGAGCGCAGCAGTGTCTAATGTGGAGGGGGGCGGAGCCATGTGCTCGGGTGCCGGACTCTGCTGCAGGAGCTCTGACTGCAGGGTGCCGTCCACCTGGGTCTGACCAGCCGTGGTCTAGGAAAGAACATTAAAAAATAAAAAATCACACCTCATAAAATTAAAGGAACAGCCAGAAAGTCCAGAATTAGCCTTGTTCCCATATTCTTCTGGAAAGGCTTTACACTGAAACTAGGAAATCTGCTGTAAGAATTTATTTAGTACAATTTTAATCCGGTATGAATCTATCATGGGTATAGTTTCTACAGTCTGTTAGTATCTATTGTGTCATGATCTTAAATCATTATGAATCTGCAGTGTGTATGTTCTGCAGTCTGACAGTAATAATTGCAAGGATTTTAATTCAGTATGAATCCCCAGTGTGTAGTCATTACAGTGTGAAATTAATAACTGTGATTTCAATTCAGTATGAATCTGCTGTGTGAGCAGTTTCTACAGTCTGGTAGTAAAAGTTGCGGAGTGATTTTACTCCATTACGAATCTGTAGTTTTTGCAGTCTGACAGTAATAACTGTGGTATGAGTTCAGTTCAGTATGAATTTGAAGCATTAATAACTATGAAGAGATTTTAATCCATTACGAATAGGCAGAGTGTTTGTTTTTTACTGTGACCGTAATAACTCGAGTGATTTTAATCCAGCATGAATCTACAGTGTGTGACAGTAATAACAGTGGAGTAATTTTGATCCAGTATGAAACTGCAATGATGAATGTGTCTCAATATGTATGTGTGGGAAGGCCTTCTGTATTTGCCTGAACTTTGAGCTCCCTCAGGGACAGCAGTCCTACACCTTTCCAAATCCAGGTGACAAAACATCAAAATCTGCCCTGTTTGGTGGTGTAATACTGATGAAAACATCCAAGATATAACCTCTTAATCCAGGTAATGTGTGAGAAATTATTGGAAAACACACAGATACTTTATACTAATCCCACACATTACACAATCCAAAGTGTTCTGAATAAAAGGACAGACAATGAAAATGAAATTGTTATGGAATCATTCACAGTAGCAAATAAAGAAGAGCTGAAGAGGTTAAAGGAGGAATGGTCATGGAGGACCAAAGTTATCAAATATGGTCTGGGGGCCTCCAGGGCAAGTAAAACTATGCAATATTGTTAAAAGTATTGAAAAAACACACACCTCTCAATTACTGAAATAAGACAGCCCCTTGCTTACTTTAAAGAGCAATCTTTATGCTTCAACAGACCAAGACATTTTGGACAATGACATGCTTCTAACTTTCTAGACACAGTTTGGGAAAAGCCCCTTCTCTATTCTAGCACGACCGTACCCCAGTGGACAGAGCAAGGTTCATAAAGACATGGTTGAATGTGTTCTGTGTCGAAGAACTTGACTGACCTGCACAGAGCCCTGCCCTCAACCCTATCCAACACCTTTGAGATTAACTGGAACAGAGATCGTGAGCCAGGCTTTCTCTTCCAGCATCTGTGACTGACCTCATAAATGCTCTACAAAATGAATGGGCACAAATTCCCACAGAAACACTACAAAATAATGTGGAAAGCATTCAAAGAAGATTGGAAACTGTTATAGCTGCAAAAGGGGGGCAACTCCATAATATGGTCTATACATTTGAATGCAGTGTCATTAAAAGTCCCTGTTGCAGTGTCATTAAAAGTGGCCCTGCTGATGACAAGTGGAAGGAGTGGTTCTGAGGCACCTGGAGAGTTCAGGGCACACACAGAAACACATACACATACACACACACACACACACACACAGTTTGTGGAACCTCACCTGGAAGAGAAAGTTGCTCCAAGCAGCATCCATTTTGTTCAGAAGTGAAGAGGGAGACGAACTAAAGGCTAAAAGTGGAATCTCCTCTAGTTTTGCATTCTCTATAAAAATCAAAACTAGGGGCTAATAAATCTGGCAGATCTGCCCAATGCTTCTGCTCAACCTAAAATCAGTGTAGCTGAATGAGCTGGGCAAAAACAAAACACTACAAAAAAGACGCTATTCAACTCTAAGCTTCAACAAAAATATTAATATTAATAATAATAATAATAATAATAATAATAAAATCACACCATGTTTAATATGCTTCAGTTTCGACCCACGAAAATAATCAATAATGTAATTTCTACACGTTCACATCATGCACTAGAAAAGCTCACACGGGACATAAAAATAACCAGAGATTCCCACGATTATAATAATAAAAATTTAAAAAATTAAAACGTGTTCTCTTCATAAATCTGTAGGTTTATATTTCTGGCCCCACTCTCTCTCCCTCCCTCCCACCCACCAACAGGCCACGCGGGTGTTGTGGTGAAGCCTCGGTGTCGAGTTCACGCCGTGGCCGAGGCAGACACAGCCTGAGCCCGGTAGCCCCGGCGCCTCCGCTCGCACGATGTCATCTTTCTTTTTTTATCGCTCTCTCTCTCTCGCTCGCTCTCTCTCACCCTCACTCTCTCCCCCGCTTCTCCCTCACTCCCTCTCCCTCCCTCCCTTTCCGTGTCTCTTTCTTCCTTTTCTTTTTTAATTCCTCTTTCTTCTCCCCCTCCTCTCCGTCTCTCCCTCACCGCTAGGTCCCAGTCGCTCTTAAAGGGATCGGGGTCCGACTCTGGAAGAAGAAAAAACACTTACAGTCGGTCTTACTATATTTGATGGGACTTTCTTTCCACTCCCATCAGACACACTTAACCTAATTTTAACCTACCTTGTTTCAAAACACAATGTTGAATTAGGGTAGCCAAAAGTACGTATTCTCCCAAACCGCCAAAATACGTTCCCATCCGCAAAATTCTCATGTTTTCACCAAAGTGAGAATGCAAGGTCCCCACGAAGCGTCAAAGACAAATCCGTTAACACACACACATTCACGGCGTCCACAACTGATGCGTCTGCCGACAGAAAGGGGAAATGAAACGGCATCTTTCTGGCCCTTGTATCAGCGTATGTAAAACTACAGACTGTATAATATTGTAAAGATAGCTATTTATATATACAAGCGACACATATGAGATGAAAAAAAAGCAAATAAAAACGGAATAATAATGCGTTTCAAGCGTCAAACGGTAGTTTCTTAAAGGGATCGCCAGAATGACGCAGGGCGGATTTTACAGATGTTTAAAAAAACAACAGGATCCAGCAGGAGAGCAGTAGGATATATATGTAGGGTGTATATATAAATATATATACAAGACATATATAAGAAA
>JBBMFX010000101.1:25431501-25458326 GCA_037832545.1 Rhabdalestes septentrionalis | reverse complement strand
AAATATATATACAAGACATATATAAGAAACCCCTTTATTAGTATTAATACGTGTTTGTTTTTTTTATTAAATATTAATATATCGTATTGTATATTGATGCTTTCCACAAGATTTCCACAGGAGTTTCTGTGGGAATTGTACCCATTCATTCTATAGAGCAGTAATGAGGTCCGGGACTGATGTTACACGAACAGACCTGTATCACAATCTCCATTCCAGTTCATACCAAAGGTGCTGGATGGGGTTGAGATCTTCCACACCGAACTCATCCAGCCACGTTTATATAAACCTTGTTTGTGGGTGGGGGGTACCGCCTTCATAACATTTCTATGACCTTTATTGTCCGCTACCGGGTCAATACAAATAGTCGCCACAAGGGTGGTGTCTGGTTCTTGATCGGGGGTACAGTACCCCTTAGCACTCACCGTAATTCGAACCATGCTTCTAAATACAGTATAAAGACCAAACAAATTCACTCAGTAGCGGTCACGTCATGCTCGTCTGAATCCACTCTTTATTTTACGCTACCCACAATATCGGAATTTATATTTAATTATATTTTCTATTCTATTCAATTCTGTTATACAAAATCAGCGGCTAATACACCACTACACATAATTGATAAATGTAACCACTCTTTCATAAAATAATACAAAACTAGAAAATGACATGACAAAGCTGAAACATTTCATCTAAGAAAAGCTTCATCAGTTTTGGGGACACAGAATATAGATGTTTATTCTTATATCAAAACACTTAATACCTGTTGCAAAAATGTAAAAAAAAAAATCAACATTTTTATTGGATTAAACAGCTGATGCCGCTGACGTTTTTGTAACAAACTGTGTATGTTTAATTGTAAATCATGTAAATTACATTTGTAATCTTAAGAATGTGTTTTGTACATAGTAAATATTTTATAATTCAGACTCGTTAACTGCCTGATCTGCCCAAATTGACCATCGGCAAATGCCCGGTATGGCCGATGGCCAGTCCAGCACAGATTCCCGCACAACGCAAACATGCGCAGGTTAGGTCTTTTACCATAAATATGTTGTTCCCCACATAAGGCAAACGTCTACTTTGCGAAGATCCAGAGAACGATGTCTTCGCCCCGCTCCCGGGAACACATCTCTGTATTCTTGCCTACTCCCGCAAGAAAATCTCAAATTTAGACCCTTTTCAAATGTAAACCCATCTCAAATGTAGATACTTCTACGCCGAGTCCGGCAGGCGTGCCGTCCTGTTGCAAACCTCTAGTCTAATGTGTTATCGATGTCTGGTTTACAGTAATTACTGTATTCATTTTGTCAGTGTAGCTGCTAAATACTTTGGTCAGTTCAGTGACTCGAAGTATACCTGTAGGATGGTGAAATATTAATTCTGACAGAACACTGCCATCTTAATAAATTCCCATTAATTAAAAAAGTCTTTCCAGCAGCGGAATACGATTGGCTGAGAAGTGTTCTACCTATGTCACTATTAGTGATAGCACAATTCACAATTATTATTATTTGGCTACACGTTGTTTTCTGCAATGACTCTAAATTGCTGGTTGCAACAAAGTAACATACTTTTTTTTAAACCCTTGGATAACTTTATGATCACATTATTTTGAAAAAATTAGTACATATCGAATTCACTATACAGTAGTGGCGGCTGCTCTAAGACTACAAAGGAAGCTCTGCTTCCTCTAAGATGTCAGAAAATAAATGCTGAAACATGTCGTATTTATATTGCTTTTAGATCGAGTTCAACTTCATGATTAGCTCGTTCAGAATCAGGTATTCATTGTAGACTGTTTGACTCGACTTTCTTGTCAAACGTTTCCGTGCAGCACAGTGCATTAAACCTCCTGAAGCGCAGCTTCACTGGAACTGTACGGTTGTGATGGGTCGTTCTTGAACGATTAGTTCATTTTGAGCTATCTTTAATGTGACTCGGGAACAACGAGTCGTCTCGTACGAGTGAGTCGTTCAGTCGCGCAAGTGCATTTGCGCTACATCCTATAGTTTCTGTATTGGAAGTATTGAGTGTCAAACCCGAAGACTTGAGAGATTAACTAATCAATTCTTATTCCGGCTCAGGCTGCATAGGTCAACATTACGGGGCTGTCACGAAATGAACATACGACTCAAACCCGTAGACTCGAGAGATGAACTAATCAATTTTCTTTCCAGCTCAGCCTGCATTGGTTAGCTAAATGGGCTGTCAGGTGATAAACGAATGGCTCAAACCCGAATAGGCGAATCATAGACTATTTGTGTCATTTTAGTTTCTATTAAGTCTTTGTTATGACCATACTCTTTTTAGTCAAGTTTCAGTCGACTACAGGTCTGAGCATTTTAGTCTTATTTTAGGCAGAATTATCCTCGACCAGTTCTGTCTAGTTTTAATCAATGACAACTGATGACATTTTAGTCTAGTTTTAGTCAATGAAAGTTGTATTCTAGTCTTATTGTTAAGTAACCCACACATTTAAATAAAATAAAATGAATAACATCACTAAAAACATTTGTAAAACTGGTAAAAGTGTTCACCTTCAGTGCGCTGGACTGAACTTACCAGATTTTTAAAAAAAATTCACAGGGCCTCTCAATGGTCACGTTATAAATGTTCATTGACGACGATATTTAGTCATAATTTTCGTTGACGAAAGCAACACTACTAGGAACACAATAATATGTCTTATTCCTGAATACGCCTGGCCTGCGAGTGTAATTTCAGACTAAAACAAGTGGCATTGTATTTACTTAATTTAAATCTGAATTACTCGTGTGGGGGCCGCTGAACAGTAACTTGCATACACCCAAATATGGAGCAAACATGGTGCCCCCTGCTGGTTGACACAAGAATTGTTTAAAAAACAACTAAGTGAAATAAGCACAGGAAAAACTTTCTACATTAATATCAATTTATTACCTTTTAAATTACTTCTCATTTGTTCAACACATGTTGGAATGACTCCCTTCCAAGCGAGCTGGAAGCAGCTCATGAGTTTAAAGTACTACAAACGTCCTCTCGGCAAAACCTCCGCATCCACAGCCGGCCTACTGGTGCCCGGGACGGGTTTGGCCTCGTCCCTTGAACCTCCTAGGCCTGAAACAAACAAGGAGAGCCTCCTTTACCACCATACATGGATCCACATGGGTCTCAACCCTCACTGGGATCGGCTCGGTCAGCATTAGCCCTTGCCTATACAATACTCGAGCAGATCATGGAAAGCGCTCGGAGACCGGTCGCTCATGGTGTGGGAAAGAAAAATCCATTCCTGTGGTACAACCTCATCAGCCCTCCCAACAACTAGACCCAACACTCAAGATACATAAGGAGTTCGGCATGCAGTGTTTTTTTTGTTTGTTTTTAGTTGTTTTTGTTTTTTTTACTTTAAACCAAGCATAAAGGAGCAGGTTATACAGAGTCATCAGAGCTGGTGTTTCTGTTTCTCACTCGTTTTTTTTTGTTGTTTGCTTTTTTTTAGTTCCAGGGGGTTATTTCTGTCAGGGAGTCTTGAAGCAAATTGAAGTCCTAGTGATTGGATTTGGGAGCGCACGATTCTTGTGGTATGCCTTTCATCGTACAAGCACTCCCGTCACATTCCACATATATTTTTGGGACAGGAATTCTTTCTGAGAGGTTTTGATTTTTTGCCAAAGGAGAGAAAAGACAATAGGGGATGTCCAGCAGGGAAACACACCTTATTTAGGAACTCTGCTTCAGTCTGGACGCAAAGAAGCGCGACATAAAACCCCAATATCTCAATCAGCCAATTTCAGTCCTTCGGGTCAAACAAAGTTAATCCGAGATTGAATTGTATCATTCAGTCTCACTGACCAAGATGGGGGGTTTCCCTTAATCCCAGTGATTGCAATCAGATAAAACTACAACACATTTGTCATTTGTCATTCACATGAAATAGTTTTGAGAGTTAGATGTTCTCTTCGATCACAGCTGGTAAGAAAAAAATGTGGCAATATTATTGGATTGTGTACCATTCGGCCAACACGCACCCACGCACACAACTTATTAACACTTATTAATAATCAAGTATTAATAACCATTAATACCCATAACACACCAGACCTGACAAAAGTAACACTTTTTTGCAGTTAAAATTTCATTTACAACAGAAAATGGTCAAAGTTGACTTATTTTTGTATTTGGAAAAAAACAAATTATTATAATTGCACATGATAACAACAAATAAGGAGCCAAGAGTTGCACTCAAGAGGTGCAATCCCTGCGGTACCCACCTACTGCTAAACGTTAGGCATATTTCATTCACATTTTGTAATATCAAAGTTATGATCATCGTTATTATAGAAAACTGTGGACACAATGCTTCAACACTCCAGATACTATATACAGTTAAATGTCCAATTAGTGGGTCATGTGACTCTAAATGTCTAGGATTTTCTTGGACAGGTAGCCTTATGTTTCAGATGTGACTGGGTAACATAAATACAAATGTATTTTGTACATTAATCTCATGCACTGGAGCAACTCCCACAGACACAAATGTTATTGTAAAATCTGATAACAGAGTTGTCTTTTTCTTTTTTCTTTTTTTACACACTAACGTGTGCTGAAGGACTTTAACCTTATAAACATTCTGTGTGTGTGTCGTGTGTATGTTTGTGTATGTATCTTCACACTGTCCGATAGACAGATCCCTTTAAGACACCTTAAAGGCATTGGTGATGTTCCGAGCCAGTCAAGTTTTCCATTGTTTTCGTTTTGTTTTAAACACCTTACAAAAAAGGTTAAAAAGGAAACGTCTACAATGACTAACAGCAAAATAAAAACGGTACGATTAAGATGTGCTCTTTCCCCACCGCCCCTCTTCCTAATTTATTTTCCCTTAAATATCTCCTAAGATTCCAAGTTGGACAGGCTAAGACAAGGGTGTCCTCTCGCTCCTGACTTCAGCATGTTTTGCACTTTTTCCATAAAGGCCTTTACACACCGAACGCAACGGGAATGGAAAGGAACAAAACAAGAAAAAATATTTGGAATTTCATGTTGCTCTAAATGTTTACACAAAATGGCAAACTGTCTTGAAGTGAAGAATACAACCTCATAAACGCTGATGTTCCGTGCATCCCATTTTGGAAAAGGGGCCCATACAGGAGCTGAGATATTACAGTGAGCCCAACTGCACTTACGCGCAGATGTGTGTAACCCAATTAGAGTTTATTTATTTGTATCTATTCAGATAACTCGTGATTGGTCGAAGAAATTTGTGTTGTCTTCAATGTGAAAAAGTCCAAAGAAATGACATTTGGCATGCAAGATATCAATTATGCGTACATTTGAATAAAACCGCAGAGGTTTGACTGAAGAGCAGGAAAGGATCACGTCCGGTGTGTGAAGGCCTTAGGAGTAGGAGAGGTGTGACCCATTGGAGATGTGCGAGGTGACTGAGGTGCTGCGGCTCAGGACTCCGTCCCCGCCCCCTGCGCCCCCTGGCCCGCCCCCAGAGGCCGTCCTGCGCAGCGGTTGGGGGCTGTTCCTCAACGCCATCAGGCTGGGACCCCGCACCACCAGCCCGCCCCCTCCTCCTCCGCCGCCTCCATACATCCCCTGTGAGGAGGAGGAGGATGAAGGCTGGTTGGATGAAGAGGAGGAGGAGAGTGAGATAGAGGGCGGGGCCGGGGGAGGAGGAGGAAGGAGAGCCAGGGACTGGGAGGAGGAGCGGGAGGGGAGATGGTGGGGGAAGGCGTGGGGGTGGGCGAGGTCCCCCCGGCTCCCTCCTACTCCCCCCCACTCCCTGTCTTTCTCCCGTTCCCTCTCTCTGTCCCTCTCCCGCTCCCGGTACAGTTGGGGTGTACTCTGGTGGTGGTAGTGCTGAGGGAGGTGGTGGCGATGGTGGTGATGGGAGGAGGAGGAGGACGAGGAGGAGGACGAAGAAGAGCGTGATGAGTGGTGAACAGGGCCGTCCCGTGCCAGGCCCAAGGCGTGGGCAGAGGAGGACGTGGACTCGGCACGGCTGGGGCCTCGGCGGGAATGGGGGTGCGGACCCCCTCCGTGGCTCCAGTGGCTGGAGGAGCGTGGCGTTTGGCTGGATGGGTAACCCTGCTTGGGGTAGGCCTCGGACGGGATGCCTGTCAGTGCAAGGCTGCTGAAGCCCAGGCGAAGGCTCTCTGAGTCGAAGGCCTCAATCTCGCTGGCCTGGCGCTCTAGGAGGGATCTGATCCTCTCGGAGCGCTCATTCTGCAGGGACAGCATCTCCTCCTCGATCTGTGGGGAGGCAAAGTGGTTAGGGCTTAGGTAAAATAGATATGAACATGCATTTTACTTTTGCTTCACCCTCTGTAAGACCTTTCCTTGCAAAATTGGACAAGATTTGATTCCTTTTTTTGCTGCCATGTTGGTTCAATCTGCAAATTCCCCCAGACACTCCACATTTCTTGCTCCTTTTATATACATTGTGAGGCTGGAGTAAAAACGTGGCTGAGGGCTTGTTTATAGAACATTGTCTTCAAGAAACTTCAGGGGCTTTTTTATGAGTTACTTAGTTTAGGTCAACTTAGCTAGCTAACAATTTGAAAATCCATTATCAGTTAAATACCTTCATTACAAAACTATGTAATATGTGCTCTTTTACCTGAAATGCTCTAACACCACATACAGTTACTACATATAGTTCCAGCAGAAGTTAAGCCCTGCGTGTTTACATTAATGCATGAGTTGTTCCTTTAGGTTTTAACTTAGACTCTCTCTCACCCTCTGCTCCAGCAGTGCCCTGCGGATCGACACTCTCTGCTCCAGGTCCTTGACCTCTCTCTCGTGCTGTGTGTCCGTGTGGATCTTGATCTTGCTCTGATAGGCATTTAGCAACTCCAATTCCTGCTGCAGCTGCATTCTCAGCGCCTGATACTCCGCCTCCTGTGTCTCATCCAAACGCAGCTGAAGAAACAGTGCATTAGGTCAGTGAGGCGTGGCCTCGGGGGTCAAGCTTGGCACGGATGCCCAACTTGGACTGACCCTTTCAATACCGTCTTTAACAAACCCTCATTGACTCATCGCTGGTTTTGTTTTGAAGGAATCCTAAATGTCACTTTAAGGAGACAATCCACTGCTTTACTATCTCAAGTGATGTCTGTTAGATGAGGCTAACCTGGCCTAAAGAGTGTATTCCCAGTACATGTAAATCAGCTTTGTTGCTCGACCCTACTTCCCTTTTCATGTGAATGGCCACTAGGGTCCAAGTTATGAGATGATGTCTGTGAGAGATAGATAAAAACGGTATTGAAACGGTGGGTAAGACATGCCAGGGATGTTGAGGGTAGCGTCAGGATGTGGCTCAACATGAAACAGACAACCTGATCTCGGTCTACAACGGCATGCCGTTAATGGTGCAGAGTGAGGGGGCGTGGCTCAGGTAAAGGTAGTGTGGATGGAGGGTGGAAATTGTGATTGACATGTCCTTGCCTTACTCACAGCCTGTGTGGACAACATGTCGTTGATGGAGTGGTCGTACTGCTCGGCCAGGATGGCCAGCTTACGTGTCTGTTCATCCTTCAGCCTCTTCAGCACAGCCTTGTGATCCGACTTGGGCGTGTTTTCCAGCAGGTGGTTCCGCAAGGCCTTGAACTGCCGCGTCTGTATCTTGCACGTGTCCTGGAACTGCCGTTTGATCTGCAACTCTTTGGACTGCAAAAACAAGGGAAAATTTGGGAAAGGGGGGGAGGAATCCAGAATTGAATACAGAATAAGAGGAAAGGAAGAACTGCAAGGGGATGAATCATCTCCAAGTCATTTTTAAGTATTTGCAATATGATCTCCAGTGCATATCAACAGAGGCATTAAAAACAGCAGCAGTCGGAAACCATCTGTATTCCACTTACCTCTGAGAAACCTGAGTCACAGTAATTAAATCTTTAAATTTGTCAAAGATAAGAACTTGGAGGTTGGATGAACAAGCCTGAAGAAAAAACCCAGAGCTGAAGGCTTTAAAACAGACTTACATTTTTGGTCTGATTCTGAATCCCCAAGAAAATGTACCCCACCCAATGCCACATTTAACAGTAACACTGTGCATTAGATCTTTTGCTTCACCTTCAATGCATTCACTTATTACTTCAATTTCCCCTAAAATAGCTTAACCGCTCACTTTATACAATAAATGAGTGAATGAATTATGGTAACATTTCTGAATTTTTTGCTCATTTATACGTTGGAGTTTCAAGGTTTCTCAGGGCAAAATTTGCAATAAGAATGCCTAGTCAGCAGGAAGGCCCTTGAGAAGACACTAAGTGAAAGTAGAAATAATTGCACAGTCAACAAACAAGTATGACATTCTTCAACAATAACAATTTAAATATACGCTACGCTTGAGTCACGTTTTACATCTGATTTTTAATAACTGAACAATAGTAAGTGAATTGAAATTTGCAGAATTGTTCTAGTTGGTTTATTTTTTTTCACTTTGAAAATCAAAACACAATCAGGAGCGCACAAAAAATTTGGATGCACAGACACTGGTAAAGCTGTGCATTGTTCAGAATTCATAAAGTAGTCTCCTACTACTAATTTGGTGCGCTGCTGAGGGCCTTTGGTTTTAGACCTTGGCATAATTACAACCCAACCAACATTATATCTTACAAGACCTGAAGCAACTTGACCACCAAACTCCTGCCTGAGGCTGATGATCATGGTCAAAGTGCCTAATAAAACATTTCTAACAATGGCGTTGGTTAAATCAGTCCTGAGCCCTGAAGAGGCAGCCCACATTTACGCTCTATCCCTGAGTACCAATCTGTTTTTATGAAAAAATGCACATCTAATAACCAGATTGAGAACCTCATGGAGCTTTGTGGAGCTAAATGGTATCTTGGGTCCTGGCATTCACATGGATGTTACCAAATACCCAAACAGTGCTGCTGATCGAGTCCACCCCTTCATGGCAAAGTTGGTTCCCCAATACCCAGAGCCTCTTTCAGCAGGATAAAACCCTCTGGCACATTGCAAAAATTCACCTATGATGTTCAATTTGCCCCCAAATTCCTCTTTGATTTGTGGGATGTGGTGGATAAACTAGTCTGATATACAGAGAACCCAACTTCAAGGACTTAAAGGATCTGCTGCGAATAACATTTTCAGAGGTATTGTGGAGTCCATGCTTAGTCTGATTGGTGTACTTCAAGCTCATGCATAGACTAGTTCTCACAGAGGTCTCCGTTTCTCTATTCTGACCGAACTGATGTCGATCATAAGTACTTCCTAATCATTTAAAAGTGCATAAGTGAATATTTCTCATAATTTCTCGAAATGAAATACTGATCTAGATCTACAGACTGTTTTATATAGGTTTTTTCTTTAAAAAAATAAAATGCGTCAACGCAACACAATGAGTGAGAAAATAAATTCTAAAAAGACAAACACAAATCAAAAACAAAAGAATGATTTCAACAAAATTTATTTCAAATATGTATGACAAAAAGAAAAGAATTCTTTAGTTACATACAGTAAACATCCACTCATTCAAACACAGTGAAGATGAAATGGACACAAAAATGGCCAATGGGTGCTGGGCTGAACGTAACACAAATTTCTCCAAAAAAAAAAAAAATATATATATAGAATGTTCTCGCTCACTCTCACGCTCACACACAAACGAAGAGAATGTGTAAACATGCACAAAAAAACAAGGGTGACATGTTTAAAACGAATGACATTCAGTCATGCTGTATTCAAATAATTCCTCATCTCCCGCAGATTGAATTTGCTTGTCTAGATCAGTTAATTGTATGTCTGAATTTTGCGATGAAGCAAAAAGCCATGTTGAATAAACAAACGCTTCCCTTAAAAGGAAAAACATACATGTCATTAAAAAAAAAGCAATAAATAAACAAAAACTTTGGATCTACCGTGAAATTTTCACTCGGGAAGTTCCTGAGCAGGATATGCAAAAATAAAACCCATTTTAAATCATTGTCATCGCTCGTAGATCTTTGATTCTCACAGTGCAAACTTCTTTTTTTGTTTTAAATCCAGTAATAAAAACTCTTCATTTTTTTGTGGCGTCACATTCTATGGCTGCAGAAATCATTCGTCTTGGTTTTATGTTACCATGACCCACGACTCCTCCAGAAGATTGTCTTAAGACAATAAGGCCTAGCTTTTGCCAGGCAGTGTTGTAACTAAAATACTTCAATCTGACATGTAGAATTTTCTTTTTGCTGTTCAAAAGAGAACATGCTTGACTATCTTCATATAAAAAGTATATGTTTACATGGTAAAACATTAAATATACGTCATTGCCAACAAAGCACAATAACAATGTGTATAAATCATCTGCTTCGCTTTCAACGCATTCACTTATTACTCCAGCTCCTGGTTTTCCCCTAAAATGGATGCTCATCAGTCCCTAAAAACAGCTGAACTGCTCACTTGATACAATAAATGAATATACAGTGAGTGAATAATGGTGACCCTTCTGAATTTTTTGCTCGTTTATATGCTGGAGTAAAAGTTTCAAGGTTTCTCAGGGCAAAATTTGCAATAAGAATGCCTAGTCAGCAGGAAGGCTCTTGAGAAATTGGGGATTAAGTGAAAGTAGAAATAAGTAAACAGCCAACAAATGAGTATGACATTCACTAAATAAATGTAAATATTAGCTATGCATGAGTCACATTTTACATTTAATTTTTAATAACTGAACAATAGGAAATGTATTGAAATGCGCAGAAGTGTTCTAGTTGGTGTACTTATTTTCAAAACACTTGACCAGGAGGGCACAAAAAAATAGAAATCTGGTTCCCTGCTGATGGACTTTGGTTTTAGGCCTTGCCGTAATCAAAGCTCTGCGCTTTTTGAAAATTACAGATTAATTCCCACTTCTGGGAAAAACAAAATAAAAATCAACAAACAAACCATAGACATCTTTAGGCCAAGATCATTACACTTTTCTATGTGGGAGATTATTGCACTTCAAAACAAACCACACCAGTAGTGTTGGCGCTGCATAGTGTAAATATTTGGGTAAAACAGTTCCGTTCTCACAGCGGGCGCTGCAAATGAAATCATAACTACCAAAATCTGTAATGGCACCGGCTTCGGACCCAGGCAGCTATTTTATATCTCGTCCTTCAACACCAATATGCTAAACGCCTCTCTGAAACCGTAAGACTTCAAAAAAAAACAAAAAACACACAAAATGGGAAGGGGAAAAAACTAAGACAAACAAACAAAAGGAAAAAATTAATTGCACAAACATGGTCATAAAACAATAACCATAAAGACAAACAGTAAATCAATGGCAAAAATAAAACTTTTACAAAAAGCACAGTCTCGAATAATACATCATATTCACTGGGTGATGAACAGTGAATACATGAGCAAGTACAGAAAATAAATGAAATAAAGCTGCAACAAACCTGCTTTCAATCAGAGTGTGTTTTTTGTGTGTTTGACGGGGAGTAAAAGGTCCCAAAGGAACATGTCATCAGGGGAAAAAAAACAAACAAAAAAAAGGAACAAAAAGGTGACCGGAAAAATGAACGGACCATCATACAGAGACAACAAATACTCTCGCAACCGCATCTTCATTCTTCCACAACAGAGGAAGGTAAACAGAATAATTTTGTATTTTGTTTTCTGAGGTACAATCAGTCGGAACAGGCAAAGCAAGAACAATGCTATCGCACAGTGAGTATATTAATCCTTTTCATTCACATTCTCTAAAGTTATCAGTTATACTCTCAGGGAGTTCCGGCATCATCAGGATTAAAACTCAGGACCTCTCAACAAACAGTCAAACTAATGAATGCTAGAAGTTTTTCATGGGGTGATGAGATAATGTACTAATCACCAGCATCCAATTAAAACGTTTTCAGAAGATATGCTGTATAAATATTAAACAAACATCAGAAATAACTTTTATATTAATCCTGGGCTATGACCACACCAAAGAAACAACCTCAGATTATACTAATCAAATGCTAGAAGACAAACCATAGAACAAATCCCAGGTTATATTAATCCAAGTCTTTAAAATGAGCCGTTTATTATAATCCCAGGTTCTAAAAATCCTGAGCTATAAAACAAGCCATTGGAATAACCCGAATTTAGGCTAATCCCGACCATAAAGTGAGTCACAGAAACAACCCCAGGTTATGTTAAGGCTGGGCTCCAGATTGGCCCACAGGTACAACCCAGGGTTATAAATAACAAGCTAGTAAACAAGATGTAGAATCAATCTCGTGTTATAAAATTTACCATAGGAACAAGCCTAGGTTATATTACATCTGAGCTTACGGCCAGGCAAATTGACAAAAAAAAACCAAAAACATTGAATACAGTGATGTTGACCATTGGCTTTTCTCATACCTAAGAAAATGATAACAGACATCTAGGTGATAAATTATATTACCCCACCTCCCCATAGAAAACTAAACCAGTCCAAGAGGTTTAGAGACAACACTGTTTGGGACTCCTCTAGCCTTTTCTTCCACCGGAACATACAACTGTACAGATGATACCCAAGAAATTGTAAGAAAATGTCGTCATTATGATACATATGCCTTCGACCCACCCTTATTTCATTCCTTTTACTGACTCATTTACATCTATCTCCAAGGCACTATCTTCCCCTTCAAGCTCCTTCCTGAAGCTGTCCTTCTGAGCCCACTCTCCCACCTCCCCTCCTCCCTATATAACCTGACCCTCTCCTCCCTCCTCCGTCGCTCCCGCTCTCTCCTCTCCCACATCCTCCTCCTCTGCTCCCTCACTGCTCGTGGCAGAAGCCGGGGCAACTTACTTGATTTCTCCTCACGTAAGAGCCCGAAAGCCCTTAGTTTGCTCAGGTAATTTGTAGGAAGTTTTTTAAGCACTCTGTTAGCTAGGCTAAGCACCACAGAGTTAGCCAGATCAGCCAGAACTCCTATGGGACGGCGGACAAACCGTCTTGCCCAGAGCATAAACCGTGCCAGCAAAATGGTACCAACACTGCGGGCTTGATACTCAGCCGGTAGGCTCTTTATGGGCACAGGTATCCTGGAGCGCCGGCCACCCCAGTTCCGCCCAGCTTTGGGGAACATGTCATAGAGGCTGCGCTCAGCCAGGCCCCCCAGTAGCGACTGGAACAGGGCAAAGAGGGGCTTGGGCAGACGGAAAAGCAGGCGCACCCACAGGCGCCGGAGCTTACGCGGGCCATCTTGGAGGAACACACGGGCCGGTCGCACCACCAACACCACCAGCAGGTAGAGCGTAAGGAAGAGTGAGGGTGAACTCAGGAAGAAGGCCGAGATCAGGGCCACTGGCACATAATAGAGACCAAGGCTCAACGACAGACCAAGGCTGAAGAGGCCAGAGGTCCATAGCGTGAGCGACAAGTATGTGGACAAAGAGAGGGAGCAAAGGGAACGCAAGAAGAGGTAAGAGAAGAAGACGGCCAAGAAGGCCAGCTCAGCTGAGAGGAGAACAGAAGCAAGAGAAGGAAGTGGCGGGGAACGCCGGAGGGAAAGGAGAAACACTGCAAGGGAGAGGAAAGTGGGCACGGAGGGTTGAGCTGCTGCAGAGAGCGAGAGGACCAGGCAGATGGCATGGGAGAAGAGAGAAGGGAATAAAGGCTGAGAAGACGGCTCAGGTGGGGGGCAAATGGGAGGCGGCTCAAGTTCTTCCAAAGTGTCAGGGAAGTAAAATTCAGAGAGCTCGTCTGCTTCCCGTTCACGCTTGTAAGGCCGGTGCTCAAGAGAAGAGGCAGAGATTAGCTCTGATGGACATCCATCGGCCACTCCCCTGTCCTCCTCAGTCTCCATCTCGGTCTCACTGGCTGAACCTTCCTCCTCATCCCATTGCAGCCCATCTACCTGTCTCTGACACACCATGTCATCTTCATCCTCATTATTTTTAACATCCTGACATTCTTTATTCTCTACATTCTCAGTCAGTTCCTCTATGCTTTCCTCTTTGGTAATTTCTATTGCTTCAACTTCTGTCTCTTCCTCAGCCTCCTTCTCCACACTCTCATGATTTAAAGACAGGACAAGGCTTCCTTCATCTTCCATGTTCACAGTATCATTCTTTTGGACCAAGTCCTCATTGTTGTTTTTCTCACTTCCATCATGTTCGTCACCTCTCTGTTCCTGAATGGTGTTGTCCTCAAACAAAGCAGGTTCTCCATACATTACTCCCTCATCCCCATCCCTACCACTTCCCACCATGTCATCTGCCCCTTCCCTACCTAGACCCTCCCCCGCAGGCTCTGTGCTGTCGCTCTCACTCACTCTTAGGCTTTTGGGCTGCTGGCGGACCTCCATGGCATGCTTCTGACGGAGTTCCTGCTCCCGCCGTTTGTTGTACTCCATCTGGTTGGTGAGCTCACTCTGGTGCTGTGTGCGGATCAGGTCAGCGCGAGTGCGCTGCACCAGGCCCAGCTGACGAAACTCCAGTTCCTGTGTGGATTCATGGTGCCGCAGCAGCATGGCACACTCCAGGTCCTTCAGCGTCTGCTTCTTGTTCAGTTCCTACAGGGAGGAAGACAAAGAGAGAAGAGGGAAGGCTAAAGATGAAACATTCCTTTCAAATGTTGACAAGGCTAACCTGAAGAAGTGTATTACCAATACACTGGAAGCTAAACAGCTTTCATTACTCACAGTCATTGTGGGGCCAAAATATTTTACCATTCAGTGCAGATTTCACAACTCATTATCCCTGGGGATATACAACCTGGAGAGTTTGGTTCTAACCCAAATCTGTCACCCATGATAAAGCAAAAATATTTTCAGATGTTCCTGATTAATTGGATCAAGAGTGTCAGATTTTGGGTTGACTATGAATCCTGTAGGATGGTAGATCACCAGAGGGATTTGGATGTGTAAACTTGTGATTCCTTTATATACCTCTCTCAGCAGGTCTTGCTCCAGGTTGTGTCGAGCTAGCAGCATCTTCCTCTTATACTGTCGGCATTGAAGTTCATAGTACTGCCTCTGGCGCCGCAGCAGTCCTGCCTCTTCCTCAGCCTGAACCTGCTGGAGACACTCCTTTTGCTGTACCAGCCACTCCTGCTTTTCTCGTTTTGGTGTGGACTGGTTCTCATTCAGCTCCTGAGGAAAAGGATGGATTAATGCAACAAAGCTGGACAGACAGATCCTTAAATGCCATGTTATATTTAGAACCAACACTATCATTGCACATAAACAGATTGCATTAAAGCCCAGCACATAGATTGCATTTCTATCACTTCTGTCCATTTAACAAGATTATCCTCAAACTGCAGTGACCACATGCTGAGACGAACAATTTCAAGGACAGGATAAAATTTAAAAAGCCCCATGCTTTAAATCAATTCACTGAAATCAAAATTCAGGTGAAAGTAACAGTGAAAACTTCCACAAAGAGAATCCAAACTGTGTCTTCATTTCAAAAAGAGATCAAGAAATGATCTCTTTGAGAATCTTGTATTTACCTCCTTCAGCTGCTCTTTACGTTGCCTATACTGGCGTTTCTGAGACTCCAGCAAAGTGGTGAGTTCTTTCTTCTGCTGAGCCAGAATGTGCTGCTGGAACTTCTTCTCCTCTGTTGAACCACTCTTAGTCTATAGTTTGGGGAGATAAACAAGGAATAAAGTAGGTTTTGTATTCTTGTACAGCTCTCTCTTTTCATTCCAGTCTAAGGTCTATGGCTAATTTCAGCACGCAGCCTCACTAAACCAGTCTGACTCAATTCATCAGCTGATTAGAGTAGCATATTAGATTAGAATTAGACACAGCCAAATAAGTGTATAGATTACAGCAACTTTAGTGTATCATGATAACTGCTAAATATGCATTGCTGTCATTTATCAGCTAGCCCTAAACACACATTAACCCGCATCTGCATCAACCCCTCAGTGCCACCTTCCCTTGCTTTCTGACCTCTTTCTCCAATACAGCCTGGTGCTTCTTGTTAAGCTTGTCACTCTCGCTGCCAAAGTTGTTCCTCTGTGTCTCCAGCTCTTTGTCCAGCCGCAGTTGGTGTTCATCCATCTCAGCCTTCAGTTTGTTCTCCAGTGCCATCAGCTGCTTCTGGTGCTGCCGCCTCATGCGCTTGTAGCCGGACATCTGCTCGCGCAGCGCTGAGCCCTGCTCATGCTCCTGGATCTGACGTGTCACCAGCGAAGCCGTCCGAATGGTGGCAAAATGATCTCTGCCACGGCGCCGCCGGCCACCACCCCCACCTGATGGGCCCTGCTGCTGGGAGTCTATCTCTGGCTGGTAAGGATCATCATAGATGTTGTCATGGCTCTGGGCAGTAGACAGAGGAACAAGAGAGACATGGTTGAATTTTGCAGTGCAAAGGAAAAACTTTAGGGCTGCACGATATATTCTAGCATCATCATATTAATGTACACAGGAGCAACTGTCACATAGACATAGATTTTTTCTGTTGCTTGATTTAAAGGTCAAACTCCTGGAAAACCCAATCTACAAGAGTTCACTGTCTGAAAAATATACTCAGATGTTAGGGTTCCAGGACCTAGTTTGCCTGCTACTGAGTGACATGCTAGCTCTGCATGCACAGCAAACAGCCAATCACAATCATTCTACACCAGTTCAAAGTAAAGCGTGCAGCAACTCTGACTATAAATTGAACACAAATTGAAAATGAGCAAGAAAAAAGACAAAAACAGAAGAGACTGAACTGGTTGCACAAAGAAAAGGAGCAACAGTTCAGAGACAAAAAAAGATGGTTTGGATCAAGAACAGTTTCTTTGTTGACAGCACCTTGAATTTCCTACAAAAAGAGCCGAGTAATTTGCTTAATCATTTAAATCGGAATCAAAAAGCTCTATCTGACGAGTGCAAAGCAAGTTCTGATGCCACCAAAAGCAAAAACTATTTTGGATGCATATGACAGTGTTCCACACCATGAGAAATATTTCAAATCCAAAGATTCCAAGTTATATTCCTTGACAACTAATGGGTTTTCACTGATCTTTAGAAACAAAAAGAAAGCATGTAGATATTTTTTCTTTAAAAAACTTTCAATGTTACAAAATATATAGTTTTCTGAGCAATTTACACACATCTAAGTTTAATGCATACTTATTATTTATTGTTCAAATGTACAGAGAGAAACAAGAACAAAATGTTGCAAGTATCTGGCAGGCCACATCTCTTACAGCTGTAAGGCCAGAGGTGCTCTTGAAAAACAAGGAATCTAACACCACATTCCTTGCATAATACTAAACTGGATGCTGGTCCTGTCAGATAACCAGCAGGGTACTGGAGCAACATGGTTTCGTGTTGAAACTGATTGTTTAGCGTTTTATTCAAGAAAGGATGCTTGATTTCTATGCAGCTACACACTCTACAGAAAAATAATATCCCAAATGCCACAACGTCACATTATGCAGCCCTAATTTTTTGCAAACGATATAGAAAATCATCAAGCAATTCCAAACCCCTTGAAGGGTCAGGTTTGTTGGTGCACTAAGGATTGCACACGAAGTATTTCACACGAAGCTGCAAAATATAACACCCATTTGGAATTCACAATTTTATGAAATATATGTATCCAAAAAAGCCTATTTTTGTTTATAAGCTTTTTGCAATTTTTTTTAACCCCTAAACAGGCTGCTTTTTGTTACTGTCTAGGCTAAAATGTATTAAATATTTTTTTGGGTTCAGGGAACCCATTGTTGCTTCATTATGTTTGAAACTGAACAGGCTATTATAGCTTAGTTCCATATGTCGACTGAAGTTAATATTAGGGGTCTGCAATATATTTATTGATATAGTGATAGTGTCACATGAAATCCTCTGTATGTGACGAAACACTTTGTGATAATTAGTACTTAAAACGAAAGTAAGCTAAACTAGGAAGCACTGATGAACTTCTAACCACCCCTTTTCACACACTGATTAAACCTTTTAAAATGACACTTCTAATAATAGACTTTTCTCTCTTTCACACGCAAGAAAACTGACCAGGGGTTTATGCAGCACGGAGCTGTTGGATGTGACCGTATGTTCTCCCTCCTGCATCATGGCCATTTCCCCGCTGTCGTCTGATCCATCAGCAAGGCTGTTCACAGAGGAGCTCTGGGAGCTTGCGCTGATTGACATGGAGGGCAACGAGTGGGAGCTTTCCATACTGTTCACTGTCCCCGTCCGCAGCATGTACTGTTCCACATCCTGGGTTCAACAAACAGGAGAATGAACAAAGCACACCACCAAGCCTACATATAGATAACCCAACAAAGGGATGCAACAATGCATCAAAATTGTGCTGTTGCAATGCAAAATTTTAAATATGCACTGCGGAGAATAAGCTATCTAATATTTGACAGTTGTCGTATCTGCACTGTAGTGTTAAACCAGGACCAACTAACAACCCAGTCCAACCCAATCAACCCCATCCTACACCTGTCTTCCAGATATTTTTATTACTAAACTGAGCATAATTCTTATTGTTCTCTTAAAAATTGTACTGTATGCCTTATATCTTGTATCAGATTATTATGTGATGACTGTATTATTACACCCCCTATAGTCATCGTCTGAAATGAAAAGGCATCACTTCTGTAGCTCTGAGAGATGCATTTGCACGTATGCACTCAGTTTTCAGCCAGTTTCATTGCTCAGCCAGTGCAAAGTGCCAATTATACTGCCGATAAGCTCCAACAGTCAAGTGCAGAAATATAAGAGTCAGGTACTAAATGTCCTAAACATCAGCTCAACAGTAGGTGAGCCCACTCCATCATATGCAGCCTTCTTCCACCACCCCCATATTTAACATCATGTGGCTGGGTCTACTTTTAGAACATCAAATTGCTCAGGCCAGTCTATTACAAAACACACTACCTGCAAATGCAATTATCTCACTTGTCATGGAACATTTCATGTCTAGTGCTGTACAGTTTAAACTATACAGTAACAAACCAAACGATAAAACAAAAATGGAAAAGGCAGAAGCAAACCTGCCGCATTTAAACTTAGCTAAGATTTACTGATCAATACAAGCCTAGTAGGAGAATTTTAAACATGCATTTTCATCAGGCAAAATGCCAACTTATTCACCAAAATCATCATAATAAACTAAAGCACATCGTCAAAATAATTTTCTCTGGACCTTGGGAACCAGTTGGAATAGACCAGTGGATCACAGTGCCTATTGTGGTTGAAGTTATGGATCCTAAAGACTTTAACTCTTTTAGAGCCAGAGTCAAAAAATTTTGTCTGTTTAGTCCAATGATGGAAACAGAAATAATACTACAAGCTTCTGGAGGAGCATCTCCAAGCAGCACAGGAGAAAGCACAGAGCACATGGGATAAGAGGCTTGGCAGAAAAGTGTGGATAAACATCAAACTCATTGTATCTCTTTTTCTTTTTTTACACATTTGTACCTTTAATGTTTTGCTACGAGCCCCCTCTTCACATACTCATGGCAAGCACGTATTCATATAAAGCTTTATACGAAATGTCTTCAATTTGATATTTAAAATGCCCTAGTAAAGAGAAAGTGTCAACACCTCCTACCTCTTCCTCCTCTGCACCTTCAGCAGCAGGGCCATTGTGTGTTTCCTGGAAAAGGATCTTCTTCATTTTGCGATACTGCAGGTTGTCCAGTTCTCGAACGGCATCTTTAGTACGCGCAATGAGGTCCATCACCACGGTCAGCGGGCGCTCCCGACACAGGAAATGATGCTACGTGTGGAGAAACAGAGGAGGACATTATGAGAATAACAGCAGGGGAAAAAATAAGACCTATGCTTGTAAAGTGTACAATTTTAATCATGCCTAAGAAATCCCCATGAAACAGAAATGTGAACCAGGCTTCAGTACATGATACAGCAGCTATTGTGAAAAATAAATATCCTAAATATGACATATTTCTTTTGGCTACTTTTGTGGCATTTTGTGGCATTCAGCTAAATACTTTACCACCAAAAGTATTTTCCCTATACTTAGAAATGCTTTAAAGTCAAAACACCATCACATGCTCACCTGCTTCTAAATAAGTGCATATTGTAAACTTTATTAATTATTAAGTTAATTAATAGGAAAACAAATCTTGTATTCCTGCTTTAGACATACCATTATTATACAACAATAATTCCTTTTCCTATTTGCACATAAACGCCTCAAAGCTAAAACAAATAACTAGTTTAAACATCATTTTAATTTCCTCTATGCATGATCTATAGAGGCTGTGAAGAACTGCCAGCAATCTCATTAATATTCACACTGCCCACTGCGGGCCCTGCCCCTTCACACATTTTCCAGTGTTGTGTTCTCAGGACACTGATGGGCTGCACTCAGAGAGCTAGAGTTGCCATGTCCAACGGTGTCAACAAACAGGAAAATCCAAAAGTGATCGCGATAATAAAAGCTGTAAAGCAGGTTCTACCAAAGCCGGCTTCAGAAATCTCTTTGAAATTAATTCTTGAATGTGAACTATGACATTAAAGGAAAGGTGGATATCAGAACACCAGCAACATTTGATCCAGTTATGAGCCTCACCTTGAGCAGCACATCAGAGGTAGGTCTGTCCTGGGCAATCTTCTGCAGACAGGAGTCCACAAAGTTACGGAAATAATCCGACCTAAGAAAAACAGCAAAGCCAAGTAAGCGCCACATAAAAAGGAAATAGTGCTAAAATGTAAAGGCACTTAAAGCTGCCTGTCACGGAGCCATCAGGGATTTTCATGGGTATACTGTATACACATACAGTAACCCTCTACTTTCATACGGCTCAGAAGTCAATGTTTCTGTCCATGGCTGATTTTGCTGAGAACAGAACTAATAATTTTTCATTGAAACCCCCATACTAATGCTGAAAGCCCCTTCATTCTCGTCTGCCACGCCCCTCATCTTCGTGCTGGGTTGCTAAGCACCGCACCCAAACACAAACCTGCACGAGGATGTGGGGCCATGGCAGATGAGGCCTGGAAGTCACAGGTTTTTAATCTATAATTTCATTTTTGTGCTGAATTATTAAGATAAATATAATTTGCTAATTTTGCAACAAACATCAATGCAAATTCATTTTCATATTAAGAAAAATAAAATGTTTTGGTTCTGTCCAGAAAACACAAAGAAATAGCATCTTGGTATAGTGAAATACTACAATATTCAGAGGCAGGAGGTTTAAACGCAGCCAATTTGAGAACGTTATTTATTTCTCCTCGCTGATTGGCTGCTGCCCTGTGAGGCATGTATGGCAGCTTCTGACCAGATTTTTCCCCATGGAGCTTCTCGAGCTGTTTTTACTTGCTTATACCAAGCAAAACAGCAGCACATCCCAAAGACAAAAGGCACGTGTATGACTTACTGTCTACACAGTGGTAACCTCAGTATTTACATTCTAGCACTGCAGGAGTTGAGTGTAACTTTACAGTACCAAAACAGATTTACCTTTACACTTTCTTTAAGGGTTTTTGGAGCATGTTCAGGGGTATGTTTATGAGTTTACACTATAAAAACAGGCATTTTAGGTATTCAGGCATCCATATAGATCAAGTTTATGTACATATACATGACACCAATTTGTAATATCAGACAAAACTAGGACACAGAAACTGATCTCTCACCAGTGATTAGACTGCAGGACTGGGCTTTCGTTCTGGGCGATGTGGTATAAGGCACTCATAGCATTCATGTTAAACAAGGGAGGCTTTCTCTCCGCTGTGCGAGAGAAAAAGAGAGAGAAAAATGTGTTTAGCGGCAGCAAACTTGACCTCATTATTCACATGAGCAGACTGTCCTCCTAAAAAAATACACTGATCAGCCACAACAATAAAACCACAGGCAGCTGAAGTGTCGCTTTTTACAATCATTCGGTGGGCAGCGAGTAAATAGTCAGTTCTATAAGTTGATGTGTAAGAACCAGGAAAGAGGCAGAATTTAAGGATCTGAGAATAGGGCCGAAATGTGAGAACTATACAATTAGGTCAGAGCATCTTCAAAACTGCAGGTCTTATAGGGGGTTCTTATATGGAAGACTAACAGTGAACTGGCAAACAGGGCCATGGAAAACATTTTATCTGCTCCCACATAAGAACTAGCACAAACTACTGAAAATGCTCGAGCTGGCTATGACAAATGTGTCAGAGCACGCAGTGCACTACAGTTTGATGTGTATACGGTTGGTTGCATAGGTCAAATACCCCACTCTGAAAGTGCCAATAATGAGCATGTGAGCATCAGAACTGGATCATGAAGCAATGGAAGAAGGTGGCCTGGTCTGACGAATCACATTTTACACAATGTGTGTGTGTGTGCTCGGCCAGAGCTCAGTTACATACCCAGCTCTATACAGGTGATGCCGAGTGACCACACATCCACTTTCCCGTCATACTGGCCTTCATCCATGGCCAGAATCACCTCTGGAGCCATCCTACACCAGGAACATTAATTATGCTAAGGAACTGTAGCAAGGATCACATAAGCTAGTCTGCCCTAAACTTAGAGATACACTGGTGCAACCTTCAACAAACAAGAAGAAATTGTGCTTTAAAGTGAACAAAACAGAGTATGTGTAACCTACTTACCTTTAATTTTTGTAACATATGTGCTTATTTTTGCCTCTACAGTGTTTACAGTACACTTTTCCTGCTACATGTACACCACCCCATTTCCTACTACATGTACACCACCCCATTTTGTTGCTGCTGAAATTCGGGATGTCCCTGCAGCTAGGAAATTAGCTACAATGTAAGCTTAAATTGCATTCTAAAGAAATACACTTTTTTCCAGGATGATGCAGCACCGTTTACATTATTGTTTATGTTACAAAAGGCAGTATGCATGCATTTATATTCCATTTATGCATGGTAATATTTCTCGATGTTTTTTGTGTCCTTAAAAAAACAGCAGTAAATAAAAGTTAAAAAGTAAAGAGTGTGACTGTCTACATTTTGAAATGAATACATGCAAGATAATCATGATAATCGTGCAATTGATTATTTTCCAGACGTTAATTGTGCCATCAAAACTATAATAGTGACATCCTCAGCTTTCACCTCACAATTTCCTTTCAAATTAGTAATGGCTTCATAAACCTATCTATTCCTCAGTCCACTGTGAAGAACAGACTGGAAAAAGAACATAATGGTGATTTGTGCAGCTTTATTTAGGAGGCTTCATTACAATTCTCTAAGATCTGTATGGCCCACATAAGCCTGAGTGCCTTACCAGTAGGGTGTGCCTACAAACGAGTTGGCGGGGGCGACGATGGAAGCGGAGCCAAAGTCTCCCAGTTTGACCTGGCCTGGCTCCGTCAGCAAGATATTTCCAGCCTTCACGTCCCTGTGAGAACACATTACACAGAAACTACTTTCAATGACTGTCCCAGGCACTGATCAACACATTAGAAAGTACATCCGGTAAACTGAATGTCTTTATAAAACCAATTAAACTTTTATAAAAGTCATTCACTCCTGCTACTTTCATTCAGAGCGGTACAGCCTGAACTGGCCAATTCAAACAAAAGTCATCATGATCACAAAAACAAAAGGGGGGAAAAACATTAAAGCTAACTTACAGAAACCTTCACAGTCGATTAATGACAATCATATCAGAACTAAAAGCACAAATTTATTTGAACTAAAATGGGTTACATCTTATTAACTTACACCGATACTGGTTATGGGAGTTCTAATATTGCTTAAAATCGATTTCTGAGCTCTCCCAGGCTCCATTACCCACACTCAAGCTGGAGGGACTGAGTTTCTACCTGTGAATCATGTTGTGAGAGTGGAGGTACACCAGGCCCTGCAGGGCACCATGGATGATCGCTGCAATTTCCACTTCCTGCAGTGGCTTCTTGTGAACTGAGGGGAAAAGAGGAAGAAATAAAGAAAGAGAAATATTAACTTCCCATTTTGAACAAGTCTTCACAACAACAACAACAACAACACAGATGTAAGAGGCAGTCCTGTTAGACATAATGTCACATTATCTCACACAAACCTATCCTGGCTGTTGAGACTCAGACCCACAGCAGGGATGAGTCACTTATACCTCCACTCAGGCCCTTGGCTAAAGAACATCAGCCAGAGAAAAAGCCTGCACTGACAAAACAGCAAAAAATAAAACCTAATGGGTGCAACATTGCTTGCCAGTTTTTTTTGTGGTGATGCTCACTCCTGATGCCAATATCAGATGCCAATATTAAACCTGAATCAAGTATGTCTACAAAATAGGTGCTTTAATATAATGCATGGTGAGAAAAAAAAAGCTTTTTGATGAGCGTAATCAAGGCATTACATATTGTAACTGTGGCCTTTAAATAACTTGGCAAAGTTTCTATATCATACATCCACACACTCCTAGACACCCAGCTACTGTGTAATTGGGCTATCATTTTAGAATGCTCCCCCCCCACAAGCCTCCAACCACCATGCTGGGAAACACTTTACACACACTCTAAACAATATAGCATCCTTAACAACGCATAACACTGAGGAATACAAAAAGAGTTAGCTTGCCAACTTAAATTTCTGAGATTTTTCAAAAATAATTTTTAAAATGATCAGCACTACAGTAGCCCCTTAATGAATGACTCAACTTTGTAGATTCCCATCACACACACCAGATTTGCTAGTTACTCACCCTGCTAGTTATGCAAATAGACATTGACACTACAAACAGATACTTTGACTAAATTAAAAGATGAGCCACTACAAAAGGAACCTATTAAGTCTTTCATCTGCAAAACGTTTGCAATACGGCAATGAAATTTGCAAGCTGGCAATGTGTTGTAAGCCTTTCATCGAAGATTAAGACTTTTCTCACATCTCTCAATCTCTTTTTTGTCCTTCACTCACCTTCTAGCAGATCCGAGGCCGAACCCAAACAATACTCAATCAACAGCTGAGGAAGAGAGGAGAGCTTGTTAGAGCTTGGGAGAAATAAGGACACAAAGAGCATTTTGGCACTGTTTGAGTTTCTTAATATAAACACAATTAATAGTTTGGCAATATTTAAATTTTTGAAATAAAAATGGCATAAATATTTTTTGCAGATAAACTATGCCTAAACAAAGCAAATTATTATTGCAATGAACTGTGTGTGTTTGAATGAGGAACTATGGCACATTTTTATTAAATTGGGGAAACCATCATTTTTTGTATTTTACGGCTAAATACTCTGACGCCAATCCTGAAACCCTCATCACATCAAGTGATGTCTTGATGTGATGAGGTTGGTCTGCAGTATTTTTGAGCAGAACTATGTATTTGTTATATGACATTAATTTTCAGGGGTCTGTGATTGCTTTGGATGCTCACAGTACATTAAAATGCTGAAGAGGATTTATAATGGGTATGTCACGATAACTGCCGTAATTATAACACCACATGATCATGATTTATTTTGGCTGGAACTCTGTCAGATGCTTACATTTACAGAAGCCATAATATTGCAAGTATATTATATGCTTATACATGTATGTATTTTTTTACTTAAAAACACACCTTTGAATGGACAAAAAGAACTGTTTTTGGAAAAATCTTTATCTTCTTCCATGAAAAATATGAAACTGAATAAACGTATGATTCTATTCAATCAAACCCTAAACCTAATCCTAAATTGAACTCACATCTAATCTTAATCCTACACCCTTATCCTGCTGATCCATTTATTTTTACCAGGTAAAAAATTAACAATCAAAACATCTGTGGACAAACCTGTAGAAACAAAATATAAAAGTCATGGTCTTGTTCTTTAGAGAGTTGCGGTGAGTGAGGCTTCTTAATTTGATGTTTACTGCTTTAGAGGACAACACATGTAATTTTAGTTCATTTGATGATAGCAAGTTAATATCTTTAGAGGACACTGGTGAGTGATGTTTGTTTGTTTGGTGTTTATTATTAACATCTTAGAGAAAAGCAGTGATGTGTAACATTTGTTTGATGTTTGGCAAAAACTAATTTAGAGGGTGGCAGTGAGTAACAGTTTGTTTGATGTTCATGAAATGACACCTTATAAATATCACCACCTGCAGAACAGTACAGCTAATAATTTAGCCTGGTACTTTAATAATTTTTCTTTATGAATTAATTCTTTACAATACTTTAAAAAAAATTAACTTGCATATATTTATATGGCAGATATCCATCAGCTAAAACATCATGATCATGCTGAGTCTGAAATGATGATTACAAAAACAACTGAGCAGTGGTTTGTTTTTGAATGTATATTGGTTGGAATTAATGCACTAATTAAAGCACATAATTCTGGCAGCAAATATTTATTCATTTCAAAGTCATTAGACATTGAGGAGAACTGCTATTTAATTTGTAAAAAGTAGCTGTTTACATCAGAAAGCCTCTGAAGCTCTTGAATTTCCATAGTGTTCCACATCCCAGAACTGCTAGTGTCATCACTGAGGTACCCTCTAGCAAGGTACTGTCCCAACACAGCACTCCCCGACAGCCCCTCAGTGGTGGCAGCCCCTTGCTTCACTTGATGAATGGGTTAAATGTAGAGAAAGAGCACTGTTCGCACTGTGTGTTGTGGTGTGTTGACACATGACTATAAGGGGCCACTTTACTTTATTTATAGATCAGCTGGGGAAGACTGTAAACCAGTGGTCCCCAAACTACGGCCCCTGGGGCCAGACATGGCCCGCCTCCATATTTGACCCGGCCCCCTGAACAATACCAGAGACTCATAATTTTTCCCCCCGTATTATTCTTTTTTCAGCCTGACCATGCGATTGAGGCTAATGCACCCATAGAACACTGGGGTGTAGTGGGCCTGCCTGACTGGATCCCTGGAAATGTTTCCTTACATCAATAAAGCTTATTTGATTTTAATTGTGAACCACGCTGAAAATAAATGTTGCTACTACGACGTCACTTTGCCCAGAACGTGAACGTGACCCACCCCTG
>JBBMFX010000101.1:25397088-25423110 GCA_037832545.1 Rhabdalestes septentrionalis | reverse complement strand
CTAATACACTGGCTAATAGGAGCTTGCCGGTCGGCCGGGTCTCGCGGCAAATTCAAAATGCGCTATGTGGCTATTGATGCAGAAAAAGAAAAGCTGTGTTTAGCGGTTTGTTTATTTATAATTCTACTTCAAATATATGGATTTCTGAATAAAAGATGGCAAATACGAGATAAGAATACACTCAGCCCCCTCCCACCGAAGCCTCGAGTATTCGATGTTTTTCACTTCCGAATACTCGAAGCTCTAAAAATGGAAGTTAAACAGGAAAACCATTTGCATACTAGAGCCGTGGCACTTGTCTGAAATATAAAGTTAGTACAGGCCCTGACTGTCGACGTTTGTTGTACGTGTATGTTTCTCAAGATGCTGTTGTGAGAACTGCAGCTGTGTGTGCTGGTTCAGGAGCATCTGTCCTGCAAGGAGTGAAAGCAGACCTCTTGGTCACAGGTATTGTACACGTACACTTTGTGCCATCAATGTTTAACATTGTTCAGCACTATAAGCAGGTTTTTGTGGGGGGGGAAACAGTATCACATGAGTAAATGTATGCAACAGTATTAATGAAAGAGGGAATAAAGCCCTAAGACCACCCATTTGTATGATATCAGTTCTTCCTTCAGGGTTTTGAACCACCTCTAAGCCAAAGGAGCATAAATATACACTTTTAATGATAGTTTAGTAAAGAACACCCGAATGTACACGGTTACAAAAAAGCTTAAAAATACAAAATAATTTACATTCCAGTTAGAGAAAGGAGACTAATGCTGGTCTGGTTGCCCACTATCAGGTGAGATGTCCCATCATGAGGTGCTGGATGCTGTTGCCAAGGGAACAAGCGTGATCCTGAGTGACCACAGCAACAGTGAGAGGGGGTTTCTGACTGTGTTTAAGGAGCGACTGGCTGCCCGTCTACCGGACTCTGTCACTATAGAAATTTCCAAGAGAGACAGAGACCCGCTGGAAGTGGTGTGACATGTCAGGGTTCCTCTGTTGATACTCCTGTTCAAAAACTTAGAATCACTTTAGGTACCATAACAATACAATGCAGCATCGATACTCCAAAATGTACAAAATTCTTGGTTGCAACCAAAATTCCAGGTGTGCTGGACAATTTTACCACTTCATTCACATCAAAATAATTACAGTATGTATGTGCCTACAAACCCAGCACCATTGTCTAAAGAGAACAATTGTTTGTAATTTTGGCTACATTTTTCTCATCCGTTTAAAAACTGTAGTGTTGATGGCGCCAGTGTGCACAGGACAACAAGGGGGGAAAAAAAGGTGGCTTTCCTCATATTCTCATTTTCTTTATTATTAATTAGTCTTTGTAAAGGTAATGAAGCATCATCGTTTACCTGTTTAACCATGGGGCCTTTTTTCAGAATTTTTAACAAAAATTCTGGATACATAGGCCCCGACTAGCTTATTATAGTCATACATCTACTGTATGTCCAGCCAAGAGAACCTGATTTCAGCCTTTTATCAGTGGTGGCTGATCCAAAAAGATCAATTTTCAGATATCTGACCCAAAAAATGCAGTGTTGTTTACAAATAATAAAATTATTTTGCATTTGTTTGTGCATCACTTATTATTTCCTTTTTAGAAACTGTACGAAACATTTGTTTTAAAGCAGAAACATGGAAAGTAGTATTAAGAAAAGTATTCAAATAATGCAAAACCAAATTGTTCTTTTTAAAAAACGAGTTTCAAGTAGTATGTGCACACTGTTCACAGCTCTAAACCACACAAATTTTTTATAAAGAGATGTCAGTAAAACAAAATGCCCAGGAAAAAAAGTAGGATAGGGCCCTTTAAACATGGGGAGGGATGGGGTGCTTTTTAAGGTAGTCTGCCAGCAGGACAGGGTAGTCAGACATTACTCCTGTAGCGCCAACTGAGAAGGCAGCATCCATATCGCTCTCCTCGTTACACACAAATAACTGCACCTGCCAGAGGGAGCAAGAAAAAGATCAGGATTTCTAAGAGCCTCCGCTAAAAAGACTGCACCCAAGACACAAATCCTGATTGGATTCTCTTTGAGATTGGATTACATGGCTGTATCTGGATTCACGGCTGAAATGTGTTGACGCCTGTATGGTTTTAAATTACGTGGCTATAATCCAGATTAGAGAAACTGATGCAGAAAACCCACCTGCATCCCGCGCTTCACCAAGTGGTCAAACAAACACTTCCTCATGGTCAACCTGAAACACGGTCAAAAACAACATGGTGAGACTTCTGTGAAAGCCACCTTCTCATTATCCCATTATGCCATTAATGGCAACATTTTGAGAAACCAATATAATTAAGGTCTTAAACTAAATTAGCGGACATTTGCTACGCTTATAACAGTGTTATGAAGCTTCATACATGAGTAATAGTACACCATTCATTATCTCAGTATTGTTTCTACGAGTGTGTTAGAAACCATTCCTCAAAAATAAGTTTATAGGTTCTATTTCTTTGGAGCAATTCTTAAAGCAATATTATAAATGGAACAAATCACCCTTGTTTTATGTTATGCCACTTTATGTCAAGACAATATCATTTACTTTTGGAAAAATATCTTACATCTTAAGTTATGCTTTAATGAAATGTCACTCGGTGCTTATGCTTGCATTGTCCCCTCCAAAAGTTTCACTAGAACCACAAAACTCAACCTAATTAAAGCTGATGAAATTGACCACGTACTTCTCAATGAGAGACACCACAAATCTTTTCTTCAGGATGGATTCTTCTGGAATGTATGTTCTACAAGAACACACACAGTCATGTTAGCCAAGCAAAACAGACTTCTTTATGGTGTACAATGTGGACAAAATCTGACCTAAAAAAAAAAACCATTTGTCAGTGTTTGTAGGTAACAATGAGCCATAGCGTGTCAGAAACCACATAGGTTAAGTTTGCATTCAAAAGGATTCTGTTTACCTTCAAGGCCATTCACGACCTTGCCCCTCCATATCATAATCGTGTGTGTTATCATGGTTTTATTGTCTGATGCACTTTAATTGTTCAGTGTCCTTGTGTGCTAGAAAGGCACCTAATAATAAAATGTATTATGATTACTATTATTGTTGAGTCTATTAGGCCTTTTGATTTTGGACATGTAAGCCACCCACTGACCTGTTGATTACACTGGGCAGATAGAACTGTAGTAGACTCTCTCCAAGAGGCACGAAGGGCAGAAGACCAGTGTAGAAGAGCACCAAGAGCAGGAGTCCTCGTCTCAGTGTGAAGCTGTAGGGCATCAAGGAGCTCTGTCCAAGACATGGGACTGCAGTTATAAATAGGGTCAATTTTGTGGACAGATTAAGTCTAGTCCTGGATTACAGATTGCTATAAATACAGATTTTCCACAGAGTGGGAAAAAGTAGTCCAAAACTAGATATAATCCCTGTTTTGGAAACAACCATAAAGTTTTATAAGCTCATTTTACAACAGAAAATGTGTGTTTTGTTAGCTAATGACATTTGGATTGGGAGAAGCACTGCAGGCCGACTGGATGTCATACAGACACTTTGGGTCGGTTTCCCGGCCAGGGATTAAGCCTAGGCTTGGACTAGCCTTTCTTTTCAATGGAAAATCTCTAGGCTTAATCCCTGTCCAGGAACCAACCCTATATGTTCAACCCTTCTAATTTGACCACCCGTCATTGACACAAGTGTTTGTGTACAAATGCGTTCGTGGCTGAAATCACACAAAATCAAGATCACCATAGGCGATTCCAAGCGTTAACTCATGGTGAGATAAAATTCGCTTTGTGTTGAGTTCAATGGTTAAGTAGTGAAGCTCCGTTGAACACCTGTGGCCGGAGTTAGAGACATGAAATTCTACTGAGCAGATTTAGAAATAAATGGAGGTATGGAACACTCCAAAACTGTTTAGGTTTGAGTTGGAGACATCACTGAATAATCTCAGGATTATGGATTGATGGAACTTGGGATGAGCTTGACATTGATAGTCAGTGTGTACCTGTTTCCTGCACTTCATCATGATGTCTGAATCCTCAGTGGCCCAGACAGTGAGGCTGTCTCTGTCATACTTTTTCACGAGGAAGGAGACCTGTAGGACAGAAAAGCATGTAGCATTCTTTCTATTGGTCCTACCAATTATAGTCATTCTTCTGTGGTCAGTGAAGTGGTACCTTTTGTATGAGCACATCATTATTCTCTTTGACCTCGATGTTGATGGGGATCCGGGGGAATTTCTTGAAGACGTCCTCCAGCAGAGCAAATTTCCGATCCTGTCCCGTGCTGTAGTGCCCTGATAGAGATCCTGGGTTAGCACTTGCATGTATCAGTTCTGTATCAGCTCATACTAGCAATGTTCGGTGAAGCTTGTTGGCTCCTATTTGTTTCATATGACATTTGATTATGTGTTAATAGTCTGAACTTACCAACATAGAAGGTGACCTCAAGCTTTTCTTTATAGAGTGGCAAGTCCTGGAACATGAATGCATTAAACATTAAAAAGACCATGGTCAGATATGAACACAGATCATGGTTAATTAAGATTTAGACATGAAGAATCCAGACAGACATAGAGAATTATTTCTAATGCAAACCTGTAGATTCAGGGAGGAGATGGCAATATTGTACCCCGTCTGCCTTTCAAGGTTTTTGTCATGGGACACGACCACATAACCATCCAGAGTTAAATGACAGTCCATCTCCAGCATTTCAGTTCCTGCTTCCACCGCACTGTGGAGGAAAATGTAGACTGTGTAATTGTACAAATAAAGTTATGTATTGCTTTATTTGTTTTTCTTTGCTTTTCTGAGATGAATGAGTCTGGTGTAATTTAATTAACTATTTCAGTCCAGTCAGTTAAAATTTGAAATTTAAGCTGTCGTCAAAACCAGCTCGTTTACATACATCCATTCCGCCTACAGCAGCTGAGCACCAGTCACTCACGCTGAATTAAGGTTTTCCTGACAAGAATGAGACACAATACCGGATAGCCAATCAGGACAGAGCTCAATTACATATGTAAGTCTCAAAATCACAGTAATAAAAAACTGGATGTTAAACTCTAAATCATTAAGTGAGATGGGAACATAGCTCTGTATAGATAGGACATAAAAACACATTTTCTTGGTGGACCTCAGGGGAAAAAATAAAATACCCTACAAATTTACAATATAGACATTTTAGTACATGCTTTTACTTTTATTTATTTTACAAAACAATATTCTATATTATTCCTGGTTTATAAACAGACAATATTGTTGTAAGCAATAGTATTCGTACCTGCACTAGTAGAAACAATGTTTTTGCCACTTCCATTTTTTGGTTAGTAAGTCAAATATTTTTGTAAATGAAATGTGTGAGAGTTTTTAACTTCTGAAGAACCTCCACAGCAGCTGGTGTCCTAGTGGTTAGGGCATTTGCCCTGCGATCATTCATGAGTCTCATGTAGCCTCATAAATGCTGTACTTTAATAAATCATTAAAATGTTGATTTTATTATTCAAGCATATGTTACATTTTTAAGTACCTTGAACCAGGGTCTCCAACACTGGCCCTAGTGGTCTACAACCCTCTAGAATAGTTCCACACCTGACACATTTTGACCACCTGATGGTTAATGAAGGCCTTCAGGAGATCTAGATTGGGCACCTCTGCTTTAGACTGCTTTGTGAGCAACCTTTGGTAGTATTAAGTAGTGTAAAATGTTATCAGTATATACAATTTCATTCTTTGATCCACTAGGCCACCAGCTGCCATGGAGGTTCTTTAGAACTGAAAAAGGCTCAGGACTCTCACACATCTCATTTACAAAAATGGTTCTCTAAAGAAAGATCTACTGAAATGTTTTAATGAAACCCAAGTGGTAAAAAGGATTTTATTCTGCATTCTAATTCTGAAATGACAGATTTAAAAAGTTGCTAAAAACTGCATTATTATCTTCTTACATGTTCAATTGTCGTTCCTTTATTTATTCCATTATTTGATTCTCTTTTATTTCATTTTTTGCTCTATTTCTGTAAAGCTCATTGAACAACCACGTTGTGTGATGATAATATTTTGTACTATATTTTTCATTTTGGAGTAACTTCCTACAGTCAAAATGTACCCAGAATTCAACTGAATTGACTTACTGTGTAAAAGCCTCAATGGTGTTTTCGATCTTCTCCCCAGCACCTGAAGAACAAGACCAGAACACATCTCAGTACATCTCAGATGGACAAAACATTTCCTCATTAGCAAAGAGGTGAGACAGGCCTGCCACTGCCTCCGCAGTTGTTTAAGCTGAATCTCAAACATGTGAGAGAAACAGGACCAGAGGAAAATGATCAAGAACTCAAGATTAGTGGACGAAATATCAACAACCTTCCAACATGCTGTAGACGCCACACTCAATAGTATTAGAAAACCTTTAAGGCCTTTATGAGGAAAATACAGTGAGAGCATGCTACTCCATCTCAGGATAAAGTAAACCAAGGTTGATGACAAACCAGTGATGGCAGAAACAGAGGTAGTGAGCAGCAGTGTTGTAAACTTGAATCAAAGGAGCATGATCTCCAGATGTCCCTCAAACGAACATCAGGAATGCATGAAAGGACATCTACTTATGCTTCTGAACTTGTGTTGACTTTTGAAAGGACATTGCATAGCAAGGAGAGCATATAAATGGTTCCTTGAACAAATTAGACTTCATTTCTAACTCAATGCCCAAACAGGGGCATAGCACATAGGTGAGGTGGGGGGGATTCAACACCCCCACTTTTGCTAAAATGTGATTCCATCCCCCCCACTTTTGTCAGATTATATTGTATTAAATTGATTAAAATGTATTTATAATTTGTCATCCCTATCTCAGAACCCCCCCCACTTTTGGAAAGCTTGATACGCCCCTGCACCTAAATGATTCAACTTGCTGGAGAAGATGAATATGTTTTAAAGAGAAGGAAAATGGTCTAAGATATGAAGAAGAAGCCTTTGACAAGCCCCAAGCAGAAGAACCTCTGGAAAAACCTGTATCCATATGGACTCTACAACCTTTATACGTGACAGCCCTTAATAATCACAATATACGTATAATAAACCATCCTACATATTTTATTTATTTTAAAAAAATCTATAATAACATTTATTAATACATATAAAGATTATTAACCATAAAGATAAGACAATATAAGATACAAGTGGGAAGTTGCTTTCTATTTCAAAAGCCGATGAAAAAATTGAAAGAAAAACTTTTAGAACTGTTGCTTGTTTGCCTATTGGGAAAAGTCAGCACCATTTTAATATCAAGAAACACAAGAGTACTCACCTCCTCTGTGGGAGACATGTCTGCTGTAAAAAGCTAAACGCTTCTTCTTGTGGAGAACCAGAGGGTTGCGCAGCAGATAAAGAGAGCACAGGACATACAGTCCTACTGCGAGGACAAACAGCGCGATCCACATCACAGCGTCCATTCTACAGTGTCTTTGTGGAGACTTGATTAGTGTATCTCTGCTCCTGCCTTATATTTTATAGACTTTCTAACTGTAGCATGTGAGAAGACATGTGAATTGTGGGTGTGTGTGGGAGTGTGTGGTCAGGTATGACATGGCTTGAACGTGCTGCTGGATGAAAAGGGGGAAAAAATCACACTGGCATTCAGTCATATCCAAACATTCCCTATCTCTGTGGCGCAACACAGTAAACTGAAACAGAATCAGTGGCAGACACTATGTGACCGGTGGGTATGCCTTATGTCTTATGACCAGCCTCAGCTTTCCTCAGGTTTGCTTTCCGTTTCCCCAGAAAATAAGTCATACAGATGGTTTGACCCCTAGGTCACAAACAAACCACACTGCCATGACACTCAGCAGCTCCTCTTTTCAGGAACGTTCTAGTGCCAGGGTGAAATCCGCCATATCACCATTGAAGCCACAAAGTTAATCCGACTTCCTACACAGAAGTTACACAATGACAAAACTGCTGATCATGAATGGAGACCTTCCTTAAAAGGACTGTCGGAGCTTCCGTTCAATCCCATATATGTACATGTACATATAGCATGATTATCTTTTTGCATTGCTTCACGTGTCCAAGAGTGGGATATATTAGGCAGCAAGTGAACAGTCAGCTCTTGAAGATGATGTGTGGGAATTAGGAAATTTTTGGACGCATCAGAGCACCCCCAAAACTGCTAAATCTGTGGGGACAAATAGCGGTCCAAGGACGGACAACCCATGAACCAGTGACTGGGTCATGGGATCCCAAGGCTCACTGTTGTGCATGTGGAGTGAAGGCTAGTAGTAAAAACTGCTGAAAACCTTCGTGCTCTCTATGATTAAAACATGGTTTCAAAGTTGTGTCTACATACAAGCTGTTTCGGTGGCCTGAGCCCCATGTCAAAAATTGAATGCAGTGCTTTCTGGGGTCAGGCAACTTGTTCTGCAGGTTCAACAAGGTTTCAGTTTGGTGGCTGCAACTTTGTCTAACTTAAAGGGCAAACCCAAAAAAATGACCATGCCCCCACAGCCGGGGAAGCATTTACCCAATAGGGTGGCAGTGGCCTAGTGGGTAAAACACTTGCCTGTGAATCCGATGACCACAAAGTTGCAAGTTCAAACCCCAACTTTCTACCCTTGGTTAACACAGCACCGTGGGAGCCCCAGGAAACTTCACCCTGGCGCCTTCCTCTCTCACAAACTATCAGAACAGAGTACAATTATAGGATCAGGAGCCATGAGCTATACACCATCAAACAGCATTGGAAGTGGTGCCACTGGCTAGAGGGATCCCTTGCAGTTCTCCCTTGTTCTCACCAACCACTGGAATTTTGAGTATCTCTGGCAGGCAAAATTTGACTTTCACTGGTTTTGATTACCTGTGCTGATAACTTAAAACCGCCAGTGTCTGGAGGCTGCACAATGATTCAGGTGTTGGTGGGCTGGTTTTTAAAATGGTGTAGGTTTATCTCCTTCAAATCCCTTCCCTTTGCACTACAGGTTCTCTTCCAGTCGGTGTTCCAGGTTTTTGGCATCCTGGAGGACTGGGATCTTCAGTTTGCGGGTACAGCGTGGAAGGGATTTTAGGGAATTTAGCTGCCATGTGCAGTCAAATGTGGGTGTCCTACGGAAAGTTTTGAATATTTTTTTATTGTAAACATGCAAACTCTAGATTTCTTAAACTTTGTTATTTAACCTTTGGAATTTAACAGCTTTTTAAAGCAGGGTGTTATGGCGGAGGTGTTGAAGACGGAGTTTACAACTGAACAGCATAATAAACGCAGTTAGGTCTTGTTCATCAACAAAAACACACTCATTACCACTAACGCAAGATGTGTGTGTCTGTCCTGCTACTGGTGCTTGGAGCAACACACCTGTCCTCTCATAAACACATTAAAGGTCATTACACCCTACAGTCCCTGGCCCCACACTCATTCCCTCCCCCTTAGTCCTTCATGGGTATGTAATGACCCTGGCACCTCCCTGAGACAGACTTCAGGAGGAGGAGTGTTCACACCTCCATTTCCTCCTCTTTCCTAGTCTCCCTTTCATCCTCCACTTCAAGTGTTAAGGGTAAACACCAACTACAACAACATTAAGACCCCAGCTCAGAGGACCTGCTTTTGGAGGCTCTGACCAAACCCTGGATGGTTACATCTGTTGGAGGTTTCCACTGGAACCTCTCAAGGTTACAACACATAACAATTTTTTCGTATATATATATTTGTGTATATTTGAAATCTTATTTAAGCCCCAAATATGTTGGTTATTGTCATTGTTGGACTAAAAGAGCTCCAATGTGGTAACAAACCATCTTAACATTTAAATAGAAGCTAATGTATAGATATTGTTTTCAAAATACGTTTTGGACCAGTTGTCTGTCTTCTCACATAGTATAAGATGCAGCTGGTATTCACGTTTTTTTGTTATTTTTACCACCCCAGCGTAATATGTTTTCTTTCATTTTAGTAGTCAAACAACCCTCGAAGTTCATTTTTGAAATGAACGTGTTCTTTTATATTCAGTCATTATTTTTCGAGTTAAATATAAGTATTTCTCTATATTCAATTTACATTTGTAACTAAAAAGTTGAATTATTAAAGGACTTTTGTCTGCTATGTGAAAGCTCTTTAAATGCTTAAAAGGTCCTTCACACTCCTTTTCAATTGTTTATCATTTTAGCTTTTCCCAGTCTTCATATTTTTACCAAAATATATTTCATTTCATTTTATTTTTTTCAGTCCTTCAGTCATTAATTGGTTGAGTCATTTTTGATTGATTGATTGATTTACAAATAGTTATTTAAAGCACTACTGTTCTTTAGAAAACCAAAAGTGGCTAAACTGAAATCGTTTTTGGTTTCATTTGATGCCGTTATTGTTAAGATTGTGAAAATATACAAGAAAAAGAAAGGAGTAATTAGTGGGCAAATTGCAGTGAAATTCTAGCACTAAGGGCCTGGACCTCCCTAGATGAAGGACAGAAGTAACAAAGTAGAATGAGTAGGGGTATATTGGACAAAAACTGAACAACAGTTAGATTCCCTCAGAAAAAAAGAGAAAAGCAGATGCCAAACAAAATATCTGTTCGACAATTAAATCCTTCCGAGAACTTTGACAGGCGTCTTTAAGGAACAGAATCTGAATTCACTTTAATGCTTATTTTGTAGTACAAATTACAAATGGGTAGAAAAGACTTTCTCAATTCTCAAAAACTATGAATTACTGAGATGGCTGTAGGTCTGCTTTGTCATTCTTTACAAGTGAAACTAATTAGACAGTCCAGAGAGGAACTGCTCTGGAAGTGTCACGCTGTAAACCTGCCGGTTGTTATTCCACAGCTCAGTGTTTTCGTAAGGCTGTTTCCGAGCCATGTGGGTGCATTTTGTCTGAGTCGTGGTGTTTATGTAGGACGCCAAACTGCCACAGTGAGAGCAAACTGCTTGTGTTGCATGCTTCCACCTGCAAAGGCCTCCAACTGTGTCTTTTTATCATTAAAAACAATAAATACTCTGCCATTCAAAAGATAGAAATTTCATGATATGTTACTAATTGTTGCTTTTTTATTTACAATTACTCTTAAGATGTAAATTGCACACCAGAACGTACTTTCATGTCAAAGACAATGTTTCAAGTCTTTAGATAATATACTGTAATTATTTTAAATAATTTTCTTGATATTTCTTTAGTTTACCTTTAAAAGGAATTCATTAATTGCTGTTATATTTATTTGTGTACATACCTTCATCTCTGGATATTACTTTTTAATTTTAATGTAATAATGGATTTTCTTTTTTTTGCATTGCATAGTTATTCATTTGATTAGATAATGCAGAATTTTTTTTCTGAATACCACTATTGATATTACTGTTACTGAACATTTGTTTTAGATTTTGATTCTATTAGAAAAATTACTCTCTGAATATAACATTTTATTAGAAATTGATTCTGTGTTCAAGTCACCTTTTAATTAAAGTCATTCTGAATATTAATGTTGGTACAAACTGACACCGGGTTTTTTTTAGGACTTTAATTTTGGATATTAAATGAATTTGAAATTTAGATTACATTTTATTAGAACTTTATTCTGTAAACTGAAACTTGATTCTTGATTCTTGCTTAATCACATCTAACGTTCTTTAATTTTTTATAGCTTCATACTGGTTAACTGAATCCTGTCTTAAACAGGACTTAAACAGGACCGGCAGTTATACTTTTTTATTTATATTTTGAGGTACAACCAAATAAGTTATATATTTAAATTACATTCACAGACTTAGATGGTGGCATCAAACTTTGGAACATGATAAAAAAAAGTCTGTGTATAGTAGAACTGCTCCAGATCTGCATTTTCCAATCATTTGTAGCTACCCAGGCTTGTGGCATCTGAATTCTGTTACCAGTGCTTCAAGCCCAAAGCATTTCTCCAAAGAAGCATCTGTTAAAAAATATATAATGCAAATCAACAGCACCACTAATGAACCTACATTGTGTGAATTCGGTTCCCGAAGTGCTACCCCACAGCTAATTATTAGTTAGCTAAAAAGTGCCTAAATAAAGGCTATGTGTTTGTTTGAGGTCTTGAGTAGGTGCAGGATTTTGCATTAGAGTCTACACATACATTTCAGCATGGAAGTATGCGTGTGTGTGTGTGTGTGAGTGTGTGCCTGTGTTTGCTTAGGCCATATGCAAAGGCCAGAAGTGTGGAAGCTACAGGCCTGGACAGAAGGAGAGGGAGGGAGTGTGAAGACCTCACCATTTGGTAGATGTGTTAACACTCACTCACCTATATAACTGCTAGGACAAGCAGTGACTGTTTTAATAGAAGAAATGCAGTCGCCAGAAGAAGACTAAAGACAGAAGAGGACTATGTTAAAGTTAAATTGTTTGCAATAACAAGAAGATCTGACACTGAACACAGAAAAGGGCTAAAGACAACCGGAAGGAATTAATCAAACCAAAAAAAAGGATGTTGGGAGTAGAGATGTACCCCAGTTTAGCCCTTGCGGGTCCAAGACTTGGAGATTGCTACTACCGAGGTAGGAGATTGTTAACTTTTAAAGAAAACAAGTGAGCAAAATAGACTAGAAGATAAATAACTATGTATACTGGAAAAAATACCAGTAGGTGTCTGCCTCATCTCATTTAGCTAGGCTTGGTTTTAGCAGTTAAATCATGTCAACCTGATTACAATTATTTAATTATTCAATGCATTGGGTGATTTATTGCAGTATGATTCAGAATTACCCTTAAAATACATAGAACTCTAAAGAGGATCTATTTAAAAAGTAGGAGTTGTCATTAATAATAACTAATTTCTAATTCTAAATCAATGCAGATCACATGCAAATAATTTCACTACTATTAAAAAAGGTTTTATAACCAGCTGAAAAGCCAACTTCTTCTTCAATTTTGCTGGATACCAGTCCTATGTTATTGGTTTTGCCTTTAAGTGTACTGCTAACGCCGCTTGCACTGTTGACATTTTATCATTTCACTGTCCAGATCGAGAGCCCCCAGCTCATGTACCCCCGGGTCATGTGCCCCTGTACCCTCCATCGTGTGACATGGTGGCCCGAGGCCTGCCCCCACGTCTACTACCACCACCCCCCCAGAACAGGGAAACCTCTGGAAAAGCCCAGGACTCTGTGAAGATGGAGCTGGAGAATGCATCACTATGGAAACAGTTTAGCACTGTTGGCACAGAAATGATAATCACTAAGAAGGGCAGGTAGTGCATGTTTGAACAGTACTCAAATGAAGGCTTATGGTTTTTGTCAGGTTTTTGATATGAAAAACTCTTTCTGACACAGGCGGATGTTCCCCCAGCTGAAGGTGAAACTGTCAGGCTTGAATCCATCTCTACGCTACATTCTTTTGTTAGACATTGTACCTGTAGACTCTTCCCGCTACCGTTTCCAAGATGAGAGTTGGCAGGTAGTAGGTGGGGCTGAGGCCCGGCTTCCCGACCGAGTTTTCATCCACCCGGACTCTCCTGCGACGGGAGAACACTGGCAGAACCGAAGCATTTCCTTCCACCGAGCCAAACTCACCAACAACACTCTGGACACACAGGGATATGTGAGTAAACAGATTACTTCACATTATATGAAACACTAAGTCAGTTATACTGTCTGTTCTATATGTGGAAGGTGTGGTTTAAAATAATAAATGTATTCATTAATTAACTTTCTGCAAATGCAAAGCTTTTTCAATAAGTTTGGATAATTGTAAGTTTTGATGTGACATGGGTTCATAGAATCATCCCGAGCTCTATCCATCACTGTTTATTCTTTTTTGCATTTTTCAATAAATAATTTGTAATCTACAAAATATTCAACCATTATAAACAAGAATTCTAAATTTTTGAATAGCGATTCTTAAGGTTTTCTAAATCTCACTTCATCAGGTCATCCTCCACTCCCTGCACAAGTACCAACCAAGGGTGCATGTGATTGAGGCCAGAGATGTGCTGATGTGGGGAGGAACTCAGCAGTCCTTCACATTCCCTGAAACCCAGTTTATTACAGTCACAGCCTACCAGAACAACAAGGTGAAAGACATATAAAAGCTCTTTATATCTGGTGTGGACATTTAGGTGAAAGAAGACAGGGTATACCTTAAAAACAACTTGATATTGCTACCTCAGAAACAGACTGATTAATACATTTTGAATCTTCTTAGATAACGGAGCTGAAAATTAATTCCAATCCTTTTGCTAAAGGCTTCAGGGAGAATGGAATGAACTGCAAAAAGTAAGTTCCAATTACTGGATATTTATGATCTATACAAGAACATGACTACGGAAATACTGCATTAAAAACATCTTGTCTTTATTTGTTTAAGACAAAGGGAAGCGAGGCAGAAGAGGAAACTGCCACAACACCAAGAGGAACCTTTAGATATAGGTAACCTTTCCTTTAAAATAATATTCAAAACAAAATCCAAAAATATTCTCCTAATTCCTTTAATTCAGTGTTTAATCCCGTCTTTCCTTCAGAGTCATGTGACCCATGTGATTCCACTGAGGTCCTACCACAGCCTATGGTAATACAGAGCACCAATGTGCCATTACCTGATTCAGGGTTCTGCGCTGATATACCATCTTACCCTGAGCAAACAGAACAGCAACACAACTCGGGGCAAGTATTTCTGGGTACCCAGATGACCCAGATACCCGAGATTTCAAATATATCTGATTCTAGAGAGAACCAACCCCAACCAACTTCAGATAATACTATGAACAATGAATTGCTTCACGGGTGAGTTGTGTACTCTTTAAAATATTCATATACCATTTCAGTTTGTGGCGATATGCTGATGTTTCATGTTTTGAACAAGTTAATGAATTAAATCAATGAACATCTAGGAATGACAGTTGTTCCATCTTTCGCTTTCTTTCTGATCTACAGGTCTTCGCAAATGATCGAACTTTCCCCATACACCACCTTCACATCCCCTCCAATTACATCCTCATCTCACCCATCTGTCCCTCTTCCTCAGCCTTCATCCCTCTATTCCTCTGTGTCATCCACTCAGGCACCCGATCTCCCTTCCTCTCATTCTAACCCATCCTCTCTGCAAGATTATTCTACTATAGCTTCTTCCCACTACCCTACCCTGGATTCCTCTTCTCCGATCCCATCTTCCACTACCTCTCCTCCAGTCTCTACATATCCATCCATCTCTCATTCCTCCTCTTCTCCTCAATTGGCCTCCTCCTCTTCCTACCACACTGTCCTTACCTCACAAGACACCTTAAGTCCTCACACACCAACAAATCCATCCTTTCAGTCACTCCCTACACCTACTTGCCAGTCCATCAACAGTTGTACTTCCAGTCTTTCCATAGACCAGGCACAGAACCAAGCTGGTGATGGAAGTTTGGTCAATACGCCCACTTCTGTACAAGATGCAACACCAACTGCTTTCCCTTTCCCCCCCGTGCAGTCATCTAACAATCCTGATCCTGCTACACCCCCATCCCAAATAATCACCCAAACTGCTTTCCCCTTTCCTCCAGCACCTCAAACAAATCCCATTAGTGCAACTACAGATCCAAATCCCATATCAACTGCTTTCCCTTTTCATTCTATGCCACTGTCCACCCCCAACCCTGTAACTACCCCATCAGATCCGAATGTAAACACCACTGACTTTCCTTTCCCAACACACGCTAACAATCTAGATCTTCCAAGTTCTTTGCCTCAACAAATCCCAACAGCTTGCTCTTTTACAACTACTCAACCATTATCAGCTTCTCATCTGAACCCATCTCTGTCTTTCCAAAACCCAGCACATTCAACAACAGAATCATTCACTCATTCTTCTGCCATTTCTGTAAATGCAGTCCCTAGTCAAGCAATTTCCATCCCCATAGTCAATCCCCCTGCTTCTCTGCCCACACATGCAATCTCTACTTCAGTTCAATACCCCCATACATCATATCCCTTCCCCACTTCAGTATCATCTGGTCCCCATCCTCTCCAGAATCTAACTATGCCATCTATCGCCTCATCTCATGGTGTTCCAGCCATTCCAAATATGATCCAAATCCAAGCCGCTATTCCCCAGTCACTCCCAGCCTCTTCTTTTACCCATGTCCCTTCTCAATGTGCAAACTCTTCTCAAATCCCATCTCAGCCTTTTGTGCCTATACAGGCTTCTGCAACTCCTCATTTTCCCCATCCAGCCCTACAAAACCATCCTGTCCCTCCAGGCCCGACCCACACTCAGTATTCTGCATCCTCAAATGCTTACCCTCCTGTGGCTCCATCTGAGATTGGCTCTTTCTCTCAGATTAATCCAGCTACCCCATACCTACCTGAAGTAGTACTGCACCCTCCCCTTCTCCCTGCTTTAGATCATGCCCTTCCGTCTTCTGCACCTCCATCCCGGTACAACCCCTTTCCCTCCTATCCTCTCCGTCTGTGCCAGGACCCACGGGCCACCTTCCATTTACCACTCAGGCACATTTACAGGCAGCCCCAGCACGTACACTCCAACAGCCAGGGGTCCTACATGGACCTGGGAGGAAGGGCAACATTCTGAAGATATTAACTGAAATCTCTGCTAGGAAGACAAAGATTTAATATTTAAGTGGACTGGTATTTTTGTCTGAAGTTATAGCTTCTGATTGCACATCTATTTAAGATCCCAAAGTGTTAAACTATAGCCTTAAAATCATTAAAATATATTTTTTGGTTTTTTAATTGTACTAATCTAGGATGAATTGAGACTTTTATAAAGCTGTTAATAATTTTTCATTGATATCTGTATACTGAGACAAATAAATAAAGTGTGTTTGAGTTTTCTTTTCTGATTTTTTATGACCAAGGACAAGTTTTACACACATCCATTCACACTACTCATTAAAGTCGTTTTTGGTCAATTACGTTTCTTACATAATCAGCTCCGCATTTGTTGGAACCTTTTGGGCAAAAATAATTTGTCAAAATCATCATTATCATTTTAAAGTCTTGTGTCTTTGCATCAAGCCTCTTTTAAAATTTTGACCAAGTTTATATCATATTTTACGTTTTTATTTTTAATATCCCTGTGTGGCTGTGCAGTCAAAGCATTAGCATTTTTCTCTATGGTCAATAAAGTTTGCTGATTCTGATGGCCATCGCCGTCCCCTGACCTAAAAAGAACATTGAAAAACTGGGAGGTTAAAACTGCAGGGGAGAGATCAGACAAGTGGTTCTAGGGCTCTGAAGAATCTGGGGCAATTCTGATCTGAAGGGTGCTTTGGGACAACTTGCTCTTCTCCAGTCTAATCAGGCATTACTGTGATAAGCCTTGTTGCTGTTATTGTGGCAGGCTGCACAAAGTGGTAAATACAGGGAATCTTATAATTGTTAAATGGTTTACATTACATACATTTTCCAAGGGTGCAGATAGTTATGCACCTAAGTAGATAAAACTGATGTAGGCAAGTAAGGCGTGACAGCAATTCCATTTACAAGACCACCTCAGGTACTGACCAGTTTTGTAACCTGTCCCCACCTCCGGTCATCATCTGGGCTTTAAGTGTCTTTGTCGTGCCATTTTATCACATCTTTATACCTGAAACCTCCTGATATCTTTGTTATTCTGTAATAACACAGTTATCAGATTGCACTGAAGGAAGAATGAGCCACTGTGGGTGGAGGTTGGGGGGAAATTAAGGAGAAGATGATAATGAATCTAGGCCCCTTCTTTCTTTTAATCTCCTTTTGGTGATTCAGAAGAAAAAGAAAAAAAAAGCCAAAGAGAAAATGGGTTCGACAAAGGAAACAAATGAAAAATGTTGGAATGGAAAATATACAAAAGCTAAATAATTCATAAAAATATAAATAACACTAAGAAAATGAGAAGATGAATAAAATTTTATTGGATCACATTAAATAATGATAAGAGGGCTCAAACCAAACAAGGACAATATAGCCTTAGGTCATATGATCGTTTGAGGTATCTCTGTGGTCTCAGTCAACTGAGTGATCACTAACAGTCAAACTTATGATGACGTCGGTTTGTCAGTTTCACATTCACATTTGCTCTTCAGCTGGTTTAACTTTGACTGAAATATGCAGTTTTTATTAAATAGAATCAATTACAGGCATACTGTCCTACTGGCAGTCTACTAGACTGTTGTTCCTCAAGTGAATTCCAGGATATTTCATGTATCTTTACCACATGTAGGGTTCACTTGTGTGTGACCTTGGAGTAACCTTCAACAAAGCAAGAATACACTTCACTCTTGATGATATTTTGGTCATTTTTGGCTCGCAAATCTACAGCCCATATGTAAGCCCATATCTTGCTAGTGTTCAAAGTTTGCTTCTTTAGCATTACAGGAAGATAATGTGGCTGTCAGTGGCTAACTGAATCTATAAAATATCAAAGGTCAGAAATAAAAAAGGGAAACACAATCAACATTGCTAATTTCTGTTAGCGACCCTATGAGATGCTAGTCACATGTTACCATTATAAGACATTCTAGTTTAAAGCCACTTTGTGTTGTGTGTGGAGCTTGTAACAGACATGAGAACAAAAATATTAGCATGTGTGTAGCAATGGCTTCAGTTCACCACCTGACTCAAACCCACTGGTGAGTTTAATGATCTTATTCACAGTCAATGATGTATCTAGAATCTGGGATTTCCAGAAGTGAGTGATTCCTCTTTCTAGTAAAGTGGGACATTAATCGGATATAGTAGACTTCAGTCAAACTGACCGAGAGTTCATCTAGCCATATCTAGCAAGTCTCTACAGAAATCATTTTCTGCTGGGTATTTTAAGAATTTAACCTTTGCTTTCAGCTGAGACTTCATAATGAAGTAAGAGCAGATGTCATAATGTCTCAGATACCAAAAAAGCAGGACTATTTTTGATCAGAAGTGAAAGTGTGATGATTAAGGCAGGCAGATTGCATAGCACTAAATGGTGGATTATAAGCCTCCAATATTTTGTAGCCTCATATCTTCAGTCCTGAACTAAAGAAGCAAACTTAGGAGACCAAGTAGATACTGGCTGATACATGTGAAACCATATTTGCAATTTGACCGAGCTGTTGTCTACTTGGCTCTGGTGACCTTCTCTCGGATTCTGCGGCGGACCTCCTGCCGCAGCAGGTCTCTCTCTTTGCGGATGCCTTGCAGGACAGTGCGGTTCTCCTGAGCCCTCCGCACCAGATAGGGCAGAGTATCATCCACCGAGCCGTATGGCACTGACTTGTACACTGAAAAACCCTGCTGGGCTGGAGAAAAGATGGACAGAAAGTGTGAGGTCAAAACATGATGTCAACATCTACTGTAAACTGTGATGTAATGGGGACTACAAGAAGAATCTGGAATCTGTTGTCTGTGCTGGGGGTCTACAAACACAAAGAGATGTTTGAGGCATTTGTTACTGTGAGTTTTAACAATCATATATCCAGGAATTTGAACAAAACGGGGACTCAACTGAGTAAGCCTTTCCTTCCTTGCCATTCTGGCAACAGTTGCTATGAAAGGTCTTGTTTGTTAGCGTAGTATCGGCAGGTGAATAGTTTGTTAAAATTTTTAACAAGGTTTTCAGTAAAGAAGCCCAGTGACAAGTTAGTGGGATAAACAGTGACTGCACACTGTGAGGATGCTTAACGTCCAATGGGGTGCAATATTCTGGACTAATGTTTAAAGGCAGATTCCAGCCCTTTCCTTACTGAAGGAAGGGAAGTTGGAAAGATGGAAAGGACGTACCCAGAGTGAGAGACACATGGTCACACATGCCCAGCAGCTGACCGAAACACACCGACCCACCGTCACGATCAATCCCTAACTCAGCCATCCTGGAAAAAAGAGGAAATGTAATTTAAATGGGGTTTAATTAAGCACTGAAAAGACCTTCCAGACCTTGCTTTATTAGGGGTTGTAGATGCTAGTCTAATTGTACTATACATTCATAAAAGGGGAAAAAATAAATGTGCATAATATTTCCCTGAACTTAAACATGCTCTGTCTGAAACTTTAGTTTTGCACTGGAGCTATAAGACTAATGAAGCTAACAAATAACAGAAGCTAAAGTTTCACCTATTAACTGCATGCATAAGTCATCAGAGTCAGTGGAGGTGTCCAGTAATGTTTAATAGACTTGCTTATGTGGCTGCTGATTCACTGATTTCTGTAGACTAGTACGCCAGAATAGTTGAAGGCCTGTGACATTTTTAAAGAAGCAATCACCAAACACCAAACATGCCTTGGTGGAGCAACTACAGCGTTGGGGTAAAGGGGGGCATAGCAATCAGGTCTGCAACTGAAGCCACAGAGAAAGCCATTGGGTGGTTTTGGATGAAGAGGACAGATCTACCCTGGTCGGGTCACCAGGGTGAGGATGTATGATGTTAAAAGACCCGAAACACCCTAAGACCCCAGATTACATCACTGATGATGTGCTCCTGCACATCTGCTTAATGTATCTGTCATTCATCTAGCCCCGCCCACTCTTACCATAGTCATGTGATGACATATTTTGCTGAAAAGCTCTTCTCCCATAGAATCTAACTAGAGCAGCCCAACATCTTCTGTGTCAATGACCATTCACACAAATGGAGTGTGTTCGGAGAGCTCGTTAGGTGATAGTTCTGAGGATCCTTTCTCTAAACATCCTTTCTCTACATCCAGACTCAACACAACTCATCTCAACCCATCACATCTTGCACCTTCATTCCTCAACATGTTCAAAACATTTCACTCAAAGCTGCATCTATGTTCAGTTACAAACCGAAAAATAGCCAGAAGTACAGTGCAGTGTTTTCTTCAATGATAAAGATCATCCAAGATTTTAATAATGCGTAAAAAAAACATTAGAATTGTTCCATCATCCAAAAACATCCAAATGCATTCTAAAATCTCATTTACATATCTAAATATACATTTTCCTGCAAAACATGCAATACAAAAATATTTATTATTTAGTACTTGTAAGAGATTGACAGTGATATATTTTGTTTTAATATTCACTTTTAGTGTCTTGCTGTAAAAGAACCATCCCTCAAAATGTTCTTTAAAGAATCAAAAGTTCTTCTCTGGTATCACTCTTAAAAATTGTGAATGCACACAAGTACTGTACCGCGTCACTGCTTTGCGTACAGATTCCTCATTGTGTGTCGCCACAATGATCTTGTAGCGGTCGGGGTCCTGAGATATGAGGTTCAGCATGATTTCCAAAGAGCCGTTGTAGCTGCAGGTACAATTTGACAAGATATGAGGAGAAAAATCATCAAGAAAATTGTGGCACATATCTAGCTTTACAATGTGATCACCAGTCATTTGTGCACTCCCAGGATTGGTGAATGGGGTCTGTCCGGCCTTCTTTGTCAGCTAGATTCCTCTCCTTGTCCATGTACGCGCCTCTAACCAGTTTCACCCCGAGACAGAAGGACTGGTCCATCGAGAGATGGATAGCATCAAGCAAGAGGTCGCGTGACTCCTGTAAAAAAATATAGTTAGATGAAACTATCACTGAGGGGAAAAGACAGAGTACATGTAGGTTGGTATTTCTGATGTGCCCTTTCTTGAATCCATTCAAATCCCTTAATAAACAGTTTTAGAACAGTTCATGACCTTATAGCTAGGGCACTTCACAGTGATTCTGAGACTTACAGCCAGCATTAGATCATGAGTAAATAAACAGTGGTGCCTTGGCTTGCGAGTTTAATTCATTCCACGATGGAATTTCCCTAATGAAATTAATTAAAAACCCATTAATCCGTTTCAGAAAAAAAACACTGCATCTTTTTGTTATTTGCTTTAAAATAAACACAAATTAAATAAGAAATATGATATAAAATCAAACTACAATAGAATGTACTGCAATAAACTGTCTCTTTTTAGTATAATGTACAGCATTTGCCTTGGAGACCAAATGACTTGAAGATGCTTTGCCTACTAGCTTGAGTCTTCCGCAGATTGTGCAGCACACTTACATGTTTGGTCACATGGATGGATTATCAAACTTTTGCAAAATGACTGCAAGCACAAATGCTTGTAACCCGTCATTTTTTCTCAATTTGTCCAAGAGACAACACGTATCTCGAAAAACTCATAAGTTGTGACATTCGTAAATCAAGGTACCACTGTATGTATACACATATAAAATATACACATCATTAAAGCTTAAGCGGTTCTTGAAAGTTGGTTGCGTGATATTGGCGAATGAAATGCTAGATTATTGCATTGACGTTAATCTCTAAAAGGCTCTATACCACAAATCAGTAATAAGAATCCAGCGCTATGGGGCTTTGTTGATATTAAATGTGATTTAGAATTACATTTAAACTTTTAAAAGAATCTACAACACCAACCTTTAAGTAGCACTGATAGGTGTTCCAAATCCAGGCACAGTCTTTATTAAACTTCTTCATCATGGCCACTGTGATGAGGGAGAGCGCAGGGTTCATGTATGTGTATTCAGCATCCACTAAGACTCGAACTTTGTTTATGCTGGCCTGTTGACAAACAAAAAATTTGCTTTGCCATTCCAGCAATTTTGGGTGTCAAAAAATGTATAGAGACTATTGAACACATCTTGCATTACATGTTAACTAGCTAGGGGTTAGGGATGGGTGTGTGTGCACACAGTACCTCTCCTATTTGGTTTAGTCTGCGGAGACCACACAGAAAATGTGTGTTTTCTTCATCACTGAGAGCAGGAAACTTTACTGACTGTCAAGAAAGGACCGAAAGAAACCTCAATGATCTTGCTTTTTGTTTTTACTTACTTTTTCAGAAGTAAAGCATTGAATAAAAACAGTGAATTCCAACATATCTACCTTTCCATCCATGGCTTCAACCAAGAGGTTCAGATCATATTGCTGCTCCTTCAGCAAGCAGGTCAGCTTAACCTAAACATTGGTGCAACACACACAGTTCATGCTACCCTCAGTGTTAACTTCACATCTATAAGTATCCAGACGGTCGTCATTCACACAGAGGTTATAAAAACTGACTCAGACACAGAATGGGTCCTGGAGCAGATACACTATATGGACAATAGTATTGGGAAATTTACGTTTATGGAATTTAGCAGGCGCTCTTATCCATAGTGAACAGTAATGGTCAGGAATGCCTGACTATTACACCAACCGAAATTGCATTTAATGAAGAGTTGGTCTCTTCTTTTGCAGCTAGAACTGCTCCATTCATTCTGGAGAGTATTTATGAGGTCAGGTACTAATGTTAGGCGAGAAGGCCTGGCTCACAATCTCTGTTCCAATTTATCCCAAAGGTGTTGGATGGGGTTGAGGTCAGGGCTCTGTTTGGGCCAGTCAAATTCTTCCACACCAAACTCATCCAGCCTTGTCTTTATGGAGATTGCTTTGTGTACTGGGGCACAAAGAAAAGGTTCTTCCCTAAACTGTGTCCACAAAGTTGGAAGTATGGTGTATTCCAAAATGTCTTGGTATGATGAAGCATTAAGTCTAGCCCAAACCCTGAAAAAGTATTTGTGTCCCAATACTTTTGTCCAAATAGTGTTCATAGGAGCCTCAGTGGAAAATAAAGCCTGGAGTTTTCGGCTGTAGGGAGAAAAGTCACCAGGCCTGTAATGTTCCCCTAAAATGTATCAGTCACTTACACAAAGCTCTGGGCTGACCAGGGCGGTGATTTTCAGCTGCATCATGGGATCTTTGCTCCACTCATTGCAGTGAGACATCCGCACGCATTCCAGCATGGATGCAAGGTTGTGATCATACCTCTGCTCCCTGTTACAACAGATCGAGCGCCTCTATAAGGAACCCAGGTGCTTTTACTGTCTGCTTTATGTAAAGTGTAATTCCACATATTCTTGAAACCTTGAGCATAATTCAATCACTGGAACATGAACAAACTTGTTCAGCGTGAAATGATGTTCACAGTGATGGTGAATGGAACCAGACGTCTAAAACTCTCTCAGATGAATTGTTAGTGATTTATGGGACATTGTTTTACCAGAGTTTTGAGAAGCTTTTAGCTTCAAGCTAAACCAATGAAGAGTGGAGGTGGATTGCAGAGTGTTGTGAGGCAGTTTCCTGATTTAGTTTGGATTTGTTACTTTACTATTATCAACATTAACTTTTTATACATTAAGAAAACTGTGGGTTGACAGTAAATAAACAGCGTGTATTTGTGTTGGAGATGTGATGTCTGGTTACATTTAGCACCACCATTGTAAAGAAATCTGAGCCTCTAGAATGAACCGTTATGGCCAAACCCATTAAATGACATTTGAATGACAGAATTGTCCTGCATATTTACATTATAATTGTTATGAAATTATCAGTAACTAAAAGCATAATTTCATGTGTTACTTTTATAAGAAAATGTACCTCTCAGTAACCTTTCAACCATCTTGACCTCTATAATAAGTAAGCTAGATGTCCCCAAATATCTGATGCACATGAATGGATCTTACCCAGTGCTCTCGCCCAGGTCCTCCTCAATGGGGACAGCCAGCATGGGGCGCAGTCCCAGCGAACTCATCTTCTCCATGGAGTCTGAAATCTCCTCCTCCGTTTCCCCCGCAACAAACTGGGCATAAACAAATGGGCGAAGAGCCATAGCAAAAGTTTTTTTGCCCAGGATGGTCCGTGTAAATGAGATGAGCTGTGTGAGAGAGAGAGAGAGAGAGAGAGAGAGAGAGAGAGAGAGAGAGAGAGAGAGAGAAAGAAGGAGAGAAATAAAACAATAATAATAATCATCATCATCATCATCATCATCATCATCAATTTTATTCATAAGCGCCTTCCATGACTCTCAAGGTCACGTTACAGAGGTTATAAAAAATTTAAGAATATATACATTAAATTAAGAAGAGTTTGTACTAATTATAATATAATTAATACATTATAAATATATGGTTCAAGTCCTTAAATGTTTCCTGATAACCCATGGCGGCCAATAAAATATCAACAACAACAAATAATGTGTAGGATTAGTGTGTAGGATTTACATTCAGATCACAATTTCAGGTCCAAACAAAGCACCAAGTGCGTTGCAAGTACAGTTGAATAGAATGGAACCTTAGTGAAGCTTACCTTGCCACAGTGGTTGACCAGCATTGGGTAAGAGCAGAGTCTGAAGACCCCCAGTGCTCGCATGAGCTCCCACCAACTCTTTGCTTGGAACGCCCGTGGGTCCTCAAATGTCAATATGGAGGGTGGAACAGGGTCCCTGACGTCTCCACCACGAAGGGGTGCAAGCCCAACACGTTCAGATCCCAGCATCCTGGGGGCCACTGCTGTGACTCGAAGGGCCCGGGAGGGGCATAACTTGGGCAGCCGAAGAGCAGAAGAGATCCTTGGCTTGAACCTTTGCATGAGGGCTTCTTTCACCACAAAAGTGGAATTCAACGGGTTCCCAATAGAGCAACAATACTCTGTAGAATATAACTTCCGTCCGAGGAGCTTCTGTGGAGCCACTGTATAAGAAAATTAGCTGCATTCACATGAACCTCTACATTGTGTCATAGCCTCCTCAGATGCTAAAATAGCAATTTCTTACCTTAAAAAGCTTCAGTAGATACCACACCAAGAAACACTCTCACAGAGGAGGTGGATAGAAGAAGAAAGAAGAGGGAGGGAGCAGTGGCCCCTCCCGGACTCAGGGATTGGGGGTTTTGTTGGGTGGTTTTGTGGTTAATTACTGACCAACAGACTGAACTTTGGGCCTTTTAGGGGGGAACACCTTTAGGATCAAACAGTGTCTTCTCCAAAACTTTTGTGCACTTGCTATTGAGCATGGCACCCTAAGGAAATCCATTCAGGCAGGGTGGGTATAACAAAACTCATCTTAAAATCATAGTATTAGAGCAGGACCTTTTCCAATGTTTAATATGAGAAAACATGCAAGAGTGTGTTTAAAATGCACATACTGAGCACCCTCTAGACTTGCAGTGGTACATCCTTCTCATGTCATTCTTCTTTTGATGCCATTTGAAAATGCTAAGTTTGCCTTAAACATACAAGTGTAGGGTATATTAATAATTAAATATTAATATTAAGTTGAATCCCAATATTCCCTACTAATATTAATATTGGGATAAAATTTTGATTTAATTTAGATATTTCTCCACCAGAAT
>JBBMFX010000101.1:25378240-25394384 GCA_037832545.1 Rhabdalestes septentrionalis | reverse complement strand
GGCAAATTCCCACCACAATATCAGGCACATCATCAAGAGCTTTTTAAAATCTGCCTATTAACAACATTAACGTCCATATAATGTTCATCAATGGTCTTTGAGAAACTGAATTAATTGTAGTTTATGATCTAGTGAAAAAATTTGTCTGTATAGCCTTATTAAATATATACATACATTAACTAATTTAGGCTACAGCAGGATCGTGCACTCTAGAGCAACCAGGCATAATCCTGTAGGCAGTGTTTAAAACAAGGACCAAGAAAGGAAAACAGAAGGCCACAGCCATTCCCCAAAGATCTAAAAGTGAGAGAGGGGGAAAAACATACGTGACTACCAATCGACAGCTACAGGTTTTTACAAAGGGGGTGGGAGGGGAGTGAGCTGGACGAATGAAGAAATGAATGAATTTGTTCATAAGCACCTCGTTGGTAACCTTGCCTCTGTTGGTAACCGCCCCTCTGGTCTGAATCTGTAGTGAGAACAGTTTAGAGGCATGAAGGTGGACGTGTGTCATCGGGTTACGCTACATTTTTACTGACAGTTTTGTCCCCAACACAGCAACAACATGAATGGACGCACTCTTGGCATTAAGGTACAGAGGTGTAGGTGAGCGAGTGATGAGTTACACCAGATCAAAAACTAAAAATGAGCTGTTTGTCCCTCACTCCGATCTATAACTGCTGAATACTAATACAGAACTTATACAGTTCAGATAAGGCTGACCATGGTGTGACATGAATGTGTTACTAAAGCAACAGTGAAGCTTTAAGAGGTTCATTTCCACCACTGGAAACACTTCGCATACTAGAGATATAATGCAAAATATTCAGAAAGATGAGTGAATAAATAATAAAAACAGTCTATTAATGTTTCTGTTGCAGCACTGGCTGCTGCAGCATTGACCTACTAAGTTACTTGCAAAATTCCAGTCGATGAAAGTTTTGCCGCTTTAGATGAATGCCTTGGTTGCACACACAGATGCCCAGGTCAAATCACGTTTTGTTGATTTTTGCTGGTAAAACACCGCCACACTTGAGGCCTGGTTATTTAAGTCTGTATGGTGTGTTTACACATGTGCCCTTTATTTGTACACTGTGTGTGTGTGTGTGTGTGTGTGTGTATGGGTGTGTATAAGGTGTTTTAAAGTTCTGCATAAAATCTAATTTCAGATAATGGAAAGGAATTTTAGTTTATTATTTTTATTGATTAATTATTCCTCTCTGTGTTCAGAGTTTAGTTGGCTCTTATGATACTGGCTCAAATAAACACACTTCTAAATACTGACAAGTTCAGAAACATCCAATTTCCTGGACTTCTGCAAAATGTTAAGTCTGAAATTATAATGTGAACAATGTTCAAAACTGCTTGGCTATGCAGCAGAAATGCAGACCACTATATTACACTTACCTCTCTGGTAACCTTGCTTCTGTTGGTAGCCTCCTTTCTGATCTGTGGAAAAGAAAAGGGCAGTGATCAGGGTTCCATCCATCAGTTTAAGTACCAGTACAAATTGCTCTGGATTCAATATATATTCGCCTTTTTGGATACATAATTTTCTACAATGGACTTGCAGATTGCACCAATAATCCAATAGTGAGCATAATGCTACTTTCTACTATCTTTCTACTTACATAAAATGCCTTCCTAAAACTGCGTTAAGGCAAATGTGTTGAATAATTTTGATCGTAAGCTGTGAAGAGACTCACCTCTGTTGAAATAGCCTCCATAGACGCCCTGTTTGAGGTCGAAGACACGCTCATTGTTCTCCACCAGGCCACCCAGCTTCTCTGCCAGCTGCAGTGCCATGTTCTGCAGGGAGGTGGGCTCCGTCCTGTGCATTACTACAGTCTGAGTGGGTTGGTCCAGAGATGCCTGGGAGAGAGAGAGAGAACAGCGTTGCACTTTTTTCTGCAATCGAATATCTGAAAATGTCAAAGGACACCAAAGAATCCCACACTTACCATCAGCTCCTCATTGATGATCATTTTGCTGATAATGCTGTGCACCATGGGTAACTCCAGCTGAAACATCTCTGCTAAAGTCTCCATACTGAGGATTGAAACACAAATACAGTGTCATCCATGAAGAAAAGACCATCAGCAGCCAATTAAATCATCCACTGAATAGACACACTCAGCAGCCAGACCTGATAGAGTCGTAGACGCTGCTGTAGGTGAACAGGTAGGTGCGCAAAGACTCCTCCTGAATCTTCCTACAAAAAGGACAAAAAGCAAAATTGTCAATTATAGCATTAAAAACAACATTTATAGGGTATTAATCGAGGGGAAATTCAAAGCTTCTACTCTAGTGGGAAGGAATAAACTAAAGCACATACTGTAATATTTGAGCAATTAAAAGATTTTGGATTATTTAAACAATGATCTCTATCAGTTCTATACCTGACGAGCATCTCACGGACACGCTGGGCCTCAGGGAACAGGTCCCACACTTTGCTGTTCATTTTCTCATTGATGATGAAAGAATGGCAGGTGCGCCAGTCGCCCATCTTCATGGCCTTGCTGGCAGCCACCACATGCTCCCTCATGCTCTCAGGGGGGCCTGTAGGAGCACAACATTTATCATAAGCTGTGGTTAGAGTATATAAACCCTACTACGTCGCCGATTGTATAGATTTCAATAGTTTTTGGGTTTTTGGGGTGGGGTGGGCTACATCTAATTGTTTATTTTTATTTAAATTTTGTCATAATTATTGGTTTTGGGAACAAAAGTGAGCCATTAAAATGATGAATTATACAGGATTGGTGTACTTCAGTATAATCTCAATCTGCTACGGCTACAGCATTGACTACCAAGGATGACCATTTTCTTTCTCTGTACTAAGAAAAGAAGCCATTAGAGGTTTAGCATCGGTCCACTAGCTTCTCTTTAATTGGGCTCCTTCTGTTTAATCTTTTTTTACATGTGTTCAGACTCTCTCCCTCTTTACTCACCCAGCAGGGGCTGTCTCTCGCCCACTCGCAGCTGGTGATGGAACTGTTTGCTGATCATCCTGCGTCGGGCATCGAACTCATGGGCTGCCATGTAGGGGATTTCCAGAAGCATGGCTGAAACCAGGTACACACACTCCAGCAGCTCCAGGTTAATGTGCATATGGAATGGAACCTGAGAAGAATGTGAACAAATGAACCCTTAGAAAAGCAATACAGAAATCGCAAAAGATACCTCTATTATTTAAAGTCTTAATCAAGGTGTAATTTTGAACAGAAATGACAACAACAACAAAAAAAAACATTAAGACTGTCTGGTACACCCTCACAAACACCACCATAATATATTTTGTTATTTTTTACTTTTAAACAACATCTTTTTTAAATGGCAAAACACAAAAACAAAGCTACCTGTGATATGCGGGGATGGGGACCAAAATTAAGACCCGAATCGAAAATACTCAGTACCGGGTACCCACTAATTTTTTCCCCCTGCTTTTGTAAATCAGTTCATAACTCTAGGATGGTGGTTAGCTGTCTATACCTATAATGGCTGCGTACATCAATGGACGCAATGCCCAGTTTCGCACAAGACCCTTCTAGATATGACCGCTGCTGCAGTGTTGGGGCTTGTAGTTATGCAGCCCGCCAGCAGACATCCACACTAGCTGCAGCCGGCAGACACAGCAAGAGCCCAGTGGACTTTGGACCCAGAACCCGTTGTAAAGCACCTGGTCGGCATTTCAGAATCAGGATCAGAATCGCATTTACTGGCCAAGCATATGAGCAAACAAACAAGGAATTTGATTCCAGTCAATAGGGTCTGTCAAGTACAACAGTATAAAACAATATGTAAAAATATGTATACATGTGCCTACACCACACCCATATGTCTCTTACAGAGCATATCTGCTGCTCCAATAGGCCAATTGACGCTATTCTGATTCTGAGCCTGATGAAATTATGTCAGTTGACGCTGTTAGCCATTCTAGTGTAATTCCTCTGAGGTCTGAGGCCTCTCAAGCACTTGAGGCAGTTTGCTACCCTTTACATTCATCACTTCAGGATCTATTTGCTGCTGAGGATGACCTAAAGGTAAAAGCTTTTGCAAGCACCCGAAAACAGCTAACTAGACATCTCTGTTCAGACTGAAAGAACTTGAAATACCCCCAACTATGACATCTGATGAACCTGCTACCTGGTGTTGAAACAACAGATCCACAGATTTTGTGCTATCAGAGGCAGCCTTTTCATATTCATGTGTGCAGTGAGTTTTCTCAACTGCAGGGGACACTGAAAGATCACCCAGAAAGATCACAAATACTACTAGAAAAGGCACTGTTTAATTGTATTCATTGTTAACAAATCAGTCGGCTGTTTGGTTTGTTATTTAAACTGTTGTCCTTTTTTTTTTTTAAACCTTTGTGGAATCGAAATAGGGAAAATATAAGAACCAGAACCAATTAATCGGAAAACAGAAATGAACAAAATTCAAACAATACTCATCCCTAGTGATGTGTGAAGGTTAATACATTTTTCACTGAATCTGTACTTTTCTGTTTGATTGTAAAATGGTCAATGAGTGGAGTATAGGTTTCTAAATGGTTAGGGTTTCAATGAGTGGACGTGAATGTTGTACTTGTCGCCTTTTCTCAATCTTCTCTTGCTCGGCATTCCTCTCCTGCATGTTCCTCATGAGCAAGCCCTGACCCAGCAGTTCCTTGGCCCTGCCGCTTGACTGGATGTCCAGCAGCGCATTGTGGGCATCTTTGATCATGCCCTGGCGGAACGCGCAGATGCCCAGCTGCACCATGGTCCTGTTATAAAGGATCTTAGGAGGAGAAATAAAGAGTCAAACAAAGGCCAGATGTATATTTATGAACCATCACAAACAGAAAAACGTGATGTCCGGCGTGTACCTGCACAGGAGGGTCAGCATGCTGAATGTTGTCCTGCAGGTGGCTCATGAGCATGAGGTCACGCGCCTGGTACCAGCGGCTGTGCAGGGCGTGGTGGTAAATGTGGCACAGGATGGCGCAGGTTCGGATGCGGTCAGTGCGGTCCTTGGCGTAGATGAACTTGCACAGACGGTCCATGATGACAGCACTGTCTTCTCCCTCACTCTCCTCTTGGTCCTGCTCAGACTGTGTGGGAGAGGTGCATCATTTTAATTGCAGATTGGTTAGAATGCCAAGCTGTAATAACCAACGGCACATCTCTAACACTGCTATGTGCCTCAAAATCCTGTGGCTAGAGTATTTATGCAAGCTAAATATTCCACAACAAGTGGCAACCTGGAATAAACGAGGAGACATCAAAAACCTTGACGTCAGGTCTCTTACAAGCAAACTGAAATATTAAGTTTTATATATGTCCCGAAGTAGAAAAATCTTTCGTTTGAAAATGGAGCTGCTTCTTCTAACAACCCAGGCAACACACATCCACATACCAATGACTAATAAGTGCAATGTTTTTTTCATGTGCGATATTTGCCAGGCAAAACCTCTACTCCAGTGTACTATAGCTAGACACCCACTATCTATTATGTGAACATATTTTGTTTGCACGGTGCACAGTTTTTAATATTACCTTTTTTTTGTACAGTTTTTATTTCTACAGATAATGCTGGAGCCCCTGTTCACTTTGTGGCTGTAACAATTAAAATCTCCTAATGTTGACATGATCAAAACTTTTGCTGGGGCAGAACCAGGACAATGTGGGAAGTGCTACCAGGTAAATGTCTTTAAATAGGATCTTAACTAACCTTGCTAGGGACCTTAGTAACCCCAAACTCACCTTGCTCTCCCCCTGTATCCCCATGCTGCGGCGGTGGGTCTTGTAGTCGAACTTGTAGTAGGTGTGCATGATTCGACGCAGGTAGACGCGACACACCTCCTCTGTGCTGCCTTTACCCTCCAAATACTGTAACAGCCGGTCAATGATGCAGCACACACGGCCCTCGTCCTTCAGATTATCCACATACTCTGCAATGGCAAGACCCTGCATTTATCTAGCTGTGACATACACCAGGTAAAAAGAACTTGTTCACACAGTTTGCAGTTTGAGGGATGTTTTGTGCCGGCATCTGTACAAAATACACCCAAGATACACTAAAGCGATCTCATTTAGACTTGTTTGTGGTTTCTGAGAATATGAAACTCACTATCTATTCACATGGATTACATTTTTACATAGCCATGAACAATAGTAACCAACTAAAACCTAAATTTTAGCTGCATTTCAGTATGTCTGTAGAGAACAGATAAAGTAACAGAAGTGCCAGAAGTCTAACGGTCTTAATGGTTACAAAATGAACCGCGCAGCATTCAACTCATAACTTACCCTGTGAATGAGGGTCTGTGTTCTGCATGATTTTGGTGAACTCCTCATCCATCCTCTCCACCAGGGTCAGGATGCAGCCACGAACACGGAAAGGCTGGAACACACGAAGGATAAGCATCTCTTACACAATGAAAACCCTGCTTTATTCACCAAGCTTATAGATCAGTTCATATAGAGTCTGCTTGGAGCTTCTCGGAAATGATATGATGGACATAATTTGCTGACCTGGTCAGAGACGGCCAGGTTCTCGCTATCCTCAGCAATGTTCTCGCCAATGAAGATGTTGCTGTTCTCAAACAGGATGTCTAGCAGTTCATCAATGCAGTCAAGACACTTCTTCCACATATCCGACTATGTGGGTGGAGGGAAGAAAGAATAATGAAAAAAGAAAAATACAGACACAGAAGAGACAGAAGGAATAGAACATGAATAGAACATGAAAAGAACATGTTAGAAGTATTGCATAAAACAGTTTGCAACAAATCTCAAAGCAGGACTGCTCATCAAATTAAAACATTTCCAACCTTCATGAAGGTAGCCAGATTTGGGTTGTAGTCGTACAGGGAGGCGATGATGTTAAACTTGATCTTCACAGAAATTCCCTGTCCCAGGTTATTCTCATCTGCAATTCCTGCTAGAGCATGGAGGAGCTCAATCTGAGCAGCTCTGTGAGAGTGAGAGAGAGAGAGTGAGAGTGAGTGAGAAAGAAATTCAAAACCAATAATGCAAAGCCAAATCCTAGATCTTGAGTCAAACCGATGTCCTCCCAGGTCACAACTCTGCAGAGATCATAATGTTACTCTTCAACACTCAACGCATATATCAGGAGATTAAGTAGAAAGAACTCCCATTTAAGAGAAGCTTTTTTTTATTATTACCTCCTATGCCTCACAGAGTTAAAAACAAAACAAAACACAAGGACAAGTCATCTTTCAATGGGACCGAATGGAGCTTAATGGACAGATATGGTAAGTGTTTTAATACATAACTTGTATCGTTGAATAAGTGTACTGTAGAAAAGTCTAAGAGCACCCTCATTACGGAGTGGCAGTTTTCCGGAATATCAAATTCTTCAGCACTACGACCTGGGAGAAACCCCGGTTGGAAACCCCCCAAAAAAGACCCATGTGCGTAGAACTGTGGCTCAAGCGGGGTCCTGATGCGGTCCAGCTGATTGCCCTTTACCTACCTGTCTGTTCCTTTCTTTCCTCGGGCCTGTAGGATCTCTGTGAGTTTCTTCACCACCACAGCAGTGTTGATCTCTGTGCCCTTGGCGAACATTTTGGGCTTCTCCTTCACCAGCGGTACTCCTCCCTTCACTTTCTCCCACTCTCCTCCTTCCATCTCCAGGCCCTCTTCCTCCGCCTCTTCCTCGAGACGCTCCTTCTTCTTGCTCCTCTTCTTCCTTACCTCCTTCTTACGATCGCCAGCTTGCCGGTCTCCATCCTGAGTCCTGAAACAGAGAGGAAAGTTCCATGTCATCAATAGTTAAATAGCCACACAATGACAGGTATCAAAAAGAGGTTAAGAATAATATGACCATAAACAAAACAATGATTTTGGCTTTGATTGAGGATTAATAACTTGGGATGATTCTCTCCGTAAAATGAATGCATTTGAAATATTTGACAGATAAAAGGACTTTACAGCACAAAATTACAACAATGCTAATTCTTAAATGTAGTAAACGCAAACTCCACAGATACAACAGAATCCCACACATATGATTGTTACTAACTTTTTGAGGAAAGCCACAGCCAGGGAACCGGCATTTCCTTCCAGGTCCTCACTCTCGCTGCCACTGTCTGTGGAGTCCGAGCCCCAGAGTTCATCATCGTCGTCGTCATCACTTTCCGACTCATCATCCTAAAGCACAGCAAAGCCAATTAACATACCCAAAAAATTAAATAGGGATTAAACCCCGATTCTACTTGTCATCAATTTTCATGCACTGCACTTGCGCCAGTTCAACAGGACTTATTAGGTTCTATCTATAGTGACATGAAAAACACAGACAATTTAAAATATGGAATATATCCATGATCTGCTTGAAAAACCATGTGCATAACAGAGTCTTAGGTATTATAATGATAGAACACATGGCCAGCTCTGATCCTGAATGATTGTTGGCCAGCACAGTTTGGTGATTTCCCAGATCAAATACACCTGGTTCTACTCCCCTGTTAACTTGCCTAACCTGTGTAACCCTATAGAGCGTCCCAGTTGCATCACCAGCATTTATTATTTTACTATTACTACATACAAATCACAGCTGCGCTCCTGAGGAAACTGAACACTAATCTTTTATTTTTTACCAATTAAATACATTGTGAAGGTGTGTGCTCCACAGAGTGGCAGTCATTTCAGAACATGTAAGGGGAGTTATACACCTGTGTAGTATGATTCAATTTTAGCCCAAAATGCTAAACTCAGAACATGCATTGAAATTGTGGGCTCAAATCTGCAGAAACAAATTATAGATGTTTAAAAATGCCGTCTGCAATGGTTGATTACATTCTTACAGACCGGCCCAAATGCAATAAATAATTCTGAACTCACAGCTGCACCCTTCAGGAACTTGCTGGCATCAGGAGGCGGCTCAGCTGCTGGCTTTTTCTTCATGAAGCTCTTGGCAGTGACTCCTTCTTCTCCATCATCATCACTCTCTGAGGATGAACCTGGAGATCACACACACAAAGAATTACAATAACGAAAATTCATGACAAATCAAATAAACATTTACCATTTTATTACAGAATTTACTTTTATACATTAGATAAAATAGGAAACACATACCAGACTCAGCTTCTTCCTTCTCTTCCTCTTCCTCAGCAGACTGTTCTGGGTTCTGAAAAAGAAAATAAGGAACATTCAATAATTTAATTAAAGGTATACTCAATCCATATTTGTATACGGACCTGCAAGAACAGGCTTTTTTTATTTGCTGCATTTATTTAAATATACAAGTACACATATAAATCAGCATAGGAAAGTGCAGCCCATACTTAACATATAGAAAGTGTTTCAGGCCAGACAGCATTTTAAATACAGGGCAGCCAATCAAAACAGTGGTCATTTGCATATCTCAGTCTATAGGCCTCTGGGAAGAGAGGTTGGAAAATAGTCCATTGTTTTTGTTACATAAGTCCCATCAAACATTGTTAGTGGATTTAAAACTGAAGGAGATCTGAACGCATTACATGGCCCGTTGAAGGCCTTTTTACAACATCAAGGAACCTGACCTCTTTGTAGCTGGCAATTTCCGTCTCAAAGTCTCGGTTGTATTTGCGGATCTTCTGGCGGAGGGTGCTCAAAGCTTTGGCGTTGTTTTTGTTCATCTTCTTCTTCCCTTCCTTGTCCTCCCATAGCTGCACAAGAAAACAACACATTTGTTACAAAACTCTGGACTTAAAAAAAGAAAAGAATAAAAACACGGTATACAAAAGTTCCAAATTGTCCAAGTGTCCCCAAAAATTCTAAATGGATCTTTAAAATAGTAGCTTAAACAAAAAATCGAACGATATTCTTCTGCAGCCCACACGCCAAACGACAGTAAGTCATGAAAAAAAATCTGCTGTGAAATGCCAGTTGGCAATACACTAAGGGGTCTTCTCTGGCTGAGACTGAAGAAAACAGATGTGACATCATGAGGATGGAGTGTTTCATACACACCTGGTTGAGGTAATCTTCCAGATCGGCTAGTAAGCGGATGTAAAACTGGGGCACGCCCTCTTTGTCTACTATTGCTTTACTCTTTAAGAACGCTCGACATAACTGCTCAAACTCCTCTAGACATTTAGCCATATCCCTGATCTTCATGGCATTTCGGATGGTCTTGATCAGGTTCGTCAGCTCCTCAAACCTGAGACAAAGGTGCAATGTTAGAGGAACAGCCAGGCAGTCTTTACATGGTGAATCCGTCAGACACGATTTTTCTGTCATTCTCATGCAGTCTAACTTGGGCACAGCTTTCAGGGTACAGAGGAGCATGGCAGCTTGAACAGAAGCACACTAAAATCTGTAATTACAAATCCTCAGCTTATACTTGTGGAGTGGAGTGCAAATAGGTCTGCGTGTGAGAAAATTGGGGAAATTAATTGGGTTTTTTTTTATGTCTAGCCTTTATAATAATATAGTCCAGCATTGCCCATAATTAATTTATTTTATTGACAATTTCCTAATGCTGTTGACTTAAGTGTCATCAGAACAGGATTCGCTTCCATGGACGAGGTGGTATTAACCTAACAGAGGCCACTGTATTGTTTATGAAATGTTGTAAAAAAGAAATACGAAGTTCATAAAGATGACTGATGTTGCCTTGGCCTAAAAATGCTGGCAAATGCTGGTAAAACAACTTCATCCACTCTTCGTGTGTAAAAATATTCCCACCTGAATGGTTAGTGCAGAGTCTTTAACCGGAATATTTGGTTCACACAACAAAACAGGAAAACTCATTACAGATCTAATCCCCCTCAGAGGTTAACAATGTGCCAAAACCTCACCTCTTATCCTTGGCACTGCGTACCACTCTTTTAGTGTCCTCCTCATCATCACTCAGCAACAGATTCCTGGGAAAGGAAAATGCAGGTCAACTTCAGAGCACTTACATAGTACATACTGGGAAGATGAAATAAAATTTATATATTTCAAAAACACGACTTGGGAACACAGTAGTAAAACATTTAATCATTGTTACATTATCTATATTTGACTGACACAGCTTAATAATGAAAGGCATTACAAAATATAAACACATACAATAACATTAATCTTTAATTTTGAAAAACTCCCAAAAACTGTAAAAGTTTATTCATGAGCATGAATTCTAATTTTTGCAAAAGTGCAATGAAAATACAAACTAGCGGACGATCATGAAAATGTGATATTCATTCTTTAAGCAGGATGGTGAACTCACTGCTTGTTGAAAGCAGTTCCAGTTGCCTTTGGGGTGATCTCCTCTGCAGATGAGGATTCCTCCGACTCACTGTCGGATCCGGTGGCGAAGAAACGGGACATACCAAGAGGTTGTTGTCACTGCAGTTTGGGAAAGAAAGGATCTGCTGAGTGGAGAATAACAAATTATGGCATGTGCCTTAATGGGTCCATATTGTGGAAAATCAGCATTATTTTTAGTTAAATTAAGTAAAACTAAGTTTTTGAGATGGCATTTACACATTGCCTATGCTCTTATTAGGCTTGCAATTAAGGATTCAAGGCAGTTTCAAATGTCCATTTAGGAATGAATGACTTTAGTAATGGCTAATAAAAAACTATTAGTGACAGGGAAATCTAAATGTTACTCATTACCATTTCATTTCATTTATTTTTATTGCTCCAAGTCACTTTCAGGAATCATTTCGAATTACTGACGTGCTGGTAAACCACACAAAATATTTACATGAAGCGACGTAAATATTACACTAATTGTACACGAATGTTTACTGTCACTGTTTAAATGTTTATATGACTTCCGTTGTCATATTGATTTATTGTATCTTGTTGCACTGAGCATGCTAATGACAAGAGGTTACAACGAGATAAATTATTTCTTATCTTATTTTAAAGGTTTGGATATGGGCACTTAGAATATACTAGGCCAATCAGTATTTACAATACTTAAAGAGTAAACTATGGCTTATTACACGGCCTTCTTGTCAGAGACGTATAGGTGTACATTTCTACGCCGGTCGCTTTTCTTTATTAGTAGTTTTAGTCAAAAATAGGAGCTCATCTCCCTTGCGGCACTGCTCTGCAGGTGGAGCACGAATTTAGAGCACCGATCCAGGGCTAGAGCAGAACTCAAGGCCGCGGGTCTGGGAGGCCTCTGCTTGACAGGCTATATTTGATGTCCCAAAATCACCCGGCTCCTCCAAAACAGCCGGACCACACTATAACAGTCTCTCACCTGTTAGGGAGTAAGAGTGATCACTAGTCGGAGGGTGAACTGCTGTATATCCGTGTTCTGCTCCAGGTTCGCAGATAAGTGCGGCAAACGTGTAGCGTGGGGCTCCGGGCCGGATGGAGGCAGAAAAGAGTGAGGTCGGGCGTAGCGACTTGAAGCACAACTGGGGAGCGCCACCTACAGCACCGGGGGTACTGACAACCTCTCCCTCATGACACTTTACACTATGAAACACAATGTTTTTAAGAAAATGCTTAACTTGACCTTAATGTACCCCTGAAAATATGCCAAAGACATTAAAAGTGGATTTAAGGTATGAGTGGGAAACTCCTTAATCCTAAACATAAGGCATTTTTTCAACAGGTTGGGTTATTTAAGGGGCAAAAATTCAGTAGTTTTACACTTAATCAGCCTTAATCTCTGCAAATTTCTCCTTAATTTTCCTTACTATTCTGCAAACTAAGCTAAAAATTAAGGTAGTTTTAAGGGGTAAAATTATGGGGTTTGGTTTCGTAGTGATATGAACAAAAGTAATGCGAAGCCTGTCTATTACACCAACAGGGACTTTAATGACATTGCATTCAAATATGTAGACTTCTTTATGGATTTGTAGCTATAACAGTTTCCATTCTTCTTGGAAGGCTTTCCTTTATTTTTTTTGTGGGAATTTGTGCCCATTCATTCTGTAGATTACTTGTGAGGTCATGCATTGATGCTGGATAAGAAGGCCTGGCTCGCAATCTCCATTTCAGTTTATCCAAAAGCTGTTGGATGGGGTTGAGGTCAAGTTCTTCCACACCGACCTCATCCAACCATATCTGTATGGAAGAATGGCGTTGCCCAAAATGTTTTGGTTTACTGGGGGCCTAGATCAAACCCTGAAGAACAAGTCTGTCCTTATAATTGCATGTATTCCATTGCATGAATGACTGCATGCTACAAGGCTCTTACCAGCTCATCAGATCGATTAAAATGGAGCACCAACGTTCGAAAACATATACTAACATTCTGTGGAGGGGTTTCATTGACCACCTCTCTGAATTGTTTTGGTTACATCTCAAATGACATAAGTATGAATCATAACTTTTTATCCTGGTAGATTGTGTCCTTGGTAGATGTGCAAGGAAAAAATAATATCAACCAATAGTATGGTGTTTCACCTCCCACCATAATAGATCAGAAACAAGCTGAGTTTCTCTTGACACACGTCTCTGTACAGATAAAAATATTTCCACTCCCACTTTAAACAAGCACATTGATCAAACTTGATAATGAGGCTAAAGTGACGCTTCTGACAATTCGTATTTTGGACTGGAATGTCCTAAAAAGCCCATATTCTACAGTTAACTTGCACTATATTATAGTTTACTAAAACTTACTTATTACGTGTGCATATTGCCAACAGATGTAAATGAGCGTTGTTCTGATTGGCTGGATTGTAGCGAGCCTTATTCCAAAAGCATTATTTATCTGTCATAAAGTTGGTGGGGCTGAACTGGAAGTGTATATAAGTCAATGTCCATTATTCTGTCCATCACAAAAAGTGAAATTTGCAGCAGGCTGTTTATAGCCGTTTGCATGTATGGACCTAGAAGTCACTAGATCACTTAAAACCTGACAGTGTTTACATTGTACACTCTTTTGTCCATATTACAGGCCCTTTAAAATGAACAGAAAGTGTGTCAATTTAAGCTATTGAAAATGTGTGAGACATCTCAATGTTGCCTAAAATGTTTACTATATTTATCTATATTCATCATTTTAGAAATTATATTTTTACTATTTCATTAATATTTTTACATTTGCAAGGCTCAAACATTTGCAGTCCTTATTTTCTTCATACCTTTACATAACGTTCTTAGAAAGGTCGCTAACCCCACTCTAAACATACACTCATCCTAAGTTTGGGCTCAAACAATGTTTTGTTGACTTTGGAAATGTAAATACAATCTCTACTCTCACCTCTGCATGTTCACAGTTTACTCACTGAATTTAACATTTTAAATATGCTACCAACAAAATGTGGTAACTTCAGTAAATAAGTGTGCGGACAAATGTGTTTTCTCTGAAGGGGATACATATTAATTTTCCCTTCAACAAAGCATGTCATTTGACCAGGGATGCCCAAAACATTTGCATATGCCTGAACAGAATCAATTCTCTTTTGATTAATTGTGGTTGAAAACATCATGGAGGAACTGATATCAAAACATTTACAGCATTTACCAGACACCTCCCGGGAGCAACTTGGGGTTAGGGGTCTTGCTCAGGAACCCAGGGGTGGTGCTGAAAGTATAATTCGAACCCATGACCTCATGGTCCAGAGGCAAGTATCCTACCCACTGAGCTACCTCCACCCCAGAAAACAGAATCTCAGGAGTCACATAAGTGCAGAGAGCAAACAGCAAAGCAAAGGATTATATTCATACAAAAGTACAGTTTAATGTCACAAATAATAAAAATCAACATTTAGACCTATTGAGAGAACAGTCAGGGGGGAAAAAAGCATGTCTAAAAACAAGGAAGTTCTGCTTGCTGTGTTAGGATTCTTTCCAGTGTAAGTTTTTAAACCACTGACGGGTTTAGACGTCGGGAGCTCCTGCAGCGATTCCTTCACAAAAGTCAAAATCGGTAAGACTATTCCAGGGGGAAATTAAAAGATGCGTAAACTAGGACAAAAGCTGAAATGTCACTTGTGTTCTCCTACTTGTTTAAAACATAAGGGAATAGTATGAAAAGAACAGAAAAAACAGATAATGCAGTTTTCCAACAGACTTCCTTTCAGCCTGCAGAGCTCGCGAAAACACCAAACGGCGCCCCTCCCGAATCAGTCATTGCTTGAACTGTCCGTAGTGCTTTTCACATTAGTCAGAAAAAATGTCTACAGCTAACAGCATAGCAATAATAGCGGGTGACTTCACAGACTATAATGCCAAGTTTGTGTGCACACGCGCGTGAATGTATGGCGAAAAATGTCCAGGTGATAAAATTGTGTGCCAAAGAGAGAATGTGCTGAAGGTGGTGTTTGTAAAGAGGAAATAAAGGGAAAAGTAGAAAAGACTGTAATGATATACAGTAAAAAAAAAAAAAAAAAAAGCAGAGTTAAGACAGCTGGGCAGGGAAAAGGTCAGATAGATTGAAATACAAGAAGATACAGGACTGCGCTTCCTGCAGAAATTTTCCTAAGGTCACGACAGCTTCACAGGAAGTAGTCGGCCACTGGCTTTTTGGAGGGAATGCCTCGTGTTTCCTGTGGAGCCGCTTCAAATATGATAAACTCCTTCTGGAGGTGTTCGTCCAGCTCCAGGATGGCTGCCACGTTACCACATCTGAAAGAAAACGGACACGGTTTCGATCAACTAGAATGAATAAATCATTAAATTCCATAAACACAAAAACCAGTAATGAAATCCCAAGTGGGCGTTTCTGAAGTCGAAGAGCTAGCAGACACTCCTCAGAGGATCAGTCCATGTGATAGACTTTTCAAAATTTCAAAACGTTATTCAGAGTAGATTTGGTTTTACAATGGCAATTTATGGAACAGTATGTATTACCAAATACCATGTCTAAAATATAGCTATTTTATTTCCTCTTGATCCCCCAAACCAGTTTCTCAGGCAGCATATTCATACATTTGTGTGAAGGGGCGTTTCCATTTAAACTTTTTTTGTCATCTTAATCATCTAATTATGTAGAAAACGGCAAAAATCAGTGAAAACTGAACTTTTAATAAAGAAAGAGTATGAGTGCTGTAGGAGCAGTTCCTGTCAGTAGGGTCAGAGTAAATAAAACTAATAAGCCCTGATCAGCACTCCCATTCTCAGAGGCTTCTTGAACAGAGGCCCAGCTCCATAAAACTGTACAAATATCTATCTATCTATCTATCTATCTATCTATCCATCTATCTATATAAATAAATATAAATATAAACAAACATACATATATATATATA
>JBBMFX010000101.1:25352908-25378140 GCA_037832545.1 Rhabdalestes septentrionalis | reverse complement strand
TATACACATACATATACACATATATACATACATATACACATATATACACATATATATATATATATATAGAAATACTGTAGTTTAAAAGGATGTGCTCAATCAACATTTTATACTAAAGACAGCATGATACTCCCCAACCAATACTAAAACTGTGACATTTCTTGTGACAAGCTTTGAAATACACCGTTTAACAGAAGCATTTCCCATGACGTTGGGGTTAGATAAAAGTAGGCCATTGTGGTCAAAACATTCAAACATGGTTTCATCACTTTCTGCTGGAAACAGCCCCATGTTGACTCCTGTTATTGGATGTTTGCCATTACAAGTTCATAGGTTTTAAAGCAGTGGGAAGCTGTAAAAACAACACTAAATGCACCAAGATGTGTCCCAAATGAAGGCTGTTGTCGATGTGTTTGCTTTTAAAAAATCTAGAGGGAAAAAATCTCATCAGTATCCGATCCTATATTGTAGGATCTATATTCTATCTTTATTCAATGACGTCCAGTTCCATTATTTGTTTACAAATGTTTTTCAATGTCTCATTACATTTTACAAGTTAAAATTCAATAATAAATGTTTCTATTGCATGTTAAATAAGTGAACAGTGATTCCAAATCTCTGAACACAGGTGAAAGTCTTCACTAACTCACGAATACAAACCTGTAGCAGTAGTTAGGGGCGGACCACACGGTGAGCACAGTTTCATTAAAGTGCCACTTGTAGCCCTCCATGACAAGCTGGTGGGCTCTGCAGATCATGTCGATGTCGTTCGCAGCATTGAACTGGGCCACGACGTCACTGCCAAAGAGATATCCTGCACCTCTCGGACTAACTCCCCAGCCTGTAGTGTCTGATCACAAACAGAACACAGGATTAAAGCAGGAATTAATGCTGAAACCTTCTCCAAGTGTTAATCCAGACCACAGTCTGGTTTTTACAGTATGTGCCCACTGCATTATTTATTAATAAACAAAATCCCCCAATTAATAAACAACTACTAACAATCTACTTTCTCCATTGCATGATACAGTATCATCTTTGTATCCACTGGCAAATAGCTTTAAAAAGCAGGTCATACCCTACACATTGGACCTATAAAGAAATTAAGCCAAAAACACACATTAATCTATCACACAAACATCTATAGGCCAGACTGACATTAAATGATAATTAGTCGCTATCCACACAAAACACAGTGAACAGAAGGTTATGGTGAAATAAAGCTTTAATTAATCTTTTGTTGAGAACATACTAATGAATGTTACCTTCAGGGTCAGACCACAACAAATCACACATTGGCCCATCGTGTGGCACTTCCTGCTTTCTGTCTATGGTCCTGATCTGGTCCAGAGTCTGGATGGAGGGTGAGAGGCCGCCGTGCACACAGAAGATCTGTGAGGAAAAAAATCAGATAAATTCACATCAGTGTTGAATGGATGAGTAACTGAACTCTGCTCTGTAATTTTCAGGTCATTTAGTCCATAAACAACTAGAGGTCATTATGTATGGACTAATCAATAAAAGGCTTTTTCACTTTTTACCCATTATCATTTACTTATGACATGCTCTATGACCTTGCAGCAGTCAGTGAGTGACTGGGTGGATGAGATTGGGACTGACCTTGCCATCGATGATGGCCGAGAGCGACAGGTAGTCAAAGATTTCCGTGCAGTACCTCCAAACTGTGACTGACCCATACTTCCTCAAACACTCATCATAGAAGCCGTACACCTGTGTGATCTGCCGGGACTCGTGGTTCCCTCGGATGAGCGTGATTCTGTCTGGGTAGCGCACCTAAGGCAGAAGTCGTTTTAAAGGATTAGTTCACTAAAAACTTTCTGAATTAATAAACTGTAGTATAATTAGCCACATGATCCAATGGGACAATGACAATGACAGCTTTGTTACCAATTGGTGCTCAATGGTGATTGTATATTCACTTCAGTAAAGATAGTAAAGATAAACAGATTATGTACCTTAAGGGCCAAAAGTAAAAGGAAAGTCTCCACACTGTAGAAGCCTCTGTCCACAAAGTCTCCCATGAAGAGGTAGTTTGTTTCTGGAACGTCACCACCCACCTAAAAAAAGACCCAAAATTACTTAAATAACCTTCAGGCATTTAAATATATGTTGAAACAAGTTAAAAGCAACTCCACCATAACAGGCTAATTTTCTCCTTTCTGCTTGAAAAAAGGACCCAAATCAAAATATAGAGGCCTGATTCTCTAAAGACCAATTAGCACTAAAAGCTTACCATACATTTGTAGTATTATACGGGTAATACTATTCACACATTTACAAAATGTGAGTATAAGAGGAAGTGTATTCTTAAGATACTGAGGTAGGTTTCCTCCAGTTCAAAAAAAAGAAAGAAATAGCTGTGCTGATCGCTCCCCCCCTTGGAGAATATTTAGACTGCTGAACATGTGCCTGTTACAATCTGCAAATCCCGTGTAATGCAACCTGCAAATGGTTAAGTAATCACCAAGCCGAAAAATTGATAAATTGATTTTAATTAAATAACTATGACCCCCCCCCCTGTTTAACTGTGAACAGAACATTACGGTTGTTTAGACAACTCACTCTGAACAGCTCCTTCAGGTCATAAAACTGTCCATGGATATCTCCACACACCTGTAAAAGAAAGAAGTTTCATTGTCACAACAAGACAGAGCAGAAATGGCTGAATAGCCTGTATAATTTGGTGCATGTTATATAATTCCTATTTTGAACTGAAAACAAAGAATAGTGAAGAGCTGTAACTGTTTCAGTGAGCATGTTAATAAACAGTCGCTCAAAATATTGTCTAAACAGATCTGTGGAACAATTAAATATCATTTATAATGTTTTTTTTTCAGTTACTAACAAATTAGCTTGATTTGATATCACAAAAATCCATAAAGTTGCATATATCCACACGCACAACTTACAACAGTGTAGCCCCTCAGCCACCCTAAAATTGTATGGGCTGTTTTAGACTAGACTGTATAAGGCAAAACACAGAACATCCAACCTCAAACGGACCATAACAAAACCAGTTTATTTTCTGTCTCATTTAATAGGACTGGGCAATTAATCAAAAAGTAATCGAAATCAACATTCAGAACCTATAACTGATCAAAAATCTCCAGGTTGATTGTTTCAATTACTTTCCCTTTAAAAAAAACTACCGTGTGTGGAGTCACTATTTTTAATAAGAAAATAATTTATTTGTTTCCAAAAGTGCAAGTTATTTATTTTAACTTTTTTATAAGCACAAAGTGGCTGTTCATTTTATGCAATGTGTGCTTTAATTTCAGTTGTTCAACACTGATATTCAATAAATAATCATAGATGGTAGATAGTGTTTCCTTCAATTATTTTTTAAATCAAGTAATGCACCCTCCATTCAAAAATCTCTCACTTGTAATATGTGAGCATATTTACTGTACAAAGCTTGTCAGTGAACTATGAAGGCAATAAATAAATAAATAAAATAAAATAGCCGTTTCATTAATCGTAAGAGGTGTTAAAATGTTCAATTATACGAGATTTTGATTTTAGGCCAAACCGCCCAGCCCTATCATTTAATGTAAACCACAGCAAGACAATAGACTGAGAACTGACATGGTATAGTAGATGAATAAAGAGAAAGTGGATAAAAATTGTTACTGTTCTTTGAAGTAAATTATGTGTTTTAGGCATTAATATGTATTACTGCTCTTTCATTATCATTATGCTGCAATGTTTCAATAAGCTTGTCTGAGCATCCAATACAACTTACAATATCATATCAAGGTTTATGTAATATTATTGTAGTAAAATCAATAATAATAATAATACTAAATATAACAGAAATGTCCACACTTAAACATGTAACCTCTACCTCATCACCTTGACCGTTACTTTATTTAGTTCCTGGGCCATACCAGCTGCGGCTGCAACACAGATGCATTAACACAACCCATCTATGGGTACAAGGTAGTACATGGCTCCAAAACCACCCCACCCCCGACATAAGATTTGCCCATTTGGCACTTAGGAGTGATCCCAAAAATCAAGAAATGAAAGATAAATCTCATTGATTGCTTTCTACTTACTGTAACTGGAGAGTCTACTCTCTGTACATTACTCTCCTCCACAAGAATCTCCCTAGAAGACAAATCAAGAAATGAACATCAGTCATTAGCAGAGGAGGGAAACACTGCATCTACCCTGGCATCATACAACGTTCATCTTTAGCTTCAGCAACACTGATACATTCTGTTATCTCTACTTGAGACACTACACCCAGAAGTTTGTAGACACTAACTGAAGAGCAAGGGTATTCATTTTCTAATTTTCCACTCCAACTCATTCCAACTGCACTGGATGGAGCTCCATCACTACAGAAAACTCCACAGCCCAACACTGGGAGGGCTCTGTAACTCTCTAGTCCACAGACATGGTGACCTTAGGCTGGTGGGTGGCTGCTCCAAGGTCTGTTCTATTGGTCAGCAATTTACTGTAGAGATTATACAAGCTGTATGTAAAGTAATTGAACACCTGTGCCATAAATGTGCACCTTAAAGTAGCAGAATTAATTATAAGGGCTGTTTGGATATTTTTGTATGTGCAGCATGAGAGTCACTGGCTAGGTTCTTCAGACTGCTTATTAATACATAACAGTCTAATTAAACCAGTTCTTTCTGGTTTGTAAGACATTCTTTAATAGTTTCTGCTTTGGCACATATTTGAATTTCAGTGTTACTTGCTGCCCTCAGACATGTGATTGATTAGTTTGCATTTACTCAATTTATTCAGCAAACATTTTTCCATTATAATGTATTACATTTTTAAAACTGATAAAAAGTCAAGCAACAATGAAGCAAGTTAACAGCAATGCTGTTTATTACCTGGCTTTGGCACACAAGGCTTTGACCTCATTCTCTTTGATGAGCTCACACCTCCTCAGCTGGTCAATCTGTCTGTCCAGATCACTGATGTCACCCATGGTGAATCGCCCAAAGTGAGTTTGTCTGTGTTCCCACTCACGTCACTGTCCGCAGCCTGCTGCTACCGACACGGGCCTTCTCTCGTCTCTCCACACACACAGACAGACAGTTTCACAAACAGACAAACACACTGGGCAGAGGAGGAGCTGACAGGGCAGGACCACTCTGGGAAAAAGCACCTGCGGATGATGAAAATACAGTGTTGCAAGTTCTTAAATACAAAGCACACACGCTGCCCACTGTTTTAGAAACAACTAAAGGAGCTGCAATAAAACATGCCGAGTTTTCTGGATAACAGACAAGAAACATGACATCACTAAATGCTCCACAAAATGTGCCCACTCCCACATAACTTGATCAGGCACACCATATAAAGGACACGCAGATAGTTAAAGACCTGCCTTTCATTTAAAGACAGCTTCCTTGGGTAAATAAATATCACTTTCTAACTGCATAAAAACGACTTCAGTTACATGGTGGCCTGAGCAAGCTCCATACTGTCCAAGCTGAACTCCTTAACGCGGAATGAAAATTTCGAATCACAAACGGAATTAATCTACCTGACTTGACAAGCTTTTCAAAAGTTTTTAAAAAGGAACAACTTTGTTTAAAAACTGCTCAGGATCTTACATTTAGCCCACAAAATCCAAAATCGTAGGGATGACACGAACAGTGGTATCAACAGTGGTTCGAAGGACTAGTTGCACCACTTAACTTTCACACGTATTTGGCCAGGTCATTGTGTATAAAAAGGCCATAATAACTTAAGAAAATGAATACGGAATTAAGGTAATGGACAATCATAAACACATCCAAAGTAACAAGAACAATTATCCTGCTAGCTACAGAGCTACGCTAACTTAAAGAGACAGCGTTAGCCAGCTAGCTATGGTTCGTCGTTGTGACAGTCATATATTTGACCATTTCTGAAGTAGATTAATGATCATATTGATGCTTTACGCGACTGAGAAACAGACAGATAGACGTTTCTATGTCTTATATTAATGTATGACTAATATGCGACCTGTTAGTAAAACATTTCGTAATCGTAAAACGGGACCGGCTAATCTAAGCTAGCAGCGTGACGAGAGAGTCAATTTAAAGAAGTTTATCGAGGTCGTCTGAAGTACAGCACACAAATATGACAAACTGGGGTTCATAAATAGTTTGTTTGAATCACGATTTCCAGTATAAACGGGTACATTCTGGCCAGAACCGGACTGGCCGGCTGGCGAGATAAGATAATGCTAGGTTAGCTTAGCTTAGCAGTCAGGGCCCGAAATGAAGTTTAAATACGGACAAGAGGAGGTCGGCAAGGGACCGAAGCGTGTCTGGAAAAAATGATGAAAATAAGCCCGTTGCTTTACCTTCTCCACTTCGCTCGTATAAGGAGATGGTAAAGAGAATAAACTCAAAACTTGTCGTGCGATTCGGCTTTTTTTCCTTCCCTTTACCGGCCCGTCGTTTCTACCGGCTTTCAGCACCTCCCTCTGACCAGAGCCTCCCAGAACAGCCCTTAGACTCTCTCGCCGCCTAAAGGCCAGCAAAAACCCACAAAATGCCTCGCTATGAGGAAAGCATCCACTTCTGTCATAAACCGGCTATCCCCAAAATGTTCTGCACCCCGGCACGGTTTCATGCTAAATGGTTTTACCACAAACATAATGAAGTGCATAAGATACCATTTAATTACTACAGCTGCACTGTAAGGCCAAAAGTATTCCACCAAAAGGGACTGGTATTGCATTCAAATAAATATAGACTTTGATATGGAGTAATTGTAACAGCTTCCACTCTTATTGGAAGCCTATCCGCAAGATTTTGAAGTTTCTGTGAGAATTTGTGCCAATTCCTTCTACCGACCATTTATGAAGTCTGTTACCGAAGTTGGACGAGAAGAACTGACCCAATCTCTGTTCCAGTTCATCCCAAAGGTGTTGGATGGGGTTCTTCCCCAAACTGTGTCCACAAGGTGGAAGCATGGCGTTGTATAAAATGTCGCTGAAGCATTAAGATTGTCCCAAATCCTAAAAAAAATATTTTTGTCCATAGTTAATAATGTTAATGCAATTACATGTACGTTTTTTTTCATACATTTTCTTCAATAAAAGTGTTTTTAATCATGTAAAGGGAATGAAAGAGTGAAGTAAATAACATTATAATACTTTGTGTAACAAATGATCCATGGCCCATCACTGGTCCTTGGCCCAGTTTTTTTTTTTTTCAGTTTTAATGCATGGTCATTTAAAAGTAAACCAAATGCTTCAGAGTAGGTTTTGTGTGTAACATTCTGTTCTAGACAAATATTCACAGTCTGAATTGAGCTCAGTGGTGGTGAACAGAACCTGGCATCTCTCACAGGGAGATATCATATGAAATGGTTATAAATGCCTGTGAAATTTTGAATCAGACTTTTAATATTAGTATAAAACAGAACTATTTATGGTGGAGGTGTACATGCTGGGCATTGTGAGGCAAACAAGTCCCCAAAGAAAACTGGTCTGATTTCGATTTACTATTTTACTATCAACATTTAATACAAACACATATAAGAAACGTGTAGGTTCACTGGGCTGTCTATATTTTTGTTGGAGACATTATATTACATAAATCAATTTTGAACATTCCTCTTTAAAACAAAAATGGACATGAACAAGAGTTTCCACAGTACATATTTATTATAAAATATACAAAGACAAATCTAATTTGATACATTCAGGTGGACACTACACATTTGAAAACTAATAATGGGATTTTTATTGCACATGGCAAAGAAAAGTGAACGAGTGAATAATACAGAAAGACAAGCAAAATAGGGATTTTTTCTCAGTCATTTCCAGACTTTTTGAGTTTGCTTTTCAGCTCCGACATCATCAGTGGGTTGCCCATCCTACACACACACACACACACACACACACACAATAACATTTAATTTAAGCAAACTCTAAATTAGATAACACAAAATATTTTTTCTCGCAGATTATACTGTAAAAAGCATATGATGTGATGTACCCTGGATGTCGTGGTGGTGTCCATTTTGGTTTGCTGGTCGGCAGCTCCTTCTTCCCAAAGTCCTCTTTTGGATCGGTCAGAGAGTCAGATTTCTGGAAAGGAGGAAACTGATGATTATCAGTAACCGAAGCATGGCAGTCTAACTCCAGTAATCATTTCTGGATATATGTTCGGCCATACCTGTGTAGTTACACTCTGTGCATCGCCCTCATCCTTCAATTTCTTGCCAGTGTCGGTTTTTCTTAATATGGGTAGAGCACCACCCCCCAGACCTGAGTAACAGAGAAAACAACAAAATTTGCAGTGAAAACGCCTGTATGGTTGAGTTGAACATCCCATTTCCACAGACTGGCAATGATCCCACACACTGCTAATGATGACTGGGGCCGAATATAATCACCTTCTACAACTGACCATCCCCAGGAGGTGGGCTGGAAGCAAATGTTTACGACATATCAACTTTACGGTGCTCACTATCAAAAATGTAAAAAAAATTGAGACTTGAGTGTTTCGGCTGACACCGTTAGCATCTGGCTAATGGACTATGTGGACGCACTAGTTTTGGTTGCGCGGCAGAAGAATATGCAATAATGCATCGTAGTGAGGGAGGTGGCATCCATTTCCTTTTTCTCTAGCTTAGCTGTGTTTTTATGTCATAGATTATTATTTTACAACTGTTTTAGGATAGCTCAGTTACTTAAGATAGAGTGTGTTTTCAAAATTTGGGATAGGTCATATCAAACAGAACTGTGTCATAACCCAAGGAACCCCTGTATTAGGGAAAAGACGTGGCCTGTGCAAAAGTTACAGCCCATTCCAAATCTTGTAAATACATAGAAAATGTGGCCTTAAAATAGATTTTTAAAAATCCACATGCAAATTTGTTCCTTGTTGAGTCTGGTCGCACATTAGATCTTTCTTGGATTTTAAACTTACCAGGTAGTTTAAATCCAATGACTCCTGGTGGAAGAACCGAAGGCCCTACTCCTTGACTCTTCTTCGGAACACTGGGCTGTGAAGGACGAGAAGCGACTGAAGGCTCCACGGAGATCATGTTGATAAGAGTACGAGGGTCTTTGGGTGGCCGAGTGAAGCGGTTTTTCACTGCAATTTTAGACTTCTGGACAGTGCAGTCCAATGAGGAGCCCTTCAATGGTGACAAGAGAATGAGAAATGTAGTTATATTTCAATGGAACATGATCAATGACTGGTTATGACACATTGACCCAATGGTCTCTAACAAACAACAATATTGTGTTCAAATGGTGGGCTTAATAGTGTTTCACAGTTAGAATTAACAAACCAAATATAACCGTATGAATGGAGGGAGAAGGTTTTAATAGAGTATGAATGGAGGGAGAATGCTCTAGTACAGTGTGAATCTAAGGAGAATGTTCTAAAGCAATGTGAATGGGGGAAGAATATTCTAGAGCAGCATGAATGGAGGGAGAAGGTTCTAAATCAGTGTGAATCAGTGTTAGTGTGCTCTGGCCTTTTTACAAAATGCATCAACAATTCACCTGTTCCAGTACACCCCATCCCTTTGGCACAGACGGTTTAGGCTCTTCATTTCTTGCCATTTTTTCAGACCCCCTCTTCAGTCCAGCTCTACCCCTATCTTGTAGGCTCTTATTACTGTCTACTCCTGTTTCTCCTGCATCAACTTTACTTGCATTATCCTCATGTTCCTCTTGTGCATTTTGAAGCTTTTCTTTCATTGGCTCCGTCTTCCCACAGACCTCGCTCTCTACATCCATTGTTTCTACCAGTAAATTGTTCTTGTTCTCCACTAAATTACTCAACAGTTCATTGTGGGTCTCTAAGTCTGCACTGTCACTCTCTGAGGCTTCCATTGCCATTTCCTCCTCTTTTGTTTTGATTGTCCCAGTTTCTAATCTTTCCTCTGAACCTTGTGTCAATCCGCTCTTTATCTCCTCCACATCTTCCAGTGAAGCCGTCATGGCTTTTATTTCATCTAGCATCCCAATCTTGGCCTCATCAGGGTTTTCACCCTCCATCTGGGGATGTTTCTTCAACTCAAACATTTGAAATTCTTTCAATTCTGCATCTTTATGTGGATTCCTTAGCATCTCCAAATTTTCTAAAGCTGTTTCACTCTCTGGCAGATCCAAAGCCCCTGAGTGTTCAATATGTCCACAGGGTTCAGTTTCACCAGTCGAGCCACCGTGCACGGTCCGCTCACCACGATTTAATGGGGTCTGACTTTCAGACCTGTCATCTGGAACTGGAGCTTCTGCCTCAGTTGGCTGTTTGAGTATCTCCACAGTTCCTTCCGTTTGTGGGCCTGTTTCAGCTTCAGACAGCTCACAGTTTACATTAGCCATATCATGGTCACTCACAGCTGTTAATTTACTGCGTGTTTCAAGCACTTCTATTTTCCTTTCAACACAAATGACCTTTGTTTCATCCATAGTCAGATCTGTTACCATCTTAGCATTTGTTTCAGTGGTATACTGTGTCTCACCCAGTTCCTGTGGTGAAGAGCTTGGTGCTTCACAAAATGCAGTTTCATTTACTTCCTCTGCAGGACTGGACTTCCTTGGTAATCTTTGCATTTCAGGAAACCGCGCATCCAAAGACCCTGACTCACTTGCATTCCCACTGATTGACTTTTCTAGCAAAGATCCTTGTTCAAGAGTCCATTGGCCCCGAGTTTCCTGTAGAGCACATTTCTCTCTAGCTGTAGGCTGTAAACTTCTTACTATCTCTGCTGATTTCTTCAAATCATCAGCTGCAACTTCTGCTCTGACCTCCTGTGAAAAGTTTGATATGGTCTGTGAAGTTCCGGATTGGTTTCTAGGCTCTGCTGCTACCAACTCACTGTCTTGCTTAACCACCTCCTCCGGTAGTTGCGATCCAATGATATCTAAAAGCTGCACTTCTGTTTCGGGAGTGTTTCCTACTTCTGTTTCCTCTTCATGATGTTCCACCTGATCTGCTTCCATAACAACTGCCGTCAAATTACTGTCCCCTCCCGCATGTCCAGAAGCAAGCTTAAAGAAACACACTTTGCTAGTGAGTTCAGCTTCTTTTTCATATATTTCTGCATTTTCCATCTGCCCTGTCGTGTTTGTTTTGTGTTCATTTTGGACATCAACCAGGTTTGATTCTTGGATGTCTGGTTTATCAGCATTTTCAAAACCTCTGAATTGACTCAACTGATGTTCCATTTCATGGTCCCCATCTTTTGCTGTTCCCACAGTCTCTGGCTTTCTTACTTCAAGGATGTCAATCAGTTCCCTTTCTGGTGTCACTGCAGCCTTATGTTCAGTATTTTGGCTTATGGGTTCTTCCTCTTCTTTACATGTTTCTTCATTTTCCAACTGTCCTGTCACAAGTTCCTCCAAAAGTTTACCTGTCTCCACCATTCTCTCAACAAATACAATTTGGGATTGCTGACTTAATTCATGCTGCTGATCTTGTTCAATCTCCACAGCCCCCTGCTTTATTTCTTCACTGTTGGTATCACTACATTTGCTTTGTGCAGCCTCATCCTCTGTGGTTTCGTCCATGCATTTTTTATCTAACTTTGAATCATAAATATCAAAAGCCTCCATAACATGAGATTCACTTAATTCCTGACAAGCTTCATTTTCCACATCCTTTACTGTTCCCACAGTCCCTTGGATTTCGAATTCTTTACAAAGTGGTTCTGGTTCTTTTTCATTTATTTCTGCATTTTCCACCTGTCTGGTCATGGGTTCCTGCAAAGGTTCACCTGTAGTGCCCACTCTTCCCTGAGTGACATCATTTTGTGCTCCATCCAGCTTGGACTCACAGATGTCTGGTTCCTCAGAAATCTTTGAACTTTCAAGTATGCACAGCTGCTGCCCTGCTTCATGCTGACCATCATTTACCGTTCCCACAGTGTCTTGTATTTTGGCCTCAGAGGCAAGCCTTTCCTTTCTCTCCAAAAAATAATTTTGGGATTCATCCAGCTTTGTTTCTGAAGCTTTGGATTCATTTAACTGCTGACTTAATTCATGATGCTCATCTTGTACCATTTCCACAGTCCCCTGCTTTATTTCTTCACTGTTGGCATCACTACCTTCCCTTTCTGGTGTCATTGCAGCCTCGTCCTCTGTGGTTTCCTCCATGCATTGTTCATCCAACTTTGAATCACAAACATCCACAGCCTCCAAAACATGAGATTCACTTAAATCCTGACCAACGACTTGTTCCACATGCTTTCCTGTTTCCACAGTCCCTTGAGTTGTTTCCTCAATGCCATCAATTGGGCCTCTTTCTGGTGTCAATTCAGCCTTGATTTCAGCCCCTTTACAAAGAGGTTCTGGTTCTTTTTCATATATTTCTCTATTTTCCATCTGTCTGGTCATGGGTTCCTGCAAAGGTTCACCTGTAGTACCCACTACTCCCTGAGTGAGATCATTTTGTGCTCCATCAAGCTTGGACTCGCAGATATTAGGTTCATCAGAATTTTTTGAACCTTCAGATTCACTTGACTGGTGCTCTGCTTCATGCTGACCTTCCTTTACCATTCCCACCGTGTCCTGTATTCTGGCCTCAATAGCAACCATTTCTGATGTTGGTGTTGACCCATTTGTAATACCAGAGTTTGTGTGTTCTGCCTCTTGTGAAGCCACAGGTTTCTCCAACAGTTTGCATTCAGTCTCCACCATTCTCTCAAAAAAATCAAGTTGGGATTTATCCAGATTTATTTCTGTAGCTTTGGATTCATTTAACTGCTGACATAATTCATGCTGCCGATCTTGTTCCATCTCCACAGCCCCCTGCTTTATTTCTTCACTGTTGGCATCACTACCTTCCCTTTCTGGTGTCATTGCAGCCTCATATTCTGTGGTTTCCTCCATGCATTGTTCATCCAAATTTGAATCACAAACATCCACGGCCTCTAAAACATAAGCTTCACTTAACTCCAGACCAGATTCATGCTCCACATCCTTTACTGTTCCCACAGTCCCTTGATTTGTTTCCTCAATGCCATCAATCAGGCACCTTTCTGATGTCAATTCAGCCTGGATTTCAAACCCCTTACAAAGAGGTTCTGGTTCTTTTTCATATATTTCTCTATTTTCCATCTGTCTGGTCATGGATTCCTGCAAAGGTTCACCTGTAGTGCTCACTCTTCCCTGAGTGAGATAATTTTGTGCTCCATCCAATTTAGACTTGCAGATGTCTAGTTCATCTGAACTTTTTGAAACTTCAAATGTACTCAACTGCTGCCCTGCTTCATGCTGACCATCATTTACCGTTCCCACAGTGTCCTGTATGTTTGCCTCGATAGCAAACATTTCTGGTGTCGGTGTGGACTCACTTTCAACACTGCAGCCAGAGTTTTCTGTCTCTGCTGATGCCATAAGTGCCTCTAGAAGTTTGCCTTCAGTCTCCACCATTTCCTTGAGAAATTCATTTTGAGCCTCATCCAACTTTGACTCTCTTTGCTCTTCATTCTTTTCCATTCCCACAGTCTCCTGCACTGTTTCCTCATCACTAACATCAACCACTTCCCTTTCTGGTGTTGTTGAGGCCTCATGTTCCTTTGTTTCCCCAATGTATTCATCATCAACTTTGATTCCTTTGTTTAGAAGGTCTTCTTTTTCCCTCGTTGAATAGGTCAGCTGAGATGACAAATCATCTGCCATATGTGTACTTGCCTCATCTTCATCCCTGGCTATTCCCTGATTTCTCTGTTTGTCCTCATCTTCCTCATTTTCATGCTGGTCCTCTGTGTGCTCCATTAGTTTTTCCACCGGGAGCTCTCTAGTATATACCTCATCTCCAAAATCACATTCTCCTTCCAGGATTTCTTCTTCTTCATTCTCAGCATGCTCACAATCTACCACATGGTCAATGACGCTTTCGTCCTCTTTAGCCGCTGCGTCCACATCATTTTCATCTCCTTTATCTTCTGGATCTGTATCAAAGCTTCTGGGAGCTCCTATGTCTAGGCTGCCCATGTCTGCGTCTGTGAAAGCTTGGTCAGCTTCTTCAAAAACATAATTGCTTTTCGTCTGTGCTGCCTTGTTGTTGTTGTCCAAATTTTCTTCAGTGTCCCTATATTGCTGAACCTCTTTCTGAACTGCAGCATTCCACACAACACCAGTGCATGTTTGTTTGCTTGTGTCACCACTGTGTATCTTTTCCCACTGAACAGCAGCTGTCCGCACACTGACGCTACTCTGGGGTTTCTCTCTTTGGGGCCATGCTGCTGTCTCACCCTTTTCTTCCTTTTCCTCATCTTCTTTTAACTCCCTGTAACTCTCGTTGTGTGTTACGTTAGAGATGGCTTCTTCCTGTTTAAAGGGTGCATCTTGATTGTCCTTGTTTGGGCTTTCTGGTCTGAGATATCTTCCCACTGCCCCTGTAAGGTAACCCTGTGGCACAAAAAGCAAAAGACAAGTGAGAAAGTCAGCTGTGGTCTGTGGCGAGGCAGTTATACAGTGTTGTTTTGTTTACAGACAGAGAGAGAGAGAGAGAGTGACTGTGTTTAGCAAAGAAACACTTCTGCACATTGATCACCCAGATTGTTATATCAGTGGCAGTATCAGGACAATACAATATTGTATACAAGCGAAAGAATGGGGCCAATTCAATACTGCATTTAAGCTGCAGTTTGGGGCTGATTTGATACTGTATATACGGTTATATGGGGCCAACAAGACACTGTATTTAAATGGCAGTATAGGGCTGGTACAATTCTGCATTTAAGCACCAGCATTGGGACAGTACAATTTAAGTGCCATTATCAGGCACATGTGATACAGATATTTAGTGCCAGTATTGGGCTGACATTATACAAGTGGGAATATTGGTCTGATATAGTGCCAGTATTAAGTCAAGTGTACGCTTCATGTTTCTGTTAGGGTTAGTTATCTTTACACACAAAGATTTTTGTTGGGGTCAGTGCACATCTGCAGACTTCTTGTAATGAGCAGTAAGGTCAGCACAATGCTTTGAACACCAGCTGAGTGCGAGAGCATGTGATGGTTAAACATATTTTGCTACAGAGTGACAAAATACAGCATGTATGTAGAATTACTCATGTGCAAATGAACCTTCTTGCACGCACAAAGTGAGTAACCACTTACGGTAAAAGCCACTATCAGAAAATGTCACGTAAGGACATTTTTTTTTATGAAGGCTGGAGGCCAAACCTCAGTTTTTAGACTGTCACATGGTCACCACAGTTGGCTAAGTTACTAAAATCACTTGATTATCTAAAGAGTTAAAAGGACCTGTATCCTACATGTTTAGGTATTTTACTTTACGACTGGTATGCGTAAATGAATTCTGTGCACATGGGCCCTTTAATTCACAGTTATCTTAGTGGATCATTTGCATGCTGCATAACACCACAAGACTAGCATCAGGATTTTTTTACCACATTGCCCATCTCAAAGTGAACCTGAGTGTTTGTGCTAAACTCTGCCTTTACAAGTTTAGGAACTTTGTCATTTGATGACAGTGATGTCACATAAAAGTAAAGTGAAATAAAGTGGCCCCTTATAGTCATGCATGAATACTCCACAGCACAACACACAGTGTGAACAGTGTGAAATTGAATCTATGCATTTAAACCAGTCACCAAGTGAGGCAGCAGGCTACCTGGGGAACTGTGCAGAGATGGAACCTTGCTCAAGGGTACCTCAGTGGTGCCTCTAGCAGTCCTTGGATTTGAACCCCTAATGCATATAACTTCTGTGCATTTCAGTAAACCCTTCAGTAAATAATGCAAATCATGGAAAGAACACTAATTATGCAAATGATTTGAAACCTAATTTTTCCCTCGTGCAAATGCTTTAAAAGGTCCCAGGCCATGCAAGAATTTTCAAATGAAACAGCTTAATGTTGTATGTAAACACTGCTAATGTTTCAAAGCTTGTTTGTCACTCCTAAAACTGCAAAAAACATCCTGCTTTGAATTCAGAGTTTTGTGATGTCAGCACATCTACAGCTTTAATACAGATTTAACCAAGTAAATGTAGCATACATAATATGAATGTAACATCCATATTTGGTATTCAGTCATCTGGACTGCAGACTACATTCACCCTGAACCTCACCCAGTGAACACACATCATCAGGTAAGGCCTACACAAACAAACAAGCAATGACCTCAGCATATTCAGGTGATAGATCTTATTCAAATTAATGAAAGGCACAGTCTAATCTCATTTACATGAGCATAAATAGTTACAGCATGAACCTGTCCTTGTGAAACCACGGCTAAACATCTTTTGCCTCACCTTGACCCTGACTCAGATCTAGACAGGCCAGAAACCTGACAGCCTTCAGAAATGAATGATTAGCCCCAGGAGCTTGGACTAATGAACTTACAATGTTTTCTTTAAGAGATTTTTGGAAATGAACTCACCCACACTGTCCAGATCGTGCGACCAATACGATTTATTGAGCTTTCAGAGCCTTCCATCACAGCATGAGCTTCCTGCTAATCAGAGACTGAAGAGCAGCCCACTTTCTTTCTCAGACAAACATGCTCAGCTCAGGCACCACCCAAGTCCAAGATATGAAGTTAGCCCAGCTGAGAGACGTCTGTTAAAGTTGCCCTTCAGTTCCTGACACCGAGCGGCTCTCTGAAAAAGGAGGAGGAGGAAGGTGAAGTTGGACAGAAGGGAAGGCTTCTATCACAGCCAATAGCATTAGCACAGGATGTGTGTTGGCCTGTGGTTACAAAAAAGGCAAGCCATTAGTGTTGCTACGTCTGACCACATAACAGCTTCTCTAAAGTCAGCAGCACTGTGGCACTTCCCTTAACTGATGTTAGAAGCACATTTGCAAACATGATTTGGAGTTTTAGTTGAAAGGGCCTATTTTTGTCTTGTAATCCTGCTGACCAGTGGAACTTTTAAGATTAAAAGCTGATTTGACTTTTTGATGGAAACTGGAGTAAAGGTTACAATTAGAAATCACAAGCTTCATTCAAAACATTTAAATTCCATTAAACACATGAAATACATTAAGAACTGTTTAAAATATAAACCAAATAAAATGCCATCACCTGACAATTAACTGCCTTTAAAAACCCACCAGGGGGTTTGTTAAGGAGTTTACTTGCCAAAAATGTTTTACAAGATCATTGTCCAGCCTTTTACCTATTATAAAACCCTATATACTGTAGCTTTAATGTAGTGTACCATCTAAATGTATATCAATAGGCTCTATTCTGATTGGCTTTGCATCATTCAGAAAGCAACAGTCTTTATAAGGGGCGGAACCACCATCGGCTGAATGGGTCATGAATATATGTAAATATGCTGGGTTTATTTTTGTGACATTTAATGGACTCAACTTTTTAAATTAAATATTTAAAAAACCCTTTGCCATTAAATGGCCCTTTAAACAAATATTTTTGTAAAATACTGTTAAATAAATAGGTTATGATGAAATGCAGATATTTTTGCCTGAACAACACTGGTTGATATATAGGACCTTGCAAAATGAAGAAAAAAAGTTGCAAAAAGCCAAAGGCACTGTATGCAGTTCAGACATAGAGACATTTATTGCTCTTTTGCGGTCCCACCACATGATCATGGGTGCAGTTTAATTTGAGCGTCTATAGGTGATGTTCCATTGTGGTTGATGTTAGGCCTCCACTTAATCATTTGGTCTAAATGCGACTTGTGCTATTTATCATCTCACACCCACTATCTACACATCTGAATACTTTTCTCATGCATGGACACAAATCAGTAAGATGTTTCATGCATGCCAACTCTTGTATTAATACAAAAGTCCAAACCAAACCATACCAAAAATTATCACCACAACTGGGGATAGGCGTTATTAGCATGTGTGTCAGGTAAAATACCAACAATACACACCTGATACCCCTGATAACCTTTGATTCTCTGCTGAAATAAATACCAATGCTATACCACCTTTTCCCTCTTTAGTAGCCATTAAAAACATGAGTTTATTTGGATGCAACTAGCTGCTGCTCTTGTGACCCCAGAAAATATGTGAAAATTCAAAATGTTCCGGAATCTGATACAGTGAGTTTGTCTCGTGTCAGACCAATACTGATACTAAGAATCAGCACTCCAATTCTATTTATGTGTATAGAGTTCTGCTTTATAAAGCAGATTGTGGGATGTACGGTGATGTTGTGCATTACTCATCTTTTTTTGATGATGTAAGCAAAAGTGGCATCCTCCAGTTTCAGACTGCTGTAACATGCCTCCCTGTTTTACCCCTTTATTTCATGCTCTGCCTTTGTTTTCCCCTGTGCCATGTGACCTTCATTTTTGTTGTGGTTCCATGGCTCCACCCTTGGCCTATTCTCCTGCTACTCATCATTTAAGTTGTTACCTCACCTCACACAGCAGCTCCTCATCTATCATCTGTGTAAGTGTCCCTATCATTGTAGCACGGCTCTGCCTGCTACCTTGATTCTTTTGTCAATCTGATATGTTACCTTATAAATTTTTAATCATTCAGTGTTTTGTTTTTGCTATATATGCATCCTGATTGTTCTTGATTCACAAATGTTCAACCTCAACCTACAACACATCACAGATGGGCATAGCAATTCAGGAATTTATGCATATGGATTGCTTAAATAAGGAAGGAGACTGAACCAACCTTGGAAGAGAAGTTACTCCACAAGAAAGCCACAAGCTACACAGCTGGCTACAGCTGTTCAAAGAATTAAGTGGAGATGAGTGACTTGGCAGGCTGGTAGAGACCTGAAACACTTCCTGAAAACCACAGCTGGGTGACTTGGAGTCTGCGGACCAGGCTTCCACATTAGCCAGCCTTAAGTGGTACCATAAAAATGGAGTGGAGATGCTGTTGTTTCGGCATTGGATCCTCTGCCCGGGCTGGGGGCGAAATGATAGATATCACGCTGCTTGTTGCCTCCGGGCTTTCTGTCTTTGGGAGCTGCTTGCTGTTCCAGTGAGCTCCTTGTTGCTGCTAATGTTACCTGATGTTCTGGATCTCTCTTTGTACTGCCTGTGCCCCCAATAGTTTGGTGCTGCTTGTTTGGTCCAGAGCAACCAGCTCCCGAGTCTACTGGTCCTGAGCAGCCGGCCCTTAAGTCTTTTGGGCCCCTGTCACTAATTACCCAGCTTGCAGTGCTTGGGAGAGAGACTACTCCACAGGGCAGCTGTGAATTACACATCTGACTACAGCAGAAATTAACATATTGACCAGCTGGTAGATTTGGTTTAGCCATCCTGAACGGAATAGAGCCCTTTTGTATCAGCAGTCTTTGATACAGTTGATCACATCATCCTCCTATGCATACTCTCAGACATGGGAATCTCAGGCAGAGCTCATTCTTGGTTTAATTCTTACCTCTCTGTGCATTCATTCATGGTATCTTGGTTGGGATGTACATCTCAATCTCATCAACTGCCCACTGGAGACCCCCAATGCTCCATACTGGGGCCCTTACTTTTTGCAATTTACAAGTATTCCTCAGGCTTTTATGGCCTCATGGCTTCTTTTAGCTATACCTGACCTTCCCACCAGACAACTACACTGTCTTGGCATGTCTTGGCTTTTCTATATGATATATCCCTGTAGATGAAGGATCACCACCTACAGCCAAATTTTGCCACAACTGGAGACAGGAACCTCTGGTTATCCCAGTCAAACCTTCTATCCATTACAATATCAATATAAAAATTGTCCTTCTGTGACCATATTGCATATTTCTCTACATCATGAAAATCAGGCCATACCTGACTCTGTATGGCATGCAACTCCTGGTACAAGCCATGGTTATCTCTTGCCTCCATCATGGCAACGCCTTCCAGCTTGTACAAAATGTCACACATCACCCCACTGCTCATTGCTATACATTGACTACCCACGGCTCCCCGAATTCCATTCATGTCACTAACTCTTGCCTACAGAGAGACATCTGGATCTGCACCCAGCTACCTTAATCCCATCATTCATCATCCATTCCTACTCACTCCCTGCCCTCCTTCAAGGAACATAGTCTGGCCCTATACACAAAGCCAACCCAGTTCAGCCTCTTGTCATTCGTGGATCCACGCCGGTGAAATAAGCTGCCAAAGGCGACCAGAGCAGCAGAAAACCTTTCTATTCTCAAAAACCTCCTGAAGGCTTGTTTGTTCAGTTATCTTCTTGCACTATTGAAATTAAGACTGGGAATTTAATGTGTTAATTACATTAATTAATCACAGAAAAAATTACGCGTTAACATTTTTAATGCAATTAACGCTTTACGTCATTTTCTCATTTAAAGTTTCGAGTGAGAGCAGGAGAACCGAATCCCAGGTCACAGCTGCGTGAGCAGCCAGAGAGCGGAGTTCAGTTCAGTGAGATTTGGAAGAAAAAACCCCGCCAAAATGGCTAATAAATAATGTCTTGTGAATGTTTTTTGCCAATTCTGACTCTGAAGGGGAATATTTGCCTTTTGGAAAAGACGCTCACGGTTCATCTTTGGAGCGCAGCTGTGCGGCCATGCAAGGAGAAAGTGTGTGGAAGTGGTGAACAATTAGAAAAATAGAAAAAATAGATTTTCAGAGTGATAAAATCGGAGATGTGGCGTGAGAGCGTTTCAAGACAATCAGATGTGTGTGTCTCACGCTCACTGCGTGAGAGTTGGCAGCCCTGCATATACTGTAACCTAATTCATAAATATATATATATATATATAATTATTATTATTATTTTTTTTTAAATAACTCACAGTGTAAAGATTTGTTATGCAGCGTTTCATGACATACATCAGGTATCCATTTTGTCCCTGAACGTTTTCTCTCGTGTACTACATAATGTTCATTATGTCCACCATGGCTGCATGCAAACGGTCTCCTTTCTTGTCCAGGTTTATTGATTTTGCCTGATCTGTTAATTAAGTGGATCCATGTGTGCCAGCTCTACTGATACATTTAGCATTAGCTATAGATCAAGAGGAATCTGGGTGAACAAGTAGGAAAAGAACCTTCATTCAGATATTTGGGCACGTATATTTAGTGGTACAGGAAAATAAATACAAATGTGTAAACAATATATTGTTATTGATTTTTGCTTCTGAAGTTCCAGTTGTTCCAATGTTCAGGACTGTGTAATATTCCAGTTCACACCAGTGTGAGTGTACACTTCAATGGAAGGTAGTCAGCATTATCCCCCTGTGAAGATAAACACTGAAGGGTTAAGTCCTAGAGTGATGACTGGACATTCTGTTGCATTATTTTCCGGTTGAGAGCAAAATTAATGGCTCTATCCATTATGGAAAAGGCACAGGCCATTAAGCAGCAAAGCACCCCACACCACTACACTATCACTACAATATTTGACTATTGGTATAATGTTCTCATTGTGAAATGCTGTAATAGTTTTACACCCGATGTAACGGGACCCCTGTCGGTACCTTCAACTCCTCTGTCCACACAATATTATTCCAAAAGTTTGGTCATTAAGGTCTTTGGTAAATGAAAGGTGAGTCTTTTGCTGAGCAGCGATTCTCCATTTGTAATTCTCCCAGAGACTATTTTTTTCCAGAGTGGATTGTGGAATGGAATAATTCATAACAATGTGTTTCAGGCCTACAGTCATATAGATGTTCGTCAGGGTTGGTGATTGAAAGTGATATAAATATTTAATGACTTACAGATTCTGTTTGTAATCGGGCCTGGGTGTGTCCAGTTTCATGAGTTATAATTATCGATTACATTTGGTTAACTGGTCTGCAGAGTAATGATTATTTCACACAAGGTTAATTGATTGTGGAATGAATAAATGAAGTGATACTTTAAATACTGTATGTTGTTTTAAGTATTTTCCTGATTTGAAAAGATTAATAATCTGGCACTGTACATAATACATTACTCAGCAAATTTACATGGGATTACATTTTTACAAGGTCAGAATTTTTCCATATTTTTTGGTATAATCCGCAGTAATAACTTTCCATCATAGCTCCAATAGCTCCTCCTCTACTTACAAACACATAAGTGGTATTGACTGGAAGTTTTTTAATTGGAAGTGATCTATTGACCTGAATCCCCCCTCCAGTTTTAATGAGCTAGTCAGAAATAGTTCATTAAGCACACTGCATTTTTGTTATCGCTGGGCAGCAGCCCAATAGGGGAAGGGAAGGCTGATCAAGGTAAGACACTTAAAAAAAAATCAACCACATTCCTCTCAGTATGCGTGTGGCACCTCTCACCTTAAGTGGCCGAAAAATACAAGGAGACAAAGAAAACAAAATGTAGGAAGAACGAAATGGAGCAAACAAAACAAAGCTAAGCAAACGGATCTGAAACGATCTCTCCTGTATTGCTGCAGGCAGAGCTGGCTGGTATTGACACGTCTCTGCGGGTGAACAGAAGAAAGCCCTCAGTAGAACTGAGAAGAGAGGGTTCAGGATGAAGAGAGGGATGGAGGGAAGAATGATTCGGTAAACTCCACTCTGATACGCCGGAGATCAAGAATGCTGGGCCATTATTTAAGCTGTTTTCCATAAAGAGAGAGAATATAGACAGTTCAATAGTGTGCTACTTAAGAAAATCTATCTGAAACACAGGGGAAATAAGGGAAAAAATAACATCCTCCCATACTTTTAATGTATGCAAATAGGGCAGGGGCTCATCTCTGGCCACTGTAATTATGTCTAACTGCTCTTCACTGCTCCGAAACACAGTCACTAAGTTCACAACTGACACACGCTGTTTCTTTCTCTTTCTTATTTCTTTGGAGCTCTTTCTTTATAAATCAAAGCACACCAAAATGTGATGCTCTCTCTGTTCCTTGTTGATAAGAAGCCTGTTATTAAGCCCATCAAGGGCATTAATGCATGTGATTAGGACTCAAACCCTCAACATCAAGCATTAAAGTGTCCTGGAGAGTCTTGCTTCCAAACAAACACATTAATAATGATTCATAACATGCTTAATGATGGGATCATGACCCTCGCCACTGTTTCAGAAAGGAAGATCTAGGGCCTGTGCTTTGATTGTCCATTGGGCTGTTTCTGGCAGAGCAGTGTCGCAACAGAGATCAGAGGGGCTTGAAGCTAAAGCCCCGCTCGCCAGATAAGATCAGCAGAGAGTCCTCTTAACCAGCCAGCCATGCAATGAGCACCAGCAGGAACACACACCGTCTCATCCCTTCTTGAACCTCTTGTTTTGATTTTCCATGTGAATGATCTCGTGCTATATTGTGATGCGAGGTGCCGAAATATTGATATACTAGAAGACCCCATGCTTCTAAGGAGGCAATATTTGTGTAAACATACTTGTTAAGATAGGCTACGATAATACACAGCAGAAAGTGGATAGAACATTGTTAAGAGCAGGAAAAAATGAAGAAAACAATAGAATAGCATAAAAATAGCATAAAATATAGAGATACACACATACACACACATACAGTTACACATTGTCAATAATGCCCAGTAGCCCAGTAAAAATAAGATATTAGAAAACAGATACTGGGAGTGAGAGCATAACAGTGAATACAGTTATTTCAAGGTATGTTTTATGATTTAATCCTATTATCGATCATGAAACAAAAAAGTAAATATATAAAAATACAGTAAACCCTCACATTCCAGGAGCACCTGAGAATTACGAAAAAATTGGATGTGGAAAAAAAACAGCCTATAAATCTGTCCCCAAATATGTATGTCTATATTTAGATATGTACATATATAAAAACACATTGATTGTTTTTATTACTAGTAGTAATTGTAATAGAGGTGGTAGTAGAAGTATGAGTCACAGGACTTAATTGATTTGGGGTTTCTTGGTTTTTTTCTGAAACTAGCAAAACAGTGTAATGTCTTCTTCATTTTCTTTTACTTTCGGCTGCTCTCGATTAGAGATCGCCACAGAGGATCAACCGGCTCCATTACCTTCTGTCCTCTGCATCTTTCTCTCTCACACCTACTGCCTGCATGTCCTCCCTCACCACAAGTCCTTCCTATTCTCCTCCTCCCTGCAGCTCCATCCTCAGCACCCTTCTCCCAACATAACCATTGTAATGTAATTTACATAATATGTAAATATTTTAGTATATACACGCACCGTAAAGGTGTAAGTCATTTGTGTCTCTCTGTCCACAGGCTTCAGCAAGGTGAGGAACCGTGTGATTCCAGAAGGAGTAATGGAGAATACAGATGTGTAGTCACCCAGTGTGATCTTCACCTGTGGGTCTTTACTCTTTAAAGGAGAAAAATAAGACCTGAAGAATACTTAAAGCTACATACACACACATAAACACACACACACACACAAACACACACACACACAAACACACAAACGCACACATCTCTTTAAATATTCATGCACATGCAAAGGGAATACACTCGGGTAGATGTGAAAACATTACAGTCATTCTAAACAACTTCTGCACATTTCTGAAAAGAAAATGGAAACAAATCGAGTAGAAACAAACAAATTTCAGGGGTAACAAACAAATATTGACATTTAATTGTTTTACTGGCATCAGACAAATTAGATATTTAATGTATTGTGGAAGAGCTGAATGTTTAGGTGGCATTGGGCTATTGTGCTAAAATGCAAACTGATGTATTATCTAATGTATGCATTTCTATCACATCAACAGATTTAAATGAAATAGATCTGAAATCAACATCAGTCAAGACTTCTCCTACCAGTGATCCTGATCTATGGAGATGGTGTTTGGTGCAAATTTAATGTATATTGTATGAGCAAAAATTATTGGGACACCTGACCAATGCACCAAAAGGGACTTTGCATTTAAATACATAGACTTTAATAAGGAGTTGATCCCCCCTTTGCAGCTATAACAGCTTTCACTGTTCTTGAAAGGTTTTCCACATGATTTTAGAGATTCTTTGGGAATTTGCGCTCATTTATTCTGTAGAGCATTTATGAGGTCAGACATTGATGCTGGGTGGGAGGACCAGGTTCATCCCAAAGGTGTTGGATGGGGTTGAGGTCAGGGCGCTGTGCAGGTCGGTCAAGTTTTTCCAAATCAAACTCATTCAACCTTTATGGAGCCTGATTTGTGCACTGGTGCATAGTCATGTTGGAATAGAAAAGAGCCTAGAGCAAAACCTGAAATAGAGTGATGTCCCAATACATCTATCCATACTGTATGTTCATTAGAATTGTCAGTGTCCAGTAAACATCTGCATAATTTTTCTCATGTCATTACTTAGTCTGACCTGACTCACAGGTAACAGAGAGAGAGAGAGAGAGAGAGAGAGAGAGAGAGAGAGAGAGAGAGAGAGAGAGAGAGAGAGAGAGAGAGAGA
>JBBMFX010000101.1:25330926-25347689 GCA_037832545.1 Rhabdalestes septentrionalis | reverse complement strand
ATAGTCAATAGATATGTACATCATATGTAAACAGTAAATAAGTACATTATATATTTTTTTTGTTATAAAACAGAATTCTTGTCCACTACACTGAATCTAGACACTGACAGACAAATCAACTTTGTAAAGTTGTCATCAGGCAGAACAAACACACATTCATTCAAGTGATCTTGTGCTGTATGCACAAGCACGGATCAAAGATTTTAAACAAACCTGGCCTTATTACCCAGTTTTCTTTTCGTCTTATTGACTGAAATCACTTGTTAAACATTAGTTAGATTCATTTTTTGGACCATTTCCATTGATCCATTTATCATGCAGTGTTCACACAAAAGGGCAAGATGGCAGCTGGCCAGTGATGCTGGAAGCATTGCTGCGAAGAATTAGTGGGACCACATACAGAAGTTGGATTGTTGGATCACAAACACCATTCCAATTGTATCAAATGAAGCTCCCTTACCTCAAAAATTGAATGTCCTCAGACTGATGTGTCTTACAAGATTTCTCTCAGACTAATGATAATGAGCAACAGCTGTCACTCACTCAGAGAACAATTAGAAAAGATCTTCACTGCAGTTCTCTGTTTCCTGCACTCTAAATGTTAAACTCCTCTGAAGAAGACAAAAATGACATTTTAAATTCAGACACAAGCATTTAAACAGTGAATTCTGTCAAACCAAACCAACTCAGAATGTTTGGATAAAGAAGTGTTACTCCATAGAGAGACTGTGAAGAACAAAAGTATCATGAATCATGATCTGGAGCTGCTTCTCTTTAGATGGAGCATCAGACGCTAATGTAGTAGACATCCCAGGAGACATGAGAAGAGAATTGAATCTCATCTGACTTTGGGAAAAGATGGACATTTCAACAAAACAGCAACTGCAAACATGCAGCAAAAAACTCAAGACTGGTTTCCCTGACTTGATTCCTCCTAAAAATAAATGGAGGATTTTGACCAACAAACAGACTTTCAACATAGGAATGGACAAATATATATGGTGAGAGGTAAGTACCTTTTAGCCTAAATGCCTTGAAGCCTTAATGACCAATGATGGTTTTGCATGTTATGTAAGAACTGACCAGGTAAAGACTATTTGAAGATTGCTTATATCAACTTGTTTTACACTTAATAACAGTTCAAGAGCAGCATTGTGTGAACAGTCGTGACAGAGGAAATGCAGAAACACAACCCAAAAACCAGGCGAGGTCAGGGAGTGGCAAACCTCGGCCTCAAGGCAACATAAAAGGCAAGATCCAAAAACAGGGCAGAAGCAAACAGAAAAACAAAGAATGTTTGACACACCTGGAAACTGGCAATGCTTCACAATGTCTCAATACCACTATCAGTGTGTAATCAGAACAGATGAGGTTATTAACAAAAGGGTTTGTGTGCTTTTATAGAAACAATAACGGCTTGTTGCTTGACATGGCTGAACAAGAAATACTGGTCTCTGCTGTGACGTCAGCCTAAAGATCCAAACTCCATAAGCAAATCCAGTTTCAGCCATGGGATCACCAATGTTCCTGCTGTGTCTGATAATGCTGCTTGCTGAAGGTAATCCCATTAATGATTGTGTGTAAACATTGTATGTACAATAATATGCAGTAATATGTACCACTAATAATCTCCAAATCTCTTCTTTTAACAGACTCGAACTCTCAGACTACAACCAGTAAGACCTTACGCTGACTCATAGGGGGAACCTGTGTGATCCTGACCGTACAGTAGAGTAGTAAAAAATAGTTTTGTGTCTAGTTGGTCGCGTTGGATTATGGAGATTGTGTGTGCAAACACAGGTCGTGGGGATATGAATGCATCCCAACAGCTGGAACTAAATGGCAACTGTATGTATTTCTCACTGCATCCTGTGTTTCCCAGGCTGTGGGCAAGCCCCCCTGAATACTCGTGTTGTGGGAGGTTTTGGTGCTCAGGCGGGAAGTTGGCCCTGGCAGGTCAGCATACACTATTCAGGTGGACACGTGTGTGGAGGAACACTCATCCACCAAGAATGGGTTCTCACGGCTGCTCACTGCATGCTTTCGTGAGTGTTTGCTGCTATTTTACCTGACAATAGAGGGTTCTGTACTATATTTTACGTGCTCTATAACCATTTTCAAATTGTATTAATTGTAGTATTAACAATAATAGCTGATGCAGTGGAGAATATTCCTGACCAGGTCCTCCTACCTATTATTATGGCTGTCAAAGTTTCAGGTCCGCCTCCCTGGTGGCATACCGCCCATACTAGCAGCCCAACCGGTTACAGTACGCAACGCAATGTTCTAAACATTTGTTTAAACCTACCTTAATTTACCCATGAAAAAAAACACTGAAACCTTTCATTTGAATTAAGTAGCCATTAATTAATGAAACCAACCCCTGAATTTGACCATACAACTAGATTTAATGCATGAGTGTGAGTCCCCTTAAAGCGTTGAATTCAGGCGGTTCTATTATTTATGTAGCAAATTTTTAAAGAAGTAAAAGGAAAGTTCAGTTGTTTTACCCCTTAATCAGCCGTAATTCATGTAGTTTTCTCGTAATTCCCCCCAAAAATCTGTAAGGGTAATTGTAATGGGCAAAATTAAGGTGTTTGCTTTGTTAGCATTAGTTTAAGAGGCACATTGCACACCATTTTTATCATATTTAAACCTGCTTCATAAAGTTCACTAGAGATATATTTTTAAAATGTAAGTTTTAATGAATGGCTGAATGCAGTTTGAGCAGGCTGAGAAACATTTAGGGATGTATTAACAGAATAGACATGTCTTAGAAATTTGCCTTGTTGCTCCAGTTCTGAACAAAAGAATTTGGACTCCAAATGTGTCTTGGCTGATCTGGGCTTAGAGTTAAACTGTGTACACATTTTTTCCCCCAAATTATTCCTTTAAGATATCTGATTTGCACTGCAGTGTGAAGCCAAGGAATTGGTTCTTTATACAATATTTGGGCAAAAACATCGCAATCTAAAAAAACACAGGCTAGGATACATTGACTTTACATTGCCTTGTATTGCACATTTATTGTAGTTGTGAAGAAACATGCATATATATTTTGTTCCAAAAGAGTTTTTTTTACAAGATAATTAGGCTTAAATGCATTTAGAGAGAACAAAAAGTGACGAGCCTATTTCTGGCATTCTTTGTATCCCACGTATTCTGACTGTCCTGTGTATGCACTCGTTACCACCTGACCTGGTATAGCTGTAAATGTGTTATAGCTTTTTTTTTATGCAATCATAAAACTAGAATTTTTCTGGGAATACTACTTTCAGTTTTTCCTCTATTGAAGTTTGTGTAACACTTGACCAAAGTACAGACTCTTCTTACTAATTTAAATGTGCTTTAAATGTGCCTAAAATTAAAAATCATTTTAGGACATAAGGTAATGGTGGCTGTATTTCGTCTATAGCCACTGAGTTAGGACACAGTAATGGACAGGAGCTTTTGGGCATATTTCAGTAAATGGAACAAATATTTTTATGGTGCTTTCAACATGATGACATGCTGTTATCCAGTTGAAATGTAGGTTAATAACTTCTGAAATAGGCCATTTCTGTTTATGTTAAAGATTTCAGATCTTTGAACCTGCTGTCCATTTTTTATGGTTTAATGTAATGCAGTAATTGCAAAATACGAAGTGGTAAGCTTTGCTTCTTCGAGGCATTGAACAGTGTTGGATGCTGATAATTGAAGAATTGAAGATAACATTTTCCAAACTCACTAAGTCCGAATTTTTTTTTTATTTTTTAGAAAATTGTGTTTTACTTGTTTAACCTATTGGAATGCAATTCACGTTTTTTCAATTTAAATTTTACAGTTACTTGTCATTTTTCAACACCTGTTTCTAAAGTGCAACTCCTGCACATTTAAGTTAGGGCAAATTCAGTAGCGGACCCAGACCAAAATTACCAGGGGGGGCGAGGGGGGGCCAGTGGGTTTTTAGGGGGGCACATATAACCAGTGTGTGTGGTGGTGGGGTGGGGGGCGTATTTCGTTAGTTCCATTCTTAGAGCCAGCGCATGTTGCGATATTTATACTTTAATATTTGGCTGTTCAAGGCAGGGGGGGCATAAGGGGGCCAGGAGGAATTCTAGGGGGTATCTGCCTTGGATAAGACATATTATATACATATATATAACAGCTTTGGTAAACCATTCTTACCATCTATTTCTTCCTAATTCATCCTTGTTGGAGCATCTTTGCTGGAGCAAAATTCAGTTAAGTGTGATCCAGATGTTGTAAGCTTTTGTTGAGAACGTATTCAGCATTATTTTGACCAGGGCCATGCAGAGATCTTTAGAGGGGCAGGTGCTCTAATTATGACCAGGGGGTGAGGAGTGTGGAAGAATGGTGAACAACAAATGATGTTTAGAGAAGGTATTGAAAAATGTAGAAATTAATTTTTTTAACACGGTGAGGGGAGTGGTAGGTTAGTAATTAAATGTATCACATGGGGCGCTTACCCATACTAAAAGGGCACTATGGCCATTGGGGCAGGTGTTTGAGCACCCAAAGTCCCTGCTCTTTGTATATAAACATATTGCAAAGAACACAGAGTTATTTTGTTTTATATTGCATCATGTTTTGCAAATTTGGCGAGTTTAAGTTTACCAAGGTGAATTTGGTGCGAACTGAAAACAGACAACTTGGACTTAGAACGGCCACTTCTGTTGGTCTCATCGAACGCTAGAGGGCGCGCCTGAGCAAAATGAATGTGTTCCTAAAGAGCTTTTGTGCAAAATTATTCTCTGATTTTTTTTATTCAGACAAACTGACATCTTTTCTCAACACTGAACAGAATCAAATGTTTCAGTACTATATTATATTTTAGATCCAGTTACAGTGATATTCTTGACCTGTGTTCATTAACAATGACATTCAGCATACACAGCTGTAGTGTTTGGTAAAAAATTAGACAATAATAATTCGCTTACTGGCACCGTTTATTTTTTCACAGACATGTTTGGTGCATGCTAAGCGAATTGTTGTTTTGAAACACTTTATGTGAATCTGCTTTTTCACCAGGATATTTCAATTTATCTTTGCTTTTATTCTGTCTGTTGTGTTTTTAGTAGCCAATGGTGTGATTAAGATGCACAGGCATAAACTGGGTTAAATTGTACTGGAGTATTGTTTTAATATGAGAAGATTCACTGTCCTTCCCTTCACATCAGCACTGTTCTGAGCAAGTGGACACTGTACTTGGGAAGGCAGAATCAGAGTACACCAAACCCCAATGAGGTGAGCCGGGGTGTGCTGGCTATCATCGTCCACCCCAACTACAACAACAGTCTGTACAATAATGACATCTCCCTGATGAAGCTGAGCACACCAGTCAAATTCACAGACTACATCCAGCCAATCTGCTTGGCTTCTAACTCCAGCTCCTTCGACAACGGCACCTCCTGCTGGGCCACAGGCTGGGGAAAAGTGGGCAGAGATGGTAAGAATTACTTTTAACCCCCCCCACACCCAAGCCACTGGGGACTAAAATGAGTGCTTTTTCAATGTCATTTTAAACAGTTTGTTAGATGCAGTTTACCGAAAAATCTGAAAACATTTTTCCTGATTAAAACAGTTGAAAATTTTTTTTTTTGCATCTGCTTATACAAGAATAAAATTGGAGTGGACCCCCTTGAAAGATCCCCTAAATATTTAGAAAATAATAGAAACAAACACTGTAAAAAATTACCGTCAATTAACAACCCTCTCCCCACACACAGTTTTCTTTACCTGCACCTGCTAAAAGTAATTAATGAAAAAGAACAAAACTTTTAAACAATTTTAACAAAATTACCTTTCATTTGAAGACCCTCCATCTGAGCTGTTTCTGGATAAAACCAGCCTATGAATTACTTTAGGGGCTTGAATTCTATTTTGAATGTAATTTTTATAAAAACCCACAAAATAAACTTTTTTTCTCCTGATTGAAATAATCAATGTGTGTTTTTTTTCTGTATCTGCTTATACATTTATAAAATTGCAATGGACCCCATGTGAGTTCCCCTAAATATTCAGATATTGCGCTACAGTCCATCTTTTAAAAAAATTGAAATAAACACATTTAAAAAAGGCATGATTTCAAATGACTGATGATTTGCTTATGAGGATGTTTGATGTGGGTTCTAACCTTAGAGCTAAAACCAGTCTTTACCCAGGTGGCCGCATATCAGATTTTCCATTCTCGCATTCATTAATTGACCCACTTGTTCACTGACATTCTCATCCTCCCTCTGTCTTTGTTCCAGTGCCCTTGCCGGCTCCCCAAACTCTTCAGCAGGTTGAGATTCCAGTGGTGGGCAGCAGGCAGTGTACATGCCAGTACCAGCCAGTAGAGGAGGCTGTTATCACTTCGCAGATGATTTGTGCCGGGAAACAGGGCAAAGGAATATGCCAGGTGTGTTTAGAACAGGGGTGTCACAGTTTGATGGTTCTCCTCCTCAGCCACATTCACTAAACTTGACAGTTAACTGGTAAGGTGTACCAGGTGGTTCAAACTCCAGTGGGACTGGAGTTTGACACCCCTGGTTTAGAGACAGACAGCTGCAAATGATCACAATGCAATTGTCTTACAAGACAAACACAACCATAATCATAACCAGGCTGATGTTTAATTATTATAATGGTAGCTTATGTTTAAGCAGTGTTCACAGGTCTCTGATGCAAGCCTTTAGTGCCAACAGGGGTACGCTCTTTGTTACATGTGATTTCACTTTGTTCACACTGTGGGCTGCGGTGCGTTCATGTGTGATTATAAGGCCCAGGTGTGTTGGGTCTTGTGTGTTCTGAATGCACAATGGTAGCACTGCATTTAAATGAGTGAAATGGGCTCATCTTAGTATGGATCGTCGGTATATTTCTCCAAGGCTATCTTGTATAAATTAAATAAAAATCCAATGTGTTATGAGACTGGGAAAAGACAGGCTGGATTTCTCCATGACTCAAATATTTCTCTCAGAGTATTTATCATCATCTGTTTATGCCAAATGCAAATCACTTATATTAGCTTCTTTTACAGTTGGCTAAATAGCTTGTTGCTAAGAATGAACACACTCTGCTAGGTTTGCGTAACTGAGCTAGTGAGAGCTAATAAGCAATCCATTAAAGTAGTTTGGAAACAATTTTTTAAACATATTTGTACATTTTGTATATAATTCCTTTGTCTGGTTATAAGGTTTGGTTTAGAGCTGTTGTGTATTAGTTTTTTGTGGTGCCAGCGATGTATCCTGTATCTAGCAGTTCTAAAAGATAGAAGTCTTGTTTACAGGCATTTAAGCAGTCTTTTAAGTCCACTCTGAATATGGCAAATTACAAGTTACTGGTTTAAAATGTTCGGGAAAACATTTTTCTGCTCTAAGATTTCTTTCAGGAAGTTTTATGCATGATACCCTTGGAGGAGGGGAAGTAAATGAGAGTTAAAAATGGAACAGGGATTTGGAAGATTACTTGCTCTTTCCATCTTTCCTCTCTGCAGGGGGATTCTGGGGGCCCACTTCAGTGTAAGCAGGGTTCCGTTTGGGTACAGGCAGGCGTCACCAGTTACGGAGTCCCGTGTGCCATCGGATTTCCAGAGGTTTATGCCCGCGTGTCCGCGTTCCAAACTTGGATCACACAGAATGTCGCCGGGTCTGACATCAGCTTTCTGACTTTCTCTTCCGCTGGCACGGACACCGACAGTGGCTTCAATTGTACTACTTTTACAGCTAGTTCAGCCTTTCCAATCTACTCCCCGTCCCCCAGCCTCCTCGTCCTCCTTTCCACTCTCATTTCATCTGTATTCTTCACTCTCGCCTTCTCAAGGCTCAATTGACTCCCTTACAAAACGTCTTTTTCTGATGTTCCCAATACTTGCAGGACATTTTAAGCAAATATTTATTTCAAATTAATCACTTGGATCGTCTTTTCATGTCTACTGTGAGGTAATCTAACCAACTGCTTTAATGAAATGCATGATAAAAAATGCATGTCTAAAATAAAGTCACAATAAACTATTTATCTGCCAAGCTAACAACAGTCATTGATTGCCAAGTATGATTCAACCCACGTGTTATATTTGGATTTAATGCTTTTCTGCATATCTGTTCACATTGGTGGTGAATGTAACCATCTAAAAGCTCCCTCATAGAAAGTAATTACATGAAATGGTTATGAATGCTCTGCCTGATGCCTGAAACGTTTCATCAGATTTTGAGAGACTTTTAGTCTAAAATGTAACCCATTCATAGTGGAAAGTTACATGCAGTTCAGATTTACCGCTATTTTACCATAAACATTCTATATAAAGGCTTAAGGGGACACATGTATGTTCACAGGATGAGTCGATAGTAAGTAAATTGACATTTTAATAACAAACGAACTAACTGCCAGATTCTGTCAGCAAATTCCCCCTAGTAGGATTGCTCAGTGCTACTGTGAATATTTTTAAACTCAGGAAACACTCTGCATATCTTCTGGGCATGAATTTCCTCACATGACGCACACAGAATTAGAGTGACCCTCCTGACCTTGGACTTATTTTCATCCCCTGAAACGGTAATGGAATAGAAACCTGAACTTCTTTGTATTAATCGCTTAGAGATGCTTAAAGGTCCCATGCCTGTTTTCTTTTAGTCTTCTTTAGAATATAGTATGTAAATATTGTTAGTTATGTATAGTTCACTCTACAGCCCATCCAGTCCTTGTACGGTGATTTCACAAGGTTTTTTTTCCTTCTTCAAACCACATTTCTCATGGTTATGTCATGCTGAAGGCCCAAATTAGAATGAACCACAGAGCATGTGCCAATGAGTTAGTTTTATTTATTGTTTCAGTCCAAGACAATGTGTATATAATCATGTGAAAAAAAATATATATAATTTGATGGAAAGCACATAAGTGCAGACTTTTTTCTCTTCCTCAAGGACAAAGTTTCTCTCTCTCTGGCGATGCCACTGATTCTCTGTAACTATACTGACATGTCATGGGAAAACCCACTGGGGAGATGCTGGCTGAACAAGTGGAAAGGATTTTGTTTGCATGGTGGGATGAGGATTACACAGGTGCAGAGGAGGTTGAGCTGTTTAATAAGCGTGGTTGGCCACAAAGAGGGACTCTCCAGCTGCTGCTCCTGTACCACTGGAAACGTATTTGCCAATGCTAGCTCCGCTGTTAGCCTGTTGGAAGCCCAAAAGATACATAAATTGACAATTATATGGACATCCCTTCTAATTAAACAAGTGTTTTAGGTACACTCATTTCTAACAGACATAGAACATCAAACACATGGCAGTAGAACAGATCCTCTGAAGAGGGACTGTCAGAAGATGCAACCTTGGCCACAACTATATTTGATATATTTCTCTCCTTCTAGAGCTGCCCCAGTCAACCACAAGTGCTATTACAAGTGTAAATGTGTCAACCACTTCTCATCAGAGCTCGTGCAGAAGTAACATCTCCAGGGTCAAAGTACTGTGTTTGCACATATATTTTTAATTGGTTGACAAGAGGCCAAGTATTTTTCATTTTTATTTTTGCTCAAGAGGACTGCACTGCTTTTATTAATGCAGTTTGAAATGAGTTGCTTCTGTTTGTTGGGATTTATTAATAATAATGAGCACGGAAATAGTCTTTTTACATTTTTGACCATTACTTGATTAACATTCAGAAAATAAGTGCACTGCTGCAAAAACAGCATTGTGTACAAAATGATGCCCTTATTTGGAGCTTCTGTTATGCACAAGAATAATAGACAGTAATGCACAAGACCGGACGTAAGGATAACCAGATGTGTGAGGGTCTGCATGCGTGCATATGCAGGTGTGTGTGTGTGTGTGAGTGAGTGAGTAAGTAGATCAAAAGCTAAAAAGGAACAAATTAAGTCACAAAGTGTTGGAGTACATGTGTGCTAAAGCATGTACAAAGGTCAGTTTGCTGCAAACTGCCTCTAGAATCAACGTCAGCACTAGAAATGACTGTCAGAAGCTTCATGCAATGGGTCTCTATGTCAAAGCAATTGGACTCAATCCTGAGATTGCTGTGGACAATAGACCCTGTAGTGTTCAGGTACCACTGTTGTATATTTTCACTACATCATTCCTTTGTTGTTGTTGACTAGATAAAATGTTTCGTAAGTTCTGGCCTTCCTAACTCATTAGAATCCGAATTATGGGTTAGTACCTTTGCTACTGAATAACTGATCCTTGACAGACAGCCAAGGGCGTGGGGTTAATGTTTGGGTTTAGTGTACAGACTAGGACATGCTGACGCTGTGACAACTGAATTGTGATAAAAAGCACACAGGATAAGGTTTAGGTGCCATTAAATTTAGAGCATAGGGATCTACATACCAAGGCTCTCTTCATGAACTCCTCCTGGCAGGCTTTGGCATTTTCCTTCTTGCCTGCCCAGGCCTTGAGTGCTGAGGCCTGCAAGGCGCGGCCATAGGAGAAGGTAAGGGCCCAGGGTCGGTGCAGGGGGCACATGTTCATGGCGTTTAGGTTGACTGAGGCCTCCTCCTCACTCTGGCCTCCAGAAAGGAAGGTGATGCCTTTGGGAAAGGAAAGGATTTAGGCTGTCTCATTTGAGAAAGTATTGTTTAAATATGACAACTCATTGATTGAATGTGTATGGCTTACCAGGGACAGCGGGGGGCACAGTGCGACGCAGGGCAGTGACGGTTGCCATGGCGACCTCCTGAGGGCTGTATTTGTGGGAGCAGGAGTGGCCAGCAGTTACCATGTTTGGCTTGAGCAGGGTGCCCTCAAGGTAAACGTGGTGCTCGGACAGGGCCTTGTAGACAGCAGCCAGGACCTTCTCGGTCACGTACTGACACCTCTTTAGGTCATGGTCACCGTCAGGGAGAATCTCAGGCTCCACAATGGGCACAATGCCATGCTAAAGGGATGAGACGCAAGGGGGTAATGAGTTCACTAGCCCACACTCTGTGGTTTGACGTGTCTTTATAAGCGGTATGCATGGTTCTCACCATCTGACAGATGCTAGCGTAGCGTGCCAGCACATTAGCATTCTCTTTGATGGCCAGGCTGGATGGGGTGGTGGGGGTGATCTTTAGCACGCAGCGCCACTTAGCAAAGTCGGCTCCGTCCTTTTTATACTGGGCGCAGCGCTCGTACAAGCCATCCAGACCTGAGGAGTGAGAATGTGTGAGTAGAAGAAAGTCATGTCACGCTGCTATCATGGGCTAACGAGGTGGTCTTTCTGATTCCAGGCCTCCAGGTGCTTTGTAGCCAGAAGCCGGGTTAGCTAGTTAGCCAAAATTATTATTTTGTATCTTGCTAGCTACCTAGCCCAATTCCAACAAGCCTACCTAAGGATGTTCCTATAGAAAAATCACAATGATATTTTGTAACCCTTGAATTGAACCAAGGCATAGGAAAATGCATTATATTGAGGCTTGAAAGCAGTTTTCCTACCATACATTTTCTTTGAGCCAAGATTGAGAAGGCATTGCCCTCTGCCTTGACTATAATTGACACCTAAGGTCAGTTAAGAAATAGTTTATTGCATTTAGTTGTTCTAACTACTATGCCTGCACCTTTGATGACCACCTTGATAATAACCACTGGTACACTGTACTCTTATAAATAATTCATTCAAAATAATTGGCAAGGTGGAAAAAATGACCAGTCATTAAATACAAAACTAAAATCTTTATCCCCAAAATGTGGAAATGCACTGGAAATGGCAGGAGTCAGTAACTAGTTGGAAACTGCAGAATCACATTTGGTCCCATGTAATTCCAGGTTCTTACACTTCACACACGATAGCTGAATAGGCATGTAAAAAAGCTCACCCTGGGTGGTGGTCTCTCCGTTGGTTCCAGCCAGAGGGACCACACCTTTGTCCACCTTGATGCCCACCACAATGCCTCTGTCTTTGATGAGCTTGGCAAAGGGTGTGCCATTGTCTGCCTTCTGGTAGAGGGTCTCGTGGAAGAAGATGACTCCACCAATGCAGGGCAGCATGCGGTCATCAGCAGTGAAGAGCAGCTGGCGATAGAATCTCCGGTTCTCCTCAGTGTTCTCAACATTGATGCTCTGGAAGCGCTTGGCTACGCTACCTATGGTGGAAGAGGGATTGAAACAGTAAGAAAGAGGAACCAAAAGGCCAAAACAAGGGTATCTTTCCATAATTTTACTGGACGTTATGTTCTCTCAAATGATATGCAGTGTGTTGTATTTCTAGCCACACATGTTGTATTTGAACAAAAAGTTAGAACAACCATTCCCATCCCTATGTTTGATTGTTTTGGGCTTTAAACAAGGCCTGAAAAAAAAGTCCCACAAAGTCCAGTGGCAATGTCCAGGCATAGAAATGGAACGGAAACTAGAGCTGGGCAATACAAAGACAATTATCATCAATATCATGTTTATTCTACTTATGCTGCCACCATTTTTCTTCACAAAGCAAGCATAAATAATTTTAGTATGGTGCAGTTTGTGAAAGTTTAAGTGAAATACTTTTTTTGTGGCATTATTCTTGGCTGTTCCAGCCAATTGAATGTCATAGCACAAATATTGTGATAAATATCATGACATTAAGATTTATCTTGAACATTTTTGTATTGTAATATTTTGTGCCAACTCTACTGAAAGCATATTCTGGCCAGTAAAAAAAAAATCACTACATGTATTTCACATCAGTATACCATGTTAAAAAAACAAATTCTTAATATTAACTTATTCTGAATAATTTTGAAAATATTCTCAAAATATGGAGATAAGAAAGAAACCTTGAAAAAAGTTTTTTCAGACAAAATGTCTCCATCCATGTCAGGTACTCAAAGTGCACCCTCTTTCTTTAGCTGCCCACACATATCTGCCCACCCAACACAGCATGATGCTAGTCAGTCTGGGCTGTTCAGTGACATTATATTAGCAGCAGTTGGGGCAGATATGTGACTGAGGGTGTTAACAAGTGGAAATATTGGTGACTAAACTGGGGAGAAAACTATGCACCACCACAAAAACTGGCAAGAATGGGTTTGCATCAATATGCAATGGTTGCAATGCTTTAATAGGTTTTGTTTGTGTTTACCTGTGGATTCATCTGCAGCGAGGATACCCTTGCCAGGGGCAACGATTTTCAGGGCAATATCACTGAGCTCCTTCTTCTGCTCAGGAGTGAGGAATGGGTATGCGTGAGGCATTGTACCACTGAGAGAGAGAGAGAGAGAGAGAGAGAGAGACAGAAAGAGAGAGAGAGAAAGAGAGAGAGAGAGAGAGAGAGAAAGTTAGACTAAAAATCTACCAAATTAGATTGGGAAAGATAAAGAGAGAGAAAAAGAGGAAGGGCAGACCAGGCCAGACATGTAAATGTATGTTGTGGGAGATCAAGAGACAGGAACTTGCAAAACCATGACAGACAAAAATTTCCATTGCTGTTTATTTGAATGTGTGCGGAATCTGTTCAGTCCACAAATAGAGTGTTCTGACTGCACAACTCCATTCTTTTCTTTTTTTCATGCTTTTAGTAACTGTGCCTCATTCAGAAAGTATAAATTTCCCCTTAAAACCCACTCACTAATCATTAATCCATCCATTATCACATAGTGCTAACAAGCTGGAAAAAGTTGGCATGTGTATTCTCTGAGACAAACTTCCAGGTAGTTCCACTGAGGGAGCTTATCTTTTCTTCTGGATGTCCTCACTTATGCATCACGCTGAGTGATGGGAGGTGATGAACAGTATCTGGTACTAAAAAGTTAATTGCTGTGCCCAGGAGGCCTGAACAGGATGGGCGTATGTTTGAAAATTGTGCTGTGGTATGATTGGGCCTATACAGCAAATGATAAAGCCTTACAGGGCTCTAATCCGAGAACAATATTTGTTTACCTCATAGTCTCACAGACATCTTGGTTGTGAAATGTTCTGCAGAAATGTTCTACAGGACGTGCTACTCTATTGGAAAAGATATTTCCTGCCTTACGATTGTCTGCATGTAGCCAGCACGTACATCCCCCCACCTCTCTGCGCTATCTCTTTAGGGGAGTGGGCATGACAGGCATGTCCATGAGACCTTTTCTATCTGGATGCTCTTATCCTTGACCTTTGCCGCAACCATGTGTGGCACCCTCATCCCTCTATCCGTTGCTGCTGCTGCACCAATAGGTCAGGCTATATATAAACACAGTCAGAGACAGCTGCTCTTGCAATGCCCTTGGCTAGTAATGCCAGCAGGGCTCAGGAGACTGCTGTGCAGAGTTGAGGTACAGAAATACAGTACGCATGGATCAGATATCTAATGTTAGCCAAACCAATCTGATGCTGCATGGCTGCACTAGTGCGTCTTCCATTAGTGCTTCCTCATTAGTGGCTGAACATTTGTTGGACATTTTTTAGCATTGATATTATCAGTGAAATGGAATTACATGTAGACCTGATCCTAAATATGACACAGGTTCTAGTTATTTATGGCCTACATTTCCATACAAGTAGAGATGGTTCAGCAGGGTAGACCTGCCTAAAATACAACCACAACCACGATTAATAATAACAACAAAAATAATAAACACAACAGCATGGTATTGTAGCCAAAGCTATTTCATATACTGCATATAATTTACCATGACAACTAACCACTGAATTGTTTCTATGAGGCTATTTCCAACCATGTAACAATGCATCTTCTTAGAGAAGGAAGAGACCTCCTGAGGTGTGATAGTGAACTTCTATGCTCCATTTCAGCCACCAGCGTGTTAACCACAACTTCTCATCCACTGAATGTGCTAGCTCTAAACTTAGGTCATAGGTTGCAGGACAAAGCTCTAATGTAGACCTTAGTGTCTGTGTATTACTGCAGTTCTTGTGATCTGCACTGGCCTATGCAAACTTTTTAAATTACACCCTGGGAGTCGTCCCATAGCAGCAGCAGCCCAACACATGCACAGAGAAAGCTCTTACCTTTCTGGCCAAAAGAACAGCTGGAGGGAATGGAGGGACTCTGCAAGAGTGAGAGAGAGAGGGAGAAAGGGGGCAGAAGAAAAGATCCGGCTTTAGCCCGTGACGCCCCCTTGTCGGCCTCGTCCACTGTATTTATCCAGCATTATGACCCCTCACATTTGGGCTAGCCCGCTAAAATTAGCCCCAACCCGACACTGGAGAAGGGCGGCAACATTCCCCACCCCCCAAGTGCCCCCCGCCCCCCCAGTTCCCCCTGAAAGAGTACGAGAACAAGAGCAGGGTATTTAAAGCAATGCAGAGATAGGTAAGGCTATCATTTGGAGAGGACAGCTAAATTGAATAATGCAAAACAGAGGCAACGAACATAGACAAATAAAGGAATATTAGTTCATGCAGGGGCAATAAATTGTACACCATTACTGACATTAATAATAGCAATGGCAACTGTAATGTTCCAGAATAAAATTTTGGCATAAACTGTTTAAGATTTAGCTTTAATTAAGGAACCAGGCGCAGATACGTTTAGTTTTGCTTCAGCTTTGCTTTAGCAGAGAAATAAAAAAATTAAAAAACCACTTCCCCTTTTTTAAGATAGGCCACAAGGCCATATTTCCAACTTCTCATTTACAGCTGACTAGAGGGAGCCACGCTGCATTGTTCACATTCGTTTCAAGTGTCTTTCTGTTCCTACGTGTAGCAATGCAGCTAACCTTATATTGGAAATCCAACCCATAGAGATGATCTTTGACCTTTTCCTGACCTTTAGATGATGGAAAAGGAGGTCAGAGGAATAGAATGGCAAATGCTACATGGTGTGTCTGAATATCTGAACCAGGTCTGGGGGGGGGGGGGGGGGTGTGAGTGACAAAATGAGTAGAAGTGAATGTTCTGCAACACCTTTGCTCTTCACTTTTGCAGAGTGACACTCATAAACTATTACACTAGGGCAGGGTATATATAAGAAGACTAACTAATGTTACCATGCAATAACATGCATCATATCGCATGCATGAGCTGTGACTAATTGTAAATGACATTTATAAAGGCTTACTGCAACAAGAGTCATCAATTGCTGAGCTGAAATGACTAGGAGTAGACAATATGTCAAAAGTCATAATAAAGGTTAATGTAGGTTTATGGAAAAGACTTATTTGGGGGTCATGTAGCCTTACAAATTGTGTGAAATTGTTTTCTGTAGAGAAAAGTCAGAATTCAGAATTGTCAGAAATGTTCACAATGGTGGTCAATAGAACCTGGTGTCTACCTCTAAAAGCTCCCTCACACAATCTTATTCCATTAAAGGGTTATGAAGGTGCTGCCTGATGCCTGAGACATTGTTTTACCAGAGTTTTGGGAAGATTTTGGCCTAAAGCTAAATCCATTCAAGGTGAAGTGGTACATGTTCAGACTTATTATTATAATTCAGCCATTTATGTAAACACTCAAAGGACAGGTTCAATGGGAGTTGATAATAAATACAATAGTTATATTGGTGTTGGGAATGTGATGTTAGGTTCCAGTTCAACACCAGTATAAATGTAGAAATTGTTGAGGTGTACCCTCTGCTGACAATAGTGCACACACAAGCTGTATATTGTGCATAGAACTGCATTGACCAATAGAGTGGGATGCTCTGGAGAAGCTGAAACTGCCTAAGGTCAACATGTCTGTTGCCTAAAAAGGTGTAAAGCTGTGGTTCTCAGAAGTCATGCATGAAGCCCAAGCCAATGGCCATTTAGCTGCATTTCTGTATGCATGTTCTGCATGGACAAGCATAGCTAATTTTTGAAATGTGGTTCAGATGCCCCATTAACCAGCAAGTAATTTCTGTTTCTGTTCTGGTCCACCACTTCCTCA
>JBBMFX010000101.1:25311683-25330826 GCA_037832545.1 Rhabdalestes septentrionalis | reverse complement strand
CTCTCAATCAAGCCCGTGTGAAATAATACGAGGAAGTGGAGGTGCTTTATATTAGAAGACACACACACCGACATGGTTCGCCAAAAGTCTCCTGGATTTTCGCTGCTGATGTAGTTTATCAGGTAAAAAAAAAATTTATTTTCAGATTACAGTGTTGGTGGTTATGTTAGTAGTGATGAAAAGCCTTCGGACGGGTTGTTTTTTTAGCTGCCTGGTTTGATGCTGTGGCCTCATCACCTGCATAACAGTTTACACCTTATTTTTCTGATTTTTTTACACAGAGGTGCGTTAAACCATCCAAAAATATCAGAAATAGCCTCAGCCGTGCTCTTTCATTCTAAACAGCCGTCTATGAACGACCAGAATATCTTTAGTCTACTGTACAGTAGCATGCAGTACAGCATATTGCTGTATGATATGGGCACTGTATTACGATTGTGATTTTGTTGCAACATATCATAATTCTGATGTCTTTACGTGTATCAAAAGGCTCATATTGTTAGTTTTCTGGAATTAAAAAAACTGATTCTGTAAGAATTGTAAATTTTCCAAATATGTGTTCACTCGCCCACCTTACAGTCCATCTATGAAAACTAAAATGCAAATCAACATGTTAATGTCACAAAACCAGCATATTTACATATATTTATTCAGCTTATGCATGCTGACTGTCTAAGGATTATTAGGTGTGTTTTTGAGTGAGAAGCAATATAGGAAAGCAAATCAGAAAAGAGATTTTATATATGTTATTCATAAAGGTACTGTGATAGAAACTTATCACAAAAAAATAGAAGGAATTAACAGGGTTTAGAATATAATTGTGTAAGAATGAATCATGATGAATTATGAATAATACTTGCAGCACAAATGTGTAATAAAAAGAACCAAAAAAATGCAGAATATTGGTGCTTTATAAACACCTCAGCAAATCAATGTCTTTAATGGTTAAATATTAGCCAAATAATTCCTTATTATTATGTCTAATACTACTGACATCTCTTATGATATCAGTATAATATATACCATAATGGGTAATAGACCATATAATGTGCAGGCCTGGAACAGTTGCAAAATAATGAAATTAAAGTACGGCTAATAGTAGCTGAATTAGCAATATATTAGTATTGTTTTACCTTGGGCTGATAGACAATTCCAAAACAGACATCATAAAATTCACTCAAGCGATTTTCAGTTTGTGAATTGGCTCAGCTGGTTAATAATTGATGGCTGCTTAACATCTAAATGACCTATAAAGGGTACAGTCTGTAGCCCAACCCACCATCCCCTGACTGCTGGACTTGGTGCAAAAAAACCCTGCTCTGTTTTCCTCCATTGCCAGATGATTCAGGATGTCTACGAGCGAGCTGCAGAAAACTGGGAATGCAGAACGTGACCCTGTGGAAGCTGGCAGAAAGAGTGGGCACAATGGCAACAAGAACCGCCAGGGAACCGTTGGAGAACTTCACGCCCCTGCTGTTGGCGACACATCTGGCAGCACAGACACAAGCACGGTGACAGCTAAGAACCTGGCCTTTCTCAAAGCCCACTCTTTAGATGTGAAGTTTGAAGTGGGTGAGGAGTACGATATCATTGAGACCATCGGGACGGGCGCATATGGCGTTGTTTCATCCGCCAGGAGACGGGACAATGGTAGGAACCTAGAAATTTATAAATGTAAAAACAACCCCCTAATAAAACAGGTTCCTAAAAGATCTTTTGAGTGATGCCATTGTTTGTTCCAAGAATCTGTGTCCTACTCAGAGATTCTTATTACTTAGTACATTAAAGGTTCTTCAGACTCGCGCATCATTTAGAAAATATTAAGAAATCAACTGAAAGGTTCTTAAGGGTCCAAAAATATGATTGTTTCTCTTTCCTTATTCATTGAAATCATCTGTGGAACTATCCTTTCTTCTTTGTTGTGTTCCTCCCCAGTGTGTTAGTGGCTAATTTCCTCTCTTAGTGAAAATAGTTCTACAAAGTACCATAATGTTTCTTTGACTTGTAGTTGCCATTTTGGAACCATTCACAGCAGGTTCTATCATAGAGAAGAACCATTCACACCAGACAAAGAACCTTCATGCATTCAGATGGTTCTTTGATTGTTTATCGATGGAGTCTATGTAGAACTACAATTTGAACCATAGCTACAAAGTGTTTTCAAGCTGAGAGGACGAAAGCTGGCACCCTCTCAGCTTGGACTCTCAAACGTATCAGTTTGCATCTTTACCCTGTGTACAGTGTATTTATTAATGCATATTTGCACTCAGGCCAACAGGTGGCAATAAAGAAGATCCCTAATGCCTTTGAGGTGGTGACGAACGCCAAGCGGACACTTCGGGAGCTCAAGATCCTGAAACATTTTAAGCACGACAACATCATCGCAATAAAGGATATTCGGCAGCCCACAGTACCTCATTCAGCCTTCAAGTCTGTGTACGTTTTGGGTGCACAGGTTTTAGCTTCGTTTAGTTTATCTACGAAACCCTTTGTTTTTTTAACTCAATACCTAACCCCTGCTTTTGTTATTGGCTCTCTTTTTGTAGTTATGTGGTCCTCGACTTGATGGAGAGTGACCTTCATCAGATCATTCACTCCAGGCAACCTCTCACTCCTGAGCACACACGCTACTTCTTGTACCAGCTGCTTCGAGGCCTCAAGTACATCCACTCAGCCAACGTGATCCACCGCGACCTCAAACCTTCCAACCTGTTGGTCAACGAGAACTGTGAGCTGAAGATTGGGGACTTCGGCATGGCCCGGGGCCTGAGTGCTTCACACCCGGAGGAGTCACGCTCCTTCATGACGGAGTATGTGGCCACCCGCTGGTACCGCGCCCCTGAGCTCATGCTGTCCCTCCACCACTACAGTCTGGCCATTGACCTCTGGTCTGTGGGCTGCATTTTCGCCGAGATGTTGGGGAGGAAGCAGCTTTTCCCTGGCAAACACTATGTGCATCAGCTACAACTCATTCTATCGGTTCTGGGAACGCCACCCGAGAGTATAGTAGGAGCCATTGGAGCTGAGAGGGTGCGTTCCTTCGTCCAGAGTTTACCATCTAGAGCTCCGGTGCCCCTCTCCAGACTTTATCCCCAGGCCGAGTCATCTGCCTTGGAGCTGCTGGCTGCCATGCTGCGCTTTGACCCCCGTGAGAGGATTATTGTGTGCCAGGCCCTTGAGCACCCCTACCTGGCCAAGTACCACGACCCGGATGACGAGCCTGTGTGCGTTCCTGCTTTCGACTTTGAGTTTGACCGCCAGCCTATGGGCCGAGAGCAGATTAAAGAGGCCATCCTTGCTGAGATCGAGGACTTCCACCACAAGAAACAGGGCAACAGGAAGAAGATCCAGTTTAAGCCCTTACACAGACCAAGCACTAGCACTACCTCAGGCCCACCAGGGACCATGGCTAATAACAGCCATTCAGTCCTTCACAGCCAGCCAAACACTACGCATGCTCAGCAGCAGCAGAAACATTTAGGAGCCCCAACACAGACATTGGCTAACACTGTTCCTCCATTTTGTAAACAAATTTTGGCCCAAGCCGGGAGCTGCCAGGATGTGGACATGCCCAGCGCAAACTCTGATGGCCAGCCAGAAACCATAGACCTCACCACACCCACTTCAAGCCAAGGCACACCTCCCTGTGAACCAATGAGAGAGTGTGCAAAGAGAGAAGAGCCCCCCTTAGCAGATCCGGCTCCATCTAGGCCAACAGTTCAGAGCCACCCACTCACACAGATGCCGACAACTTCACTTCCCTCCACCCTCACTCAGTCTGGTGCCTCTTTTACACTCTCTCAGTCCCAAGTTCAGACTCTCTCTCAGTCACTTTCACGCTCACTCGGAAAAGGGACGAAAGTAGTAAGTGGGGAAACCACTAGGAAGGAAGGAGCAATTTCAGATGACACCAAAGCGGCTCTCAAAGCTGCTTTGCTTAAGTCAGCCCTAAGGCAGAAAGCACGAGGTATGTGTAACTGTTTGGCTCAGATGTCATATTTATAGGATAAGAGAAAAAGTGATCTCTGTGCACTACAAAAGAACATTAAACTTCAGTTTTAATCTACAACCTTTTAATGTTCATCTAGTTTTTTTCTCATTTCCAGATGGGGGTTCTGCAGCTGTGGGCACGGACCTAGGTGGAGGCTTCAGATGTTCGTCTTCTGTACTTTCCTCTTCTGGTCCAGAGCACAGAAAGACTGTTACTGCTCAAGAGAGGCAACGTGAGAGGGAGGAGAAACGAAGGAAAAGGCAGGAACGAGCTATGGAGCGAAAAAGGAAACTTAAGGAGAAGGAGAAAAAGAAGGGCAGGCAAGGAGAGTCTTTGGGTGGGTTTTTGTTAAGTGACAATGACAAAAAACTGCTGGAGCGGTGGGGACGAATGGTGGACGGTCGGATGGACAAATCTGAGGCTGTTGACAACAACCCCGGCAAGGCGAATGACAAAACAGCAGGCTCGTTTCAAATACAGGTTGGGAAGGCCCTGATACAGGTGCCCTCAGATACAGGAGAGTCAGTACCAGTCAAACAACCCAATGAACTCCCGACCTTTAAACCACCCCAACAAATAGTGCCTCAGATTGGACAGTGTGTTGCGTCTAGAATGTTCCATGCACCAGCCACATACAGCTCCCTGCCAATCCCCTTGGGCTCACCTCAGAATGGGGACATCGGGATGGTAGCTGTTGGTGGAAGTGACGGTAGTGGGGCTATGAGTATAGTTGGTGGAACGGCAGTTGGGGCGGTGGCAGCTCCTTGTGCCTTTACCAAAAGCAACATGTTAAAACCCCAGCCTCAATCTCAAACGCAGTTTCTCGGGGGTGGGAGTGTGTTCTCGTCCCTGCAGAACTGGACAGGAGCTCAGGCTTCTGTAGGAACATCTCAACATGTCCAGCCATCTTCTTCTCGACTGAGCCAACCAAACTTCCCTCAACAACCTGCTCAAATCCCTGCGCAGCACCCCCAGCAAACTCCGGCCCCTAACTCACCGATCAAGCTGCTCCCATCAGACGCCTTCATCACCAAGCCTCCATCTCTAACCCCCAATGGGACGACTGCAAGAATTGGTTTGCAGGACACCAGCACGCCTCTCCCCACCCAGGACCCAGTAGGTGCTCCTCAGTCTCTGGACAAGCTCTGCTCTGTTCTCAGTGAGCAGCAGAACGGTGATAATTTGCAGGGGCCTTCGCACGGGCCTCCTGTAACATCTCAGTCTTGCTTGAGCCTTGCTGACACAGCCCTGCCAGGGACCAGCAGGGCGCCAGACATACACACAGTCACACTACAGCTGTCCAAATCACAGGTGAGTTGTGTAAAGAGAATTTTGAGATAACTAGTTAACATGGACAAAGTTGTCTCATGATTTGTAAGGCTAGATATGAATTGGTTGTTCTTATGTTGGAGTGGGCAGTGTGCACACAGGATCAGCGGAGTATATCCAGGGCCAGTTCATATGTTCAAATTAAGCTGCCAGTAATGCCAATTTTTCTATTCTATTATTCAACATGCAAAAGCATTTCCATCCAAATTGATTTTTTGATACAATACAAGACTGGCAATCAGAACAGAATTCATTTAAATATGTCAGTAAAAACAGTCTGTTTCATTGGAATTAATACAGCAACGTTGCATATTGCAAGGAAAATGTATTTAGGATAACACATGCTCAGAAAATCATATGCATATCGTTTTTCATTAAAATATCTTTTAGTGCTGTGATATTACGTAGCACCGACGTCTACTTTTACAAGAAATGGAAATGGCATCAGGAAAAGTAAAAATAAAAAGTTAAAAAGCAGTAACATCTTCAAGCCAGCCTGATTGTCTGTACACACGCCCACACACACAGGCACAGGCATATACACAAGGTATATACATATGGGTGTGTTTGTGTATATGTATTTGCACACATGCGCGCACACACAATTTATAGATGCATCACTGAGAGTGATATAGATGCTTGTTTCAATGTATTGTGTTTCATTTACCTTTTCCCTCTGAGTGGCTGAATTTCTGCTCCTCTCTTTGCCAGGTTGAGGATATTTTGCCTCCAGTTTTCTCTGTAACCCCTAAAGGCAGTGGGGCAGGATACGGGGTTGGCTTCGACCTTGATGACCTTCTCACTCAGTCTCTCACTGATCTGCAGCACTCAGACCTCAGGGAAAGGTCAGTCCATGGCTCTGTGCAAAATCGAAAATGCTATTTCTTTTCTTTTACCAGCTCTTATGCTACAGTGAACAGGCCTGACATACAGCAGTTAGAGATTGTCTTGAAAAATGTTGGAGTGTTTCTCGAGCTAACAGGTAGCTTTCTATTTCTTTATTTTCAGTCACAATGACTCCGCCCCCCTCTCTGCATCCTTGCTTTCGGATTGGCTGGAGGTCCACCGCATGACCCCAGCTGACCTGGAATCTCTTCAGCAGGAGCTCCAGCTTGGATCTCCCATGATTCTCTCTGATAACTCCACCCTCCCCGAGACTTGATTCCTGTGTTCACCCTACCACCTCTCAACATACCACAAAAACATTGTAGTGGCATCTCCACCCACAACTAAGAACAGCCCAGACCATCAGGCCCGTAGATTTTCTTACAGCACATTATGATAAACCCAAGCTCATGTACTGTACATCCTCAGTAAGTGCCAACTGTATAACACACACAGTCTGACATCATTTTTAAAGGGTAGCTAGTCTTTTTCAAACAAATATCCCACATGGGACAGGCTGTACACCTATTTGTATACACTAATGTGCAAATGTCAGATACAGTTGTTTAATTTTAAGTGTCTAAAATAAATCAGAAAATGTACATTTTACAGAAAATTACACAGCAGCCTCAACAACTGTCACATCCTTCAGTTTTTCCATGTGTCCACTCTTCCATTCTGAAACTCAAGCAGTGTCCAGCCTAACAGCAGCTTCTTCCAAAGCTTCTACTGACATTGTTGCCCTTCATTGAGCCATTGCCAGAAGCAGCTACACGCACACATCATCTGCCACATTTTACTCTGGGAGAGGTGCATCTAAATGGATTCCCCTAGACTTAAAAAAAGATTAAAATCAGAAAATGAGACCACTAATCACCATGCAAGACCTGGTAAACCACCAGTAGTGTACTCATCCACTGAACAGCCTTAAAAGCTTTCATTTTCAGTGCTTCACTCTGGCTTCACAGGAGGAAGGAACCCTGCCTATTAAAAGAAAACAAATATTTACATGATTACTTAGATAAAGGCAAATACACTGGACATCTAAGGCTGAATTTACAAGCTGCATGTGGAAAACATCCTAAATTTTTAGCAAAAAGAATGGAAGTTGTAATAAAGGCAAGGCTGCACTACAAAATGAAACAACTTACATTTAGTTAAGGCATCTGTGAATCCACCATATGTTTTTCCTGAATCTAAAGCATGAGTCATTTGTACATGATGTCTGTTTTGACTAAACATGAAAACCGAAAGGGTGGTCTCTGACTTTTGCACAGTACTGTATGTGTGCTACGTTCCTCTAGCCACATTAGTTTCCTTTTGGTGCTCAATAGGAGCAGAGTTTTGCTAAGCATTCTGATGACGTTTTTTTATGACCACCCATGACCGATTATGAAGTTAACAGAGACTTTGCTGGTATTTGGTGCTAATCTTACAAACACCTGTCCTCCACAGGTGCAAAACTAAGTTTTGGGGTTGAAAAGTACACATCTATCATATAACATGTGACTGCACAAGATATTGGTGCTGAGGCAGTGGTTTCTGCAGATGAGGTTCTTGAAACTGACTTGGTCTACACTTTTTAGTACCAAATAAAGTATCCAAATCTAGGGCTGCATGATGGTATTGGCATGAGATTTCTGTATTGGTGCAGGATGAGACAGCAACCACTGGTCCACAGCCCTGGCCCTGCCATCACTGAAAGCCCATGCAGCCCAGCACATTCTGGTCTGGATGGTGTTGTGCAGTATTTAGTGCAGACTAGTCAAGTGTTATGGAGTACATCGATCTTACATTTTGTGAATGCCTTTTTAAAATTTGGTTATCAAATTTGCACCAGCATCAAAAAGAATGTGTTTAGAATAAAGGTGAAAATTTGTCTCAGTGCTGTTTGTGATGTACAGTTACTAACCATAAACCCCTCCCCTTTACCCTAAATGTAATGTTTGCATTTTTAGTTCTCAATGTAGACCAAACAGAAACAAATATGGCAGTAATGCAGCTCATTATGCAGAGAAATGTCCTAAGAACACCACGCTCACAGTGAAGTATGAAGGTGGGAGCATCATAATCTTGGGCTATATCTCCAGTCATTGAATGAGACATGAGTTGAGTCATAAGAGGACAGTTTAAGGTCATTTACTAAGAAGAGAACGAGATGTTTCAACCAGACAGTGACCCCAAACACAGCCAGGATAACTAGAGTTTTCTGAAGGGGTGAAGGTGCTTACATGGCCTTGCCCACCTCATGTTTTCAGTGAAAATGGAAAAGGTTCTCATTGCTGAAATAATCCACCTCGTTTTAACTTCCCATTACTGCACTTCTCCAGTCGTCCACATCAAGCAGCTTTATAGCATATATAGCTGCTTTGTTGAGAATGGCACATTTTACCATGGCCATTTCTAGAGAAAACATGAACATAGAATCCTCTAGAGATGGAGTTGGGGTTTTGTTATGATCCATTCAACACGCTGAGCTGCCTGTCTCCACCAACAATGATATAAATGCAGTTTTGAATTCTATAACCACTTTAAATGTCCTATTCTGCTCAGCATCCATATACTGGATGTCATGGAAATTCTGCTTTTTGGTCAGGGAAAGTCATGGAAATATCAGGGAATTTTAAGTCTGACTTAGGTTGGGAACCATGAATAAAATTGTTTTATGAATATGTTATATTTATATTCAAAAAGGAAAAGCAGGCATAGGTATGGTTAGGACTTACTATTACCGATACCACTTACAGATAATATTAAGCTACTCTCCATAAAAAAAAGGCATCACATAAAAAGTGAAATGAAAAGGTTGGTTTTATTTTTTAGAATATGCTAAATTATTTCCTGTATATATAATGACCAATCCACCATCCACCATTTTTAAACAGCAGCTGTGTTAGTATGCATTAATGCTGCATAAATAAAAATAGCTGCACCATTTGCACAGGAGCTCATCCATAGTTCAGCACTGACCAATCAGGAAATGGTACCAGTTCAGTACTTGGTTTTGACATCTATTCCTAGAGCAAATCTAAGAGTTTACAACAGTTCATATGTTTACATTTTACATTCTTTATTTACAACACATGATAAACACAAATTGTAAATGGGCAGTTGCATTAAAAACAAAATGGATATTTTATTAATAAATACTTCATACCATACACAAAACTGTTCTGAAACTATCAAAGGGCTTACTTTATTAAAAGCTGTATTTCAAGTTCCTTGATTTTCCATATTCAACTAAGTTTAGAATGTGCAATGTGTACATTATTTGGGAACAAATTGATTGTTGTTCATCACCTCTAAATCGACTTCTAAAAGTTACCAGACTGCCAAGAAAGTGATCAGTAATCACAGTATGCGTTTTACTCCTCATTTACTGCTGCCTTCACTCATGTATCCTTCTTTTTGGGGGATTTATCTCAGCAGCTGTGCCACAGCCAAAGTGAATATAGTCCTGGTCAGTATTGCAACCCAGCCAGTTTGCTTCTGGACCGCTCCACTGTAGAGTCGCAGCCCATTGATGTTGTTCTTGATGAAGCTGGAAAACGCAGAGACCCTGGCGTAGACTCCAGGTTGGTTAGGCTGAGCACAGCCTAGACCAAAGCTCACAATGCCCACCTGAACCCAAGTGCCACTCGACGTCGGACACACCAGAGGACCCCCAGAGTCTCCCTGTATGGACAGAGTTAAACATTTACAGAAGCGAACACAGTGACCAGACACTGGTATGTCAAAGAATGTAGCTAATCTCTCATTGCAGAGTGTGTTTTTAACCACAGCAGCTCTTCTTGTACAACTCTCAACCAAGCAGGAACACTAACGTGTGTAACTTTATTACACTAAAGTGACCCTGTATAGTCATGTGTGAACACACCACAGCATTTTTAACCTTTTTACTAAGTGAAGCAGTGGGCTGCCACCAATTATGGTGTATGGGGATGTTTCCTTACTCGAGGGTACATCAGTGATGACACTAGCAGTCCTAGGATTCAAACCCACAATCTTCTGATCACAGGTCTAACTCTGTGAGAAACGCCTATGCATTTTAGATCTCTACTGGACAAATACTAAAAGAGAAGAAAAAAATTGCCTTATAATAAAAATTGTCTTATAATGGTTCCGTGGCATCTGATGAAGTGACATGTCGAGAATTCGATGTCTCAAATCTTCCAAAAAGAGCAAAAATAACAACATTAATACTGTTATTAGCCATTTCTCTTGAAATGGCCAGTGAGTGGAATAACAAGGTAGAGCTTCCTAATAAAGTGGCCCGGGAGCAGAAGCCCAAAGTAGGTGTTCCTAGTGGCTAGTGAGTGAATTACAATGCAAAATTTCCAAAAGTGTACTGTTAACAAAAGTATACTTAAGATCATGAAGTATTAAAAAATAGCTTTCTTTACTTTTGCAATTTGTTAACAGTACAGCACTTAGGACAGACACACATGCACTTATATCTCCTCTTACCTGACAGGAGTCTTTGCCTCCCTCCTTGTATCCAGCACAGAGCATGTCATTGCGCATGTTGACTTGCTCGCTGGGATTAAGCTGAAACATTTCTTGACAGGCAGACTGATCGATGATTGGCACCTGCACCTGCTGCAGCATCCCAGTGCCCTGCAGAGAGACTACAGCCACACACAGAGCAGACTGTAAACTATATTTTGTACACACATCCTCTGCAAAGGTGGTAGCAGAATAGATTAGTGAGGTACTTGTAGCCGTCTGACTCTGCAGCATGAATCTCAGAACCAAATAATGAGTACTGTTATCTGGAGCCTGGTTCAAGGGACCAAAATGCTTTATAATTGTTCCATAAATCCAGAATCTGATAAAATGACCAGAAAATGGTCTCAAAAAAAAAATAATAATAATAAATGCATCCCAATCTGAATGTTAGCATGAAGAAAACAACACAAAAACAGTAAAAATAAACCATCAATTGCAAAATGTACAGAATGTAATTTCTTTAAAATGGTGGTTATAGTAAACACTTGCATAAACTGTGTGATATGCACATAAGGACGGACCAAATATATACCGTACATGGCTCATGCACCTCTAAATGGAACCAGGCACCATGTACACAACTGCTATTTTATTTACCTTACAAACCCACTAGTGAAGTTACATGTGTCATTTAAGTGTTTGCATAAAATGTTGATGGTAAAACATGGTCTGAACCAAAAATGTATTTATTTATTGCTCCAAAATGCGTTGCATGTGTCCCTCTGCAATGAATGGGTCTTGTTTTATACAAAAAGCTTCTCAAACAATCTGAAACAATGTCTCACGCATTCATAGCCAACATTCTTTGACCTCAGTGTTTACTGCACTCACCTCCGTCTCTTATGTCGCCCCAGCCGGTGATGGTGCACAGCGTGCCTGCTGGAAACTGCGTGTCCGAGTCTGGCAGGCAGATGGGCTGGACGTGGTCAGAAAAGGTGACTGGATTATTAAGCTTCACCAGAGCAATATCTTGTCCAAACAAGGGGTCTGTGTAGCCGTACGGTACCACCACCTGGCTGATGGTGCTGGATATCTCATAAGGGTTCCAGCCATTCAGTCTCTGCCTACCCACATAGATGGTGTAGGAAGACGTGTCGGTAGGACTGGGAAGTGAAACGGGGGACAAAACGCTTAAAGATGTCGTCCTCTGTAACTCCAATGCAAACAGTGAACTGGCATGTATGATCACATTTTCATAAAGCTAGTTGCTACAAGCATATTTATCAGGAAAACATTTATTTCAATGAGTCAGAACAAGCCTAGCACCAAACATCAGGCATAGAGTTAAAGGTGAATTCCACCGTGTTTTCAAAATTTAGTGTTTGTCAACAGAATCATTAAAGGTGGGCTTGGAAAGAAAAGGTTCATTGTAGAGACTCGGATTCCTTTTCAGTGGTGCTAATGGAACCAGATGCAACATCACCAACACAAATGTGGCCATTCTATTTAATATCAACCCTATATTACTCCCGAGTGTGTATATGGAATGCTGATGATGCTAAAATAGCATCAATTTTGAGCTAAATTTGATCCAAAGCTTTTTGGAAACCGTGAAATGTATGTCACACCACCCTCTCCATCTCCATGGTTTATCTGTAACAGAGCATTTGACACCAAACACAGCCTGTTTATGTCTTAACCATTTAAACATACACAATGTTAAGTTTCACTTCATTAGCATTAGTGGGAGAAAAATACTACATTGCTAAAATGTGATTCCATCCCCCCCACCTTTGACAGATTATATTGTATTAAATAGATTAAATTGTATTTATAATTTGGCACTCCTATCTCAGAACCCCCCCCCACTTTTGGAAAGCTTGATCCGCCCCTGCATACATATAAGGATGCCTTCCAGTCTGCTATTTTTCCAGTGTTCCCACTCATAGAAGCACTGATGCACTAAAAGATGATAGAAAACCTGTAAACAAAAACAACATCCAGTTTATTGTAAGTAAATACTACTTACGATAAACTGGATGTTGTTTTTGTTTACAGGTTTTCTATCATCTTTTAGTGCATCAGTGCTTCTAGGAGCGGGAACACTGAAATTATTTACCAAGAAATGTGAAAAGTGATGACATTGATCACAATAACAACAACATACTTTTATACTGGTGTAATAAATGTAATAATATATGTTAATTTTGCCCAGTCCTAGATCAAAGGTCACTAAACAGTAGACATAAAAGTGACATATAATAGACCAGAGGGACTTGGTTACATTTGTGCTAAACAGAAACATCTCCAGACTCACTTTGGGAAGCAGTGAGCGGCAGACAGAACCCATTTCGAATCGATTAGCGTTCCTCCACAGACATGTGTCGACGATTTCTAAAATAAAAAAAAAGCACAGAAAAGCAGAGAAGGTTTAATTAACAGTACAAGTTCCACATGTGTGTCCTGGTTAACACAGAATTGTACCGGATGATTGTTACAAACTCCTGTGCAACAAACCTCAGCAAAAGGACCACAAACTGATGTCAGACAACATGTGATTATACAGAGTTGAAAAGAATTGAAAAATGCAGTACTGTATATCGTCACTGTCAGAAAAATCCTTGCATCTCCAAAGATAGATTATGAATCTGTTCAACATTTAATATATTATGTATTTTTTAAAAATAGGGAGATAAGCTACATTTATTTGATGCTAAGTAGGATCCTGCTGATCATACTTAGCATCAACCAATCGAAAAGACACGTTAGAATGCATTCATGCTGCATAAAAACAGACAGCAGCTCTGTTTCACCAGGAGCTTATCCAAATTTGGGTACTGTAAAGTCTAGAACTGGTGCCCATGCTCATTATCATTCACCACCATTATAAAGAAATTTATACAATGACATTTAATTACATTCATTTGGCAGAGGCTTTTACCTTACAGAGCCAAAATCTTTATGCAGGTAGTGCAAGATAAATAGCATTGGGAGAAGAGATACTCTTTGAATCGATGAATCTTCAGGAGGTTTTTGAAGCTAGAGAGCTCTTCTTCTGCTCTAGTTGTTTTGGCAGCTCATTCCACAAGTGGAGAACCATGACTGAGACCGGTCTGAACCGGGTTTGCCTTGTGTGTATGGATGGCAGAGCCAGACGATCTTCGTTGGAGAAGTGGAGGAAGCGAGTGGGAGCATAAGTGTGAATGAAAGGATTAAACTAGTTGGGTGAAGACCCATGTCATTCTGTAGGCAAGAGTTAGGTCAATTGTGGGTAGCCAGTGACCATGTAGGATCAAGGTGGTCATTCCTAGAGAGAAAATCTGAGACCCGCTTGATGAGGACATTTCAGTGATTTGGGATAAGAATAGAAGCAACAAAGCCTGGCTTCTTAATTCTTAACCTAAGCGCTGTTAAAACAGGGCTTTTTGAAGAGAGGCATAATATGAGCCGATTTGAAGCTCGTAGGAAATGTTGGACGTTGGGGAGGCAGTGACACCCTGGGTAGGTATAGTGGAACAAGGGTTAACCCTGTGCGATTCAAAGAATTAACTACTGTTAGCCATCAACTTCTCAGTGAAGGAGGTGGCAAAGACCTCAACTGAGAGGTTTGTTTCTGCAGGAGGTGGATGTGGAGTATTAGAGAACAATGTTTTAACAGTAGGTTTTGAGTGTCCGTGGTAATGAAGCATTTCACAATAATTGCAGCCTGAAATCCTGTTCACCACTGAATTATGGGCGATTTTTGAGGAGTGAATGGAATTCCCTTTTTCTGTTTATTAGCTTCTGGCTTAAATGGGTCTTGATCTACCAACCAAAAGTCTAAAAAAATCCACCTTCAAGAGGTCTGCTGCTGTTCTGATCGCTATTAGAGTCATGCATTAGTAACAAGACAAACAAGTCTCTCTGGGTATATACAGCAATCCTTAAATTATATTTAATACCTTTTTTACTACCTTCAGATTTATTTTAATACCATAAAGACACAGAGTTGCAGTTGTTAATCAGAAACCTCTCTAATATTTATGCAGATTTTGACTACTCACAATAAGTTAGGGATATTGTTATTTACATAAGCGCTTTTCCTATTGGCTCTCAATAGTAACGTAATAAGTAAACTTTCCCTTTGATTATACTAATAAATGAATGAAAATGGTGTTTCTTCTCATAAATTAATATTTATAACCCCCAAAACGTAGAAAAATTGACATTGTAAGTAGCGGGTGTTTCCACCATTTGCCCCAGTGACAGCTTGACAGTGACATCTCATGCTCCTCACCAGCCTCATGAATTTATTCTGAGGCAATGTGTTCCACTCTTCCACAAATGCTAGACGCAGTTCTGCCAGGTCATACAGGGGTTCAGTCCCTGCTTCAACTGGGCCCAGATGTGCTCAATGGGGTTCAGGTTAGGGGACATTGATGGCCATACCATATGAGGCACTACAACTTCCTGTGACAATTGTGCCACGATGTGGTGAAGCATTATCATCCATGAACAGAAAGTTGGGGGTGTGCTGGCGGAATTGGGGGATGATGATGGGTTCTATAATGTCTCTGAAGTAAGAACATATAGTGACTGGTCCATGTACAATAACCAAATCAGTTTTGCGCTGACTGGTGATGCCTGCCCAGACTGTTGCACCTCCTCCACCAAAGCAAACCCTGGGGACCATGTTGACCTCAGAGTATCGCTCACCTCGCCTTCTCCAGCATTTGTGTAAGGTGACCCGACACTCATCAGTGAACAGAACAGTAGACCACTGCCGTACTGTCCAGGTCACATGGTCTTGTGCCTGCTGCAAACGTTCACAGCAGTGTCTTAGGCCTCATTTACACGGCAGGTCTTGATGCTCAGTTCTGATTTGGTGCCTATATCTGATTTTTCTGACCTTCTGTTTACACTTTTTAAAAATTGTTACCCATATCCGTTTTGCTTGTTTACACTTGCTAGAGCAAGGGGGGTTGTTACACCATTTATATTTACATTTCAGCACACAGTAGCCAAGATGGACGAACGTGAAATGTGCTTAATGCTAGCTCTGCGATTTATGCAAATTCGCCAAATAACACCATGAGGCGGAGAAGAAGGAAAAGGGCGATTATTGCAGCCTGCGCATATACTTCAATTATGATGGTCTTGATTATTCAGAGGAATGTCTGAGTGCGTAAGAGATTTCAGGATTGGTGGGAGAATATTGTGCATTTATTTCACTTGGTGAATAAAAATAAAACAAGCTACATAAAATGTGCAACGAAGACATATTTCCAACACACTGGCTAGCATTCTTTACAGGAACTGTTGATGCATTACAAACTGGCATCTTCTGAATTAACTGTGATATCACTGCACAAATTGGCATCAACTACATAAACTGGTGAACTGCTATTTTATTTTAACATAAAATTGTACTATATGTACAATGTTTCATCAGCAGCAATTATGTGGCCTGCATTTAGCACTGTGCTAATTGGTGGGGTTAAGCTTTCAATTATTGATAGCTGCCTCATAATGGAAGTATTAAACTGCCAAAATACAAACACTAAACACTAGTTAACAACATGCCCTCACATTCTACATTACCAGTAACTTTTCACATTTACAGGGCCCATGTCCTGGTAAAACAAACATATTTTTTTTTAAAGAGGTTGTTAAGTTTGAAATACTCACTCACTCCCTCCCTCCCAAAACTGCTGTCCATATTTTGGAGAGGTCACAAAATCCAGAGCATTTTCTCATATTCGCCTATTTAGCCTACAGCAGTTTAGCCCTACCCACTCAAGCTGAAGTCAAAAGGAGCGTTTCGGCCCAAGCTGATTTTTGACTGAGAACAATGCTTTAAGAGTAGGCTTTGAATGTCAGGGGTAATGAAGCTTTTTACAATAAGCTTTTCAGATTAAAGGCATTTCGAAGTCCTGTTCACCATTGAATTATGGGGAATTTTTGAAGAGTGAATGGAATTCCCCTTTTCTGTTTTTTAGCTTCTGGCTCAAAGAATGGTTCTTGATCTATTCATTTAATAAACTGGCAAGAACATTATTCTCTGAAGCTGCTGTTCATGACAGAATACCCCCAGCTCTCTAAAGGATTGACCAGTGATATCAGAAGTATTTAAACAAACTAACGCAAACTTTAGCAGATAAAATTTCCCTCAACATAGGAAACTTCCTAGTCTAAAAAAATACCTTTTTTATAAAAATAATACCTCTAAAACCAAATGTAACACTTTTAATGGCCTTAAATGTATCACTCACTCCCTCCCTCCCAAAACTGCTCTCCACTGCTTTTGTGAGGTCACAAAAACCAGAGCATTTTCACATATTTACCTATTTAGCCTACAGCAGTTTAGTCCTACCCCCTCTTTTTAAAAAAAGCACTGAAATTGTATGTTTTGTAATCATTCCGCCCTGGAAAACAAATGGTTCAAACAAATCATTAAGAGCCCAACATTTATATGACATTCATACCCATGATGAGTGTATGTAAACTTCTGATCTCAACTGTATATCACAGTAACAAAACCTATTCAGTTCTAAGAGAAAGAAAGTTTGGAAATTGGTGTAATAATGGATGACTGTTTGGATGTTGGATGCATAAAAAGACCTAGAAAGAAGACGTTGGAACTTTAATCCTTCATGAACTAAAACATGGGGCAAAAGAATGGACTTCTTACAGGAGCAGAAGAGGAAATATGTAGCACTGGAATGCAACCGGTTCGAGTGGCACTTCCAAGATTACTGCTCAGGAACAAAGAAGGCAAAGAAGATCTGGACAGGGCCGGTCATAGTTCAGAAGTAGCCAGACTAAAGTCTTGCTGCTTCACTGGACTTGTCAAGCTACTGGGCCTCAAAAATGTGTAACCGGATACTTCTCCAGTTTCAACAGTGGACATGAATAATACTCGACATGCAGATGTGTTTGATACTGAAAAACAAAATTATTTGTTGTGTTAGCTCCTACTTCCAGTCCCCCCCCCAAAATGATCCAGCTCAGAATGTATGATGGAGTCTTCCATGAACTGGATCAGGTGTGCTGAGGCCCCATCGCACAGTAATAAAGCCAGGCTGATCCTTAAACACCCCCTTACTCCCTTTATAGAGTCGCTGTGACACACTGCCACTTGTAGCTTACGGATTCAATTATTAATTGCAATAAAGTTAGATACACTTAGAACAGGTTACTGTAATTTCATTTTGTTACAGGCACAGTAATGGGTTATGGGCTTTAAAAAAATAAACAAATATTAATTATGACATCAACGGCGGGCGTCTGGGGAGCAGTGTGTGAGGACAGTACCTCAGTGGTGCCACTAGCAGTCCTGGGATTCAAACCCACAATTATTATTAAAGTTTCAAAATAAATATTTACTCGCCAATCTATCCTGTCCATATATAGAAACTAAAAAGTAAACACAGTTCACTAAACCAACACATAGATCTCCATATTCATCCACAGCAGTTTAACACTGTGCACTCATGTTAGCTCATTTGCATATATCAGGTACAGTTACAGAAACAGCCTATTCATAATGTTGGTTTACAGAGGTTGGCAGGCCTTTCCATTAGCTTATTTGAGTCACTATTTCATTATTACAGTACCTGAATGTCCACCTGCCATGGCCAGTGACCTTCTGCTGCGTCGTATCCACCAACTATCCTGGTTTGCAGAGGTGGGCGGCCACATTCTGAAAGAGATTTTAGGTTTATTTTTTAAAAAGGGCTTTCCGTCTTCAGCTCAGAGGAATAAAACAATTTTTTTCCCTATATTTTGAGGACAAAATCACAGTAACTCCAAGTAAACCTACAGGTTGAACATGGCTTGTATGCACACGCAGGGAGACACCCATCTATGCACATGCAAGTCTTTTTTTGTTTTTTTGGTCAGTGTTTCATTGAAAGAGCCTGGTGCACGTTTAGTCAAATGGAAATTCAGGGAGTGAGTTTCATTATATTAAAGCCTACAGAAGCTTAATTATGATAGACACCAGGGTGTTACAGCCCATACATTGTTACACTTCATCTTCCTTCTTTTTTTATTTTAATAAATATGATTTTTAACCTATTAAAGTTTCGTAGTCCCTACATGCATATTTTGCATAGATTTCAAATCAATGTTTTTGTGATGGTATAAAAACAAACATGTACAAATATCCAGTTATTCAGCCTACAGCAGTTTAGCCCCTAAGAAAATGAAGCATAAGGAGTTTTTCAGCCCTGCAGTACAGAACAGCCAACCAGAACATGAGTCATTTACATAGATGTCTTAAAGGCACAGCAAGAGAAAGAGTCTGTTTAATTGTAAGGAATAAAAAGAGGTTAAAGAGAGGTTAGAAAATGGTCTAATTCCTTACAATTAAATCGGCCATTTCTGTCTTTAAAACTGACATATATACATATATATATATATATAGATAAAAGCTGCTGTTCTGATTGGCTGCCCTGTATTGGGCCTCAGCTTGAATGGACTGCACAGATTGGGGAGGAAAGGTAATC
>JBBMFX010000101.1:25288537-25301730 GCA_037832545.1 Rhabdalestes septentrionalis | reverse complement strand
AGAGAGAGAGAGAGAGAGAGAGAGATAGAGAGAGAGAGAGAGATAGAGAGAGAGAGAGAGAGAGAGAGAGAGAGAGATTTTCTGCAGAATTTGCCCGGGGTACCATGAACTGTTGTTGAGAAAACTGACAGACGTAGAAGAAGAAATAGAAGAAGAAGGGAGGAAGAAAATGATGAGGATGAAAAAGAAGTAGTACAAGGACAAGAAGAGAAAGAAGAAGAGGGGAAGAAGTAGTAGACGAAGAAGAAGAAGAAGAAGAAGTGGAGATCCAAATAACGTGTTAGGGAGTAAATACTGATCTAAACTGTTTGGGACTTTTACTGAAGGCATCCAATAATGGAGATACTTTGTATAAAACCTGCCGCGCTCCCTCCATCCACTAAACCACCACTGAAATGTTTGAAGTGTATTTACAAATAACAGCCGTGCATATCAGGCTAGTTTAGAAATACGTGTCGTGAATACCAATAACACGCGCAGACATCCATATACAGCGCTGTTCCAGATCTGAGGCCTCGCTGCACTTTGATGTGCTCGCGCCTGATAGACTGCGATGAATGGGCACAGTTTAGACATTTCAAAGCCCTCACTTCACAACTCGTTCACGGCAAATATTTTGAAGAGGGAGTGAGATCTGGTTTCAAGGATGGAACTTATGTTCACAGGCAGCGTGCGAATTAGGCACGAGCATTCGCTTACCCTCTTCAGACGGAGCGGGATCCGCCAGGTTTCGCCCACTAATTAGGGGAAGAGAAGCGATTTCTCGACAGGCGCCGGCCGGGGCACCCGAGGTTCCCAAACCTGACCCGGCGGAGGGAGAGCGACACTTCTTCTTTTTTACCAAAATAAACGCAGGGGATCCGTGAGCAGCAGCTGTCTCGCCGACATGCCGCCGACATTTCATTACGTTTCTAACAAGGGATGATGCTCAAATCTCAGTTTAGATCCATTATAGAGGTCCTAATTCCACTTTGGCAGAAACCTTTGCCTATACAGCCTCTGGCCTATTCAAGATTAGGTTAGTTTTATCTGTAGAAATAATTTCTAGTGATCTTAATCCAGTATGTATCTGTTCTTTTTACAGAGTAATAGTAAAAGATCAGGAGGGATCTTAATCCAGTGTGGATCTAGAGTGTGTGCAATTTAAACAATGTTGACAGTGATACTTGTGAAATGAATTCTATTCAGTGTGAATCTGTAGTGTTTATAATAGCTAAAGTGTGGCATCAATCATTGTGTATGTATCCAGTATGAATCTGTTGTGTGTGTAGTTCATGAATGTTGATAGTAAAACAATAGAGTGACTTAAATCCAGAAGGAATCTGTAGGGTTTGTAGTTCAAGAATTCTGAGAGTAATAATTATAGAGTTACGTTAATGCAATATGTAGCTGTACTGTGTGCTGTTTTACAGTCCGACAGTTGTAAAAAAAAAACTGTGTGCGGAGTTTAATCCAGTAGGAATCTGCCACGTATGTATTTTTTACAAAGTGATAGTAAAATATCAAGAGTGATCTTAATCCAGTATGAATCTGCAGTGTGTGCAGTTTATACCATGTTGACCGTGATAATTGTGAAGTGAATTCTATCCAGTGTGAATCTGCAGTGTTTATAGTTTCTAAAGTGTGGCAGTAACTCAAATCTATTATGAAACTGTAGTGTGTGTATTTCATGAATGTTGATAGCATTATCATAGGCTGACTTAAATCCAATGTGAATCTACAGTCTTTGTAGATTTTACAGTCTGATGGTGATGATGGTGGGGTGAATTTAATCCAGTGTGAATTTGTAGCGTGTGTATTTCATGAATTCTGTCAGTAATAATTATAAAGTGACTTTAATCCAGTGTGAATTTGCAATATGTGCTGTTTTACAGTCCAGCAGTAATAACAGTGTGGTGATTTCAATCCAGTATGTATCTGTAGTGAGCGCTATTCATGAATGCTAACAGTGATCATTTAGAAGGGATTTTAATCCAGTATGAATTTGCAGTGTTTGTTTCAAGACATGGTGTCCACAAATTTGAAATAACGTTTATAGCGAAATGATCTGTACAAAATGTATCGACATAAAAAACCCCACAATGCAAAGCAAATATGTTAAATAAGGTAAATAAGTAAAAGAAGGTATGTTAAATAATGACAGTAATTTAAATTAAGGAAGTATTCAATGTTACGATTATTTAACAAAGTTTTTTTCTTGTTTTTAATTATCGTTTTGATTTATTTCGTGTAGAAAACTCTTACAGGCAAATTATTTATGTTCTGTTTGCACAAAGATTGAAAATATCAGACAACTGGAAGTTTTTTTTTTTCATAAATATCATCTATCACTTCGTACAGGTGAGTATGAGCGACCCATGCCGTGCCCATCTCAAATGTAGAGTGGAGTCAGTTACCAGTGACTGAGAGACAGAGAGAACAGGATGGACGTCTAATAAAGTGATTATCCTTCCTCTACGTGATCTGAATCGTTCTGAAGTGGTTCGGCCCAAACTCAGCATGTCCTGAAGCCTGAGGAACTCGCTCAGGCGCTCGGACGGCCAGGGAACTTGGCAGAGACGTGAAACGATGGAAGGTCTGCCATAAATGTCTGTGAAGTCCTATTCTTATTCATCTCTGTAAGAAGTATGGATGGCTGCGTCTGAGAAGTCGGTTATAGGAGGTTTTTGATTCGGTATTGAAAAATAATCTTCAGAAGAAGTTCTCAAATGTCTTTTTAAGTACATCTGAATTTCAGTAGAGGTCGGTCCCACATTACTGTCACAAAACTCACACTCGGCAACCTGGACCGAGTCCATGGCGCCCTGCTTTATGGCCACTGGCCACCTCATCAGTTTAATTTTAGTCATTTGGATATTAAAGAAGACGCAACTGGTACAGAGAGTACCCTTTTAATTTGGGATATTTGTGGACATGCTTTATTGGCTGCACTTTATATTCGCCATAATTCAGGTTCAGGGACGAATGAACTTTGTCATGAGTAAAGTGAAATAAAGATTTCCAGAATAAAGCTGCTCCCATTTATGCAGCTTTATTCTGGAAATTCTAGAAATGTGAGGAAATAACAGAACATGTTCTTTTAATTAGGTATATTTCTTGAGATGTTTTCTTAGTCGCGGATGGGTGATTTTAGGCTTGTTCACATGGTGGAAAAAAAAAATCTGTAATTATAAAACTGCTTATGGACAAAAACATGCAACCTGTTATTATTATCAACTTGTAAGTTCAAGGTTAATAAACTAACAGGGATTATTTTTATAGAAATGAATGTTTCCTGGACATAAAAGAAAAAAAATTAAATACCACAAATGGGACAATCTACTTCAAAATGTACAACTTTGCATATTTTATCAAACAAATGTCTTCTAACTTTTGGTAGGTGATATTAAAATGTTCTTTTAGTTGTGAAGTATTGTCAAATGTTGGAATTTGACGATTGGAATCTTTTGTTTTACTGTTTCCTGAAGAAAACCAAAAGGTTTTCATGTCATTTTAGTACAAAATGTAACTGTGAGCTAGTAGAAAATCCTATAATAAAATGTTTCAGAATATGGTTAGAAAACATCATGAGAAAAAAAAAATGTGTGAAAGTTCTGCTCCTGAAGGTGGAAAAAGCCAATTTTAAAAATGAGCTTCAGAACTGAGATTACTGAAAACATTTGCTGAAAAGATTTTTTGTTTAGTCTTAGACTCGCATTTGGGGAAACTGGTTTTAAAAGTAATAAAATCTCAAAATCGAAACTTCTATACATCATACAGTTCTAATGAAAAATGCCTGAAGCTAACGCTAGGCTAGCAGGTTCCCCGTACCTGATCAAGGCTGCCTCTGCCAGAACAGCCCATTCAGGCGTTTTAGAGTGGCTGTGTCTGCGTTAACTAAAAATGACATGTTTTACAAATAGCCACTAATAAAATTGAGGACTGGCATCTCTCAAAAATTGTCTCGGCTAATTCTGCCGCCGCTGCGCTTTTTGTGGGCGGAGGTTAATCGAAGTTTGTGATGCAGAGATGATTGTTTCCAACAGAGCAGGACAAAGAGGCTTGAAAAGGCGCGACATGACAGAATCTCGTAAAAAAAAGGGCCAATGCAGCACCCTGTCTGAGGAACCTTTGCAAACATGTGCTGGTAAGATGGCTGCCTGTCATATAGATATACACTCACAGAAATGTTTAGGCCCAATTTCAAAGATTTCTGTATTTCAATTGCATATAAAATTTCCATCCATTTGAATGACTTAGATTTAACAGAAAAAGGCCAATAAACTTTATGTGCTGCATATTTGTCAGTCACATGTAAATGAAACAGTTAAGAATTAGATTTATGTCATCTGAGTACCAAAGAAACCCGATGTGATCTGAATAATCATTTAATCACTTAATCTTTAAATAAACCTTATGTAAACGATCTCATACATTTTAACTAAATAATACTTGATTGATCCAGGGCTCATATGTTTCAACTGATTCAGTTTCATTGTTTTCACAGTGCAAAATAAAAATAAATAAATAAATAAAAATTAAATACACAAACATTAAATAAGGAAATTAAGTGAAACTATTGGGTAGGTTGGTAAATGCACATTTGTTAAGATATTGCACCGAGCCATTGTCATTGTTCAGTGGCAGCATTGGAATGTCTGCATGGAAGGAATCTGCATACACACACACACACACACACACACACACACACACACACGCACACACACACATCTAAAGACAACATCACTGCACAGTGCTGCCACAATCATTACACACACACCCCTAGACACTGCCCCCCCCACTCTACCCCCCCACCAATTTATGTCTGGGCCAAAGCCCTGCTAATTAGTAGCCTCATGGAGGAAGACTGAGGGTTAGGAGGGAGAGGGAGAGTACATAAAGGAAATAATGACAGGACATTGATGAATAATGAAAGATAAAAGGACAAGTGCATCCTGAGGGCCTTAGGACATAGCAGTGTTTTTGAAACATGTCCAAGGCATAGCCTAGCATTAGCCTGGAATTATGTAATATATATCTTTTCCTACTTGATTATTTACTTTTTGTTTTTTGTGATATTTGTTTCACGTGGCAGAGTTTGAAAGGACACACTACCCTGATGTATTTGCTAGAGAGCGTTTAGCAAACAAAATCGACCTTCCAGAAGCAAGGATACAAGTAAGCACCTCCACATTTAAGCTTTTAGAAATGGAATCCTGTTGAAATGTGTCAGCACAATGTTGTACATCTACACCTACCATCCTCCTCATTCACACGTCTACTTATTGTCCATGCCATGAGCTAAAACTACATTATATGGACAAAAGTATTGGGACACACCTACTTTTCAGGCTTTGGGCTAGGCCCCCTTACATCTAGTGATGGACAATCTTAATGCTCCGGCATACCAAGTTATTTTGGGCAACACCATGCTTCCAACTTTATGGACACAGTTTGGGGAAGAACCTTTTCTATTCCAGCATGACCGTGCCACAGTGCACAAAGCAAGCTCCATGGCTGGATGAGTTTGGTGTGGACGAACTTGACTGGCCCACACAGAGCCCTGACCTTATCCTTTGGGATAAAATGGAATGGAGATAGCAAGCCAGGCCTTCTTGTCCAACAGCAGTGTCTGACCTCATAAATGCTCTACAGAATGAATGGGCCCAAATTCCCACATAAACTCCAAAATCTTGTGGAAAACAGGGAGACCAGCTCCCTTTTAAAGTATATGGATCTTAATGCAATATCAGTAAAGTCCCTGGTAGTGCAATGGTCAAACATCCAAATAGTTTTGTCCATATAGTGTATGTGTTTACTGTACTGCACAATTTATAAACTGCACAATTTATCAAACTTCTTTTCCACATTCATTGATCAGTTTCTGACCACAGAGTGGTGAATCATTCTCAGCACAGTAGAAGACACTTACAGTAGTGTATATGATCCTTTTTACAATATGTGATGTGATCTGTGTGGCCTAAAAATTGCAGTTTGGCTATTGTGCAGTTCTAAAGTTGTGGAGGCAATTGTGATGAGATATCATAAAATCCGGAATTGTGGTGCAAACATGAAATTTGTTGTGATACAGATCTGCTCTTTATGCATTCAGTTTTCAGCATGCCATCAAAATATTTCATGAGATAAGAAAGTGTGAGATAACATTGTTGCCTGAAGAGTTCACGGATTGGACACATGGTCACTAGTGCTGTGATTACGTGATGCTAACACGTTGTCTCCAGTGTGAATTTGCTACTGGCCTACAACTTGACTGAGACCTAGTGATGTTGAGTAGGAGGATGTTATTTTACTTAAGTAAAATTTGTTCTGGGGCCATAAGGCTTTAGCTGACTAGAGTGGAACTGTTAATGTCTATGGGCCTCTGCCAGTTGCTAAAGGTTTGAGATCGATCAGTTGTGCTTTTATGGCGCAATATGATCCGTTTCAGGATTTATGTCATAGATCCAAGCCAGACACTTTCGCTCGATTCCAGCTGAGTCAGTGTGTTATTGGGGGAAGCCCTTGTGCGCTCCCACACATAGTGTTTACTTCACAAACACAGTGAAGCAGACATGACAGCTCGTCAGTTTCATCTGCCACATTCACGCGCCTCTGCGTGACCTGATTGATTGACAGGTGTGGTTCTCCAACCGAAGAGCCAAGTGGAGGCGAGAGGAGAAGCTGCGGAACCAGAGGAAATCCGGGGGTGGGACATCCTGCAGCCAAACACACACTCCACTGACCACCTCCTTCAACTCGGCCGTCTATCATCAGCAGCTTGGCAACAGCACAGGTGCATCCAGTAATATATATGTGTCTCAATGGTGCCAATTTTAACCCTCTAATGCTCAGTGTTGCCCTAGGGCAACAGAATGTTTTCTTAAGCCAGTAAAGGTTTTTTAGATGGCTGCAGTCAATCATAATGTTCAAAAGTGTGCCAAAGGTAAAGGTTTGAAATTAAGTTGAAAAGATAGATTTAAAATTTACATAGCAAGAAACAGACAAATAGTAAACATACTTTTATAAATGTAGACACTGAGGACACCACTGACGATGAAGATGATGGTGAATATGAAGATGCAGGTTCCTGGGTGTACCTGTACCTGAGTACCCAGTAAATTGCACAAACTGTAAAGTACACAAAGTGCAACAGCAGAGAAAAGCAGCTTTTTGAAGTTTTACACAGAGTAAAACCCAACACACACCATGATACAAACACGCATCTATGCAAAATCTCGCATGTAAATAGGTTTCAAGCCTCTAGTGTTTTTTGCTTGATGGTTTGTTAGTGATTGTATATTGTTCTCTGAGCATTATTTCCTGATCCATTAGTGCACAATTTTGTCTGTGATTTCTTACCGATTTCTTACCATTGTAATACAATGTTTCGCTTAGTCAATGAAAAAGTATTTTTGGACAGGAGGTGGTGATGATGGGGGCGGGTGGGGGATTTGACCACCCCAATAAAATGTTTTAGCAAACCAAATGAACCAGGACATAATGCAGAATACTTTGTATCATGTGTGTAGTAGAGGGTTAAAATGTAATTCCTTTTTTATCTGTCTTTTGTATGTGTCTTCAGGGTCCATGCTTGGTCAAAGTGAGACCTCCCTTTCAGGCTACAGCTCCCTTTCTGTCTATTCTGGAGTCCAGGTAGGGTTTGTAACTCTACATAATTAAACATGTAAGGCAAATATCTGTGAAAAGTATTGAGTTTTCCTGTAAGATTATTGATTATAAACTGAAGAAGAAGAAGAATACTTTTATGAAATTATTTCAATGGCATTTAATGTATTTTGAATCTCCAACAAAGTTAATGTTCCAAACTGCTGCCCTCTGGCGGATCTGATCAGAACTGACATAAAACAAATGCTGTTGTGTAATAAAATAGTATTCTCTTCTCAACATAAACAATGCTATTCATTACCATGTAAAAAAGAAAGTAACGAGAGATCATTTTATTACAGAAGGATAGAATCTTTATGTATAATTTTACACAGAATAGTATGAAGAATAATTGAGTGTTCTTTTGAATGTCAAGGAAAGTATTATATTAATAAGATTTGAACATGTATTTTTCTCTCTACCCCACTCCCAATTCCCCAATATCCACATTGTTTACATTTTTGTGGATTTATTTTGTGTTGTGTGGATTTGGCATTTATGTTCAGTCAGCCCCTCAGTCCGCCACCTCTTACTCATGCATGCTCCCCCCTTCCCCCTCGGCTCCTCGATCTTTTGAGGCTTCACCATACCCATCTCCACACCTCCCTCCTCCCACAGCCAACGGGAGCACAGGTATGTTCCTACACTTTACCTTTTACAGATTTGACAGTGTTGGTCACAGCACTTCTGGGTTACACATATATATATATTTTATATCTTTCCTATTTGATGTGCCTAATATAAAACAATAATCTTAATGAATAGGTTGGAGAACCACCTCAGGTTTGTGAAAGCAGGTGCAAAACCACCAGGTAGCTGGTTAGGGAATTGCTCCTGCAATTGGAAGGTTGTAGGTTTGAGTCCCAGGCCTGGCAATATCACAGCTGAGGTACCCTTGAGCAAGGTACCGTCCTCACATGCTGCTCCCTTGACAGCTTTTCCAGTTGCCCTCTTAGTAAATGGGTTAAATGTTGATGACACTGTTCACACTGTGAATTGTAGTGTGTTATTATTTGACAAATGGTTCACGTTCACCAAGCAATACTATGGTCAATACCATCATTTAAAAGGCACAAAAATCGTCTAATTCATGCTTTTGTAAGGCTAGAGTAAAACATGGTTTGTAAATATTTAAGAAAGTACAGTGTCTGAGAATGTACCTTTTATACTCCAGTCCATACATGGATGCCATAACAAAATCCTAAATTCATTGTGGTTATGTACATATGGCTGCTAACTTTAGTGCTGCCCATTCCTACTGAAGTGATGCAGAGTGTTATTTCTGAAGTGGAAGTTGTGAGAAAATAATGAAACAGTGTACACAATTGTATTACATACTCTATATGGACAAAAGTAGTGGGACATTTGGGCTAGGACCATTACTTCCAGTGACCAAGGTATTTTGGACAATGCCATGCTTCCAACTGTGTGGACACAAAGCAAGTTCCGTAAAGACATGATTTGATTAGTTTGGTGTGGAAAAGCCCTGACCTCAACCCCACCCAAAACCGTTGGGACTAACTGAAGCGGAGATTTAGAGCCAGGCCTTCTTGTCCAAAATCAGTGTCTGACATCATCAGAAACTCCTGTCTTGTGGAAAACCTTTCAAGAGAAATGAAAGCTGTTATAGCTGCGAAGGGGGATTAACTCCAAATTAAAGTCTATGTTGTTGAATTAAAGTCATTGTTGGTGTAATGGTCCCAAAACATTTGTCCATGCAGAGTATCATACATGTCACAGTAGCAAACCACTTAATCCCAATGAAATATACAGGTCTACCTGTATTGTGTGGTTTTATAGCATGTTAATATACACTTACAGAGGAAACAACATAATACAGGGAACGTGTAAAAGCTGGCCCGTTTCATGGACTTAATGGAATTCATTTAATAAATATGTAAATCTTATATGTCTGCAGGTTTGATCTCTCCTGGTGTTTCAGTACCGGTCCAAGTTCCAGGGAACGAGCAGAACATGGGGCAGAATCTCGGTCAGTACTGGGCCCGACTGCAGTGAGAAAAAAAGAAACGACGATGGTGAGAGGACAATACAGGATGACTCAAAAGGGGAAAGAATGAAAGAGAAAGAGGGAAGCCGTGGGCAAAAGCTTGAGTGTATGTGCACTTTTTAGTACACACCAGGGTATAGCACACATTTCAGATCAGCATTCTAGGCTCATTTTCATTGCAGATGTGATGCAACTCAGCCCAAAAGACATGCTGCCATGATCTCAGAGGTCTCATTTTGTTTCTAGTTAGGGGCGAGTAATATGACAGTCTGTGTTATGGTTATACACATTGTACGGACAAATGTATTGAGACACCTGAACATTACTTTAGCAAGGACTTCAATGATATTGCATTCCAATACATCAACTTTAATATGGAATTGGTCCACCATTTGCATATACAAGATTTTCCACTCTTCTTGGAAGGCATTTCACTAGATGTTGGGGTGTCTGTGGGATTTTGTGCCCATTCATCCTCTAGAGCATTTATAAGGTCAGACACTGATGTTGGGTTGGCTCAAAATCTCCAGGTGTTTGATGTGACTGAGGTCAGGTCTCTGTGTGGGCCAGTCATGCTGGAATAGAAAAGGTTCTTCCTCAAACTGTGTTCACAAAGTTGGAAGCATGATGTTGTCTAAATGTCTTTGTATGCTGAAGCATTAAGATAGTTCTTTTTAGGGAGTAAGTGGCCTGGCCCCTGAAAAACAGATGTGTCCCAATACTTTTGTCCACGTATTGTATATTACACCACAACACACTTTCCTAAGTGTATGGCAGGTATGGTCAGTACTCCTACAATGCAGAAAACCTATATTAATCTTTAAAAGAAAGCAATATTTTGATCAGTTAAGGACATAAATTACCAACAGCAGACACTGCCGAATAGATATCAGACCATGATGCCTTTTTATTGTTTTATTCAATTATCTCTATACTTTATGAAGATTATATTATTTCATGTCCTTCCAAAATAGCTTCTTTTTATGAACACTGAGAAAAAAACAGTACTCAGACATAATAACTGGTTCGTTTTTAAATGTTTTGAATAACTGTTTTTAGTCTTTAAATGTTTTGCTGACGCATTTTACCTTCAAAATATATGGACAAATGTATTGGGACACACCCCTTTTTCAGGGTTTGGGCTGGGCTCCTTAATTCCAGTGAAAGACAATGTTTATGCTAAGGCATACCTAGACATTTTGGTGTAATGGTCATATGTCCCAAAACTTTTGTCCTTATAGTGTATCACAAAACAGAAAATGCACCATGTAAATACTGTACTGTTGTGTCTTTGCCAGTGCACTGCATGTGTGTATAGTAGAAGATTCACTTGTCCACATCCACAATAAAAGTGGATCATTCATCTAAGTGCTCCTGTTTAAGGAGAATTTGCACTTCTTTAATATAGCATACTCAGTATGTATACTGAAAAAGGGAAAAGCTTTCGCCCACGGCCTAAGTGAGTTCAGATGCATCTTGTTAAGTTACCAGAGGAAGTTTAAAAAAAAAAAAAAATAGAGAAGCCCCATACAATTGTTTACAAAAGTATGAATGAGAACTTTTTTAGCATGATGGCCTCAGCTTTAAGGACAAAAATCAAATGTCCAAAACAACAATTATACATGAGTAATTGTAACATTATAATATACTGTGAGGAAAAAAAACATTGTGAAAAATTCAGTGACTTTAATTATGAGCAGGTAAACTCCAATGCTGTGAGAGCAATTTGTTTCTTTGCTTCTGGGTATGTTTCATATGTGTCATATTTCATACAGATCAGCCCTGGCATGTACAATCAAGACAAGCAGGAATGTATGTACTGAAATGTGATAAATATTTTACATGTACATAGTAAGCTCACTGCTACGTTAAAACGCATTCATCTGTCAGACGGCCTAAAATTCAGAGGTTTTTTTTACAGTAAATTATGCCATTTTCTGTCTCCAAGAACCTGAAAGCCCTCATCTGAAACCTTGCACTTAAGCGAATGACTATCACTGATTATCAAGGAGCCATTGACAATCATCATTGTGAACTGAAAATAAAGGATGTCGTGTGGATATTTCTTAACCAGTGAATTCCTAGCATGGTTTTGAAGCGCCTGACAATCCAAAGTTACTCATCATTATTTTTCTTTATTTGACTTTCTTTGGATGTCTTTTCCTTTTACTCCTTTTTGTGCAGACATCTTTCACTATCAAGACTGAGATCTGTGTAACCAGTATATGGTCTTTAGTGTGTGTGTGTGTGTTTGTGTGTGCGTGAGTGAGAATGTGTGTATGTGTGTGTTTTGAAAGTTTCGAAAAGCATGAATGTTTGTGTTTTGTTTGTTATTTCTTGTAGTCAACCTGTTTTGTGTAAGCATTGAGCCCTTTAATAAAAATGTACATGTGAACTCTGCAGTCTTAGACTGTTTTGCCTCTAAAATATTAAGGCTGAACTCAAGCCTTGTAAAAGCTATAATGCACATTTCAAGGTTTCTCTTCAATTGGGGCAGCTGAGGGCCTCATGTTAAGGGTATTGCACCTGCAATAAGTAGGTTGTTAGAAGTGTTGGGAGTAACCCGTTACAAAAGTAACAAATTACTGTAATGCATTGCTTTTTGCTGTAACGCGGTAATGTAAGGCATTACAGAAAGAAATTTGGTAATATTTTACTCGGTACAGTATCGCGCGTTACAATGGCCCGAAGTGTTTTTTTTTTTTCTTCAAACAAATTCCTCCAAATTGCCGCGAGATCAGCAAAGGACAAACGTCAGCGCACTTCTTGTAGTCAGACAGAACAGAGAGATGATTAGGGTGACCAGGCGTCCTCTTTTCCCCGGACATGTCCTTTTTTTTAGACCTGCGTCTTTTTATTTTAGAATCGTCGGGATTTTTGAGCCGCCCAAACATTCTTCACGTCATGGGCATCTCTCCTAAACTTAAAGTCCAGAACGCCCACCGGACCACGACTGAGCTGGTAGGAATGTCCAGGCTAAGGTGTCCTCTTCTTCACAATCCCAAATCTGGTCACCACAGAGATAAGTCAAACTGCAACAATCTAACGTCAGATTGTACTATTTTTAAACAGAAGCCTCTTAATCAGATGCCACATCTTCCACTGGCTGTGTAATGAGCTAATTGAGTGTCATCAGCAACACTCCAAATCCATATTTGCAGGTATTTTGTTGAGAGTAACTTAAAAGTAATGCAATAGTAGTGTAATGCCTTACTTTTTAAATACAGTAGTATTGTAATGTAATGAATTACTTTAAAATGACATTAACAAGTAATAAAAAACACATTACAGTTTTGAAGTAACTTGCCCAACACTGGTTGTTAGTGCCTCCATTCTGATTACATAAATTCATCTTTGTGACAACTTGTCACATGCGGCTCGTGAAGCTGCCGCTTTAAAGTGAGGGAGGAGTCGGTGCGGATTTCCATGATTAAATCCTTAATTGGAGTGAACTACACTGCTCGCAAAAATTAAAGGAACACTTTTTTTATTGGGCCTGGCATGAAATCAATTAAACCTGTCTGATAATGTTCTGGTTGGT